>JBBBDQ010001215.1:6490000-6807500 GCA_037127315.1 Ascarosepion bandense
TAGATATTAAAACTGAACAAACCGAGATTTAATGTAAATTTAATTTATAAAGCTGATATTCAGTTATTTATCTGTAAATGCATTTCTCGAACTGACATGTTGAAATATCTGTCCCGCTAAATGAATGTACGAATAAATAAATGAACACACACACACACACACACACACACACACACACACACACATATGCACACATACACACACACACACACACACACACACACACACATATATATATATATATATTTATAATCATCCGCAGACAGATCTGTTTCACTGTATCACAGCTCATCAGTACGTTCAGACATCCGATTGCTTTTTACCCAGGAATGAAACCCAAATGATTGGCGTTAGTCGGCGATTCAACGTCTGAGCTATGGGCGCTCGGTAGAAGGAGGCAGACCTTTTAGCGTGCATATTATCATTATACACGCCCAATAGCTGAGAGTGTTCCAATTAATTGCTGAATGAACGATGCGTAGATGCCAGAGCATCTACTGTTTTTCAAAGTCTACTATTCTTCCAGAGTGCTCAGTCAGAGTGTATTCCTTTACCTACGCTAACCTCTGGGCTTGTAAGTTTTCCTCATTGTCTGTTTGTAAGAGGTGAAAGAATGCATGTCTTAAAATGGCATGTTGAAAATGGCTATTCCCCCACTAAATTTTATCTGAATTTACAGATAAATAACAAAGATATATATATATATATATATATATATATATATATATATATATATATAGTGGTCCACACTGTTTAATGCAACAATGCTTGAAAGAAGCCTCATATTTTGATAAAGCATTAGTAGTGTCATAACAACATAGGTACTTTTGTAGTCATATTATAACATATTTATGTTATAATTTCTGAATACACACACACACACACACACATATATATATATATATATATATATATATATATATATATATATATTATCCAACTACCTCTTAATTGCTGGCCCGGAATTGTTACCAACAATTGATTTCAATTTCAAACAACAAATTACATGTTTTCACCCTGAAAGTATTCCCCTTCGAGTCTAATGCACTTCTCACACCTTCCAAAAAAGATTCCTTGTTGGTCCCCTTGATGTTGAGGAAAAGAGAAAGTCACACGGAGCAATATGAAGTAAATAATGAGGTTTTTCCAGTGTGGAGATGTCCTTCTTGGTCAGGAATTAGCGAATGCTTAGGGCGTTGTGAGAATGTTCATTTTCGTGGTGAAGCAGTCAAGGTTTGTTTTACCACGTGTCTAAACTCTCCTTGTGTACTGAACGAAACAAACGCTGCAGAATCTATTTGTAGACCAACTGATTGATTGTCTGGCTCAGTAGCACGTACTCTCTGTAGACATTAACAGCCCAGCAAGTTCCGTTAATTTTCAGGAAGACATCGTATTAGCGTTAATGTAATGAGTGAATCAATTTTTAAATTATTTGTTTGGCTTCTGTTGGTTGAGCAAAACTCCACGCGTTTAAATTTTGAATTCTTGGCTTAATTTAATTACACATTAAAATTGCTAAAAAATGCAGATATTTGAACTGAAATATCTAATACTAGGTTTTATGAAAATTTATGGATCTTGCATTATCCATAGCCTCACAGAGCCAGTATTTTTTTAATCAGTTCGTCCAATCAAGGCGGTAATATCAATAAGAAGCAGGAGATTAGCGGGGGATAAAGTGGATAAAAAGACATTGATGAGGAAAAAGGGGGGAAGAGACAATAAAAGAACAGGATTCAGAAGACAGAAAATGACAATTGACGTTGCATTTAAATATTTGAACGTTGTTAGTGGCAAGAAATCGGAAAGGAATTCCATAGGCGAAGAAAACGAGAAAAAAACTATTAGAATTTGTTTTATCATCATTTTACCCCAATCAAGGCAGAACTGTCTCTGGTGCGCAGGGGTTACAGAAGAGGTGAAATGAGAAAGAAGAACAAGTTACGGGTGTGCCAGAGAATGAGTAAGAAAAACATGAGAATAGAGGCGTGAAGAGGGTTGCATGAGAGTGGAGTCTAAAGGAAGTAGAGCATGATAAAAGAGTTGTTAGGGAAAGAATGTGGGTCAGTGAGATAAGAGATGGCAATTAAATTCCTGGAGATTGTAGCTTTCAGGGAAGCAAGTATACTGAAGGGAATTCCACAGGTGGGCAGCACGAGCAAAAAAGCTAGAAGTAGCGGTTACATTTGATTGTTAAAGGTTGAGCCGTAGTCGCTAGTCTGGTAGCTTGACTAAATTCATTCAGAAGGGGCACCAGGAAGTTAAGAACCCGTGAAAGTATTTTTAGAAGAGACAGACGGAAGCCATATTATGCCGGTGAGAAAGTGTGTGCAGTTGAGCTACCAGGTCGGAATCAATTACATTTTGCTGTCAAATTTTATTTCTTCTGTTAAAATAACGTCTCGATATATCGAATTTTGTACCTGGTAGATTTTAGTTTCTACAATTCTTAACATTAGAGTGTTACAATAATAATAACGTCTCGATATATCGAATTTTGTACCTGGTAGATTTTAGTTTCTACAATTCTTAACATTAGAGTGTTACAATAATAATAACCGATTTCAGAAATAAATATTCTTGGATAATTAACTATATTTATTTCACGTTCATAAAAAGTTATTGGCTGTGATTCAAAGACATTTTTGAAAGCTGATTCCACCTATAGTTTAATCCTAAAAGTTTTACCATTTAAAGATGCACTCAAGTGCTTAAAAATAAAAATCTCTTTCAAGAGCAGGAAAATATTATGGATGGGGTAAACTGACGTATCTCAAGTCAGTGAGTTTTTGCAACGTCATTCTTTAAATATCGAACCACCCATTATCGTAGAGCAGAATTGAACCACCTCAAATGAATAATGCCGGTCTCAATCTTTGCAGGCGTGCAAAATATATACCGTAAGTACTATGTTAAAATTGCTTTTCAAAATACAACAATTCGAGCGGCTATTAATTTTGTAACAATTTAATATAAATATTGGACGTTTCCTGTTGAAGAATACTATGCATTAGAAATATATTTTAATTTCTAAATTTCATAAATATCGATTCATCTAATGCATATATTCTTTGGGTCATTACGAGAGACGTTTATTTTCTAGGTAAAAGTTTTCCCAGATGTAGAGAACTGGAGGCAGCATTAATGTAGTCATTTTATTTTATTTTTTATTAATTATTTAGCCCCAATCAACGTAGGATTGCCACTGTGTGCAGGTAATTACAGTGAGAGAAAAACAAGGTAAAGGGGATGTCGAAGGAAGGATAAGAGATGGATGGCATTAAAAGAAATAGAACATGTCAATTGACGTTGCATGTAAACTTTTAGAGATTTCAGCTACTAGGGAAGCAAGTTAACGGAAAGGAGTTCCACATATAGGAATTGCGAGAAAAAAAAATTGATGGAATAGATAATGCAATTACATTTAACTATTTCAACGGTAAATCCATTGCTAAGAAAGTTTGGTCATTATGTCGATCCAGGATGTTTTTTCCACCTGAATCCATCCTGCATATATAAAAGTCAGCCATCCGTCCGTGCATGGAGTACTGCTGCCATTTATGGTCAGGCGGCTCTGCCGTTCACCTCAGTGTTCTCGATAGGCTCCTAAGGAGAGTCTGTAATGTGATAGATACTGATTTGGCGGCTCGATTGCAGCCACTTCCCCACCGACGAAATGTGGCCTCCCTTTGTCTGGTCTATAAATACTTTCATGGCTTCTGCTCGGACGAACTTAAGTCACTGGTGCCTCCACAACAGGTGTTTACTCGTGCAAACAGATTGGCAACTGGGTCCCACAAATTCACAGTTAGGTTTGCCAAATCCAGACGACAATCCTACTCCTGCAGCTTCTTCTCTCGCATTTCCCGCCTGTGGAACTCTCTCCCATATTCTTGCTTTCTTTATGGCTACAACCTCTAAGAATTTAAATGCAATGTCAATACTCATCTATTAACCACTGGATTCTAGCTCTCTCCCCACCCCGTATATCCTTCCCTTTCCCTCCACCTATGTAACTGTCATCACACTTGCATTCTCATCTTTCTATTGCTCTTTTCTAACTGGTCTGTACTCCTCACTCTCTTCTAATTAATCTTTTTACAGTTATGTAGCCTCCCGCACATCAGTGGCATTTCCGCCTTCCTCGGGGTGAAACGATTAATAAAAAAAGAAAAAAAGAGGGTTAGATCTTGATGCTGATCTAGTATCAGCCGTAAATACAAGTGGGCGGGACGCCAGGGACGAAGCTGATCTGAGCAAATATACAGAAGAAAAGTGGGAATAACATGGACAGTGTGTGTAATTAAATAGGACGTTTTTAGAGAATATACGTATATTCAGAATCAGTAAGCGTCAGATGAAATTTCTTGGCTATAAAGGAAAAAAAGAGACATTGGACTGCTTGAAAACTTCTAGAACATATCGAGTAGAAGATATATGGGGTCAGGCAGTGGCTCACTTACATAAGTTATAAATGGCTGGTGGAACGGAGAAGCAGAATAAGCCTAACAAAGAGAGAAACACTACCCTGGGTCACAAGATATAGGAAGTCACAAGAGCTATGATTTCTCACGTTTAAAAGAAAGACAGCAGTTATTAAAAATACTAATATTTATCGAGAGACATCAATAAAAAATCGTTTTACTATACGGTTCAATGCGGCATTGTAATTTATTTCTTGTTATTTCTGTGGCCAATAAACCAATTTCGGTTATCGATCGAGATGACTGACTTATTTTGGTTAGTCTTTTCAGAAAAGATTCTTTCGCTAAATCTGGTTTTATATGTCTTAATCTCAATATGCATTTCTTAATGAATTACGAGCATTTATATTTATAAAGAAGGAAGTAATTGCTTGCGCATGCGTATTTGACTGAGGAAATAATGGAGATGTTTATAATAAGAGACATTCTTTATTTTTACTTACTGATAGGATCATAGGAAGCGCCAATTTTGTTTTATGCTTGCAGGAATATATGTTCGGATGTCTTAGAACAACAGACAAAAGACATTAAAATATCCAATAATGTCAGTTAGTTTATCTTCGAATCTCTGTCATGTGTATCCCTTCGAACGCATTTAATATCTTTGGAATTTAGTATCGAATTTTTTTTTATTCAAGCCACTTGAGCGGATTGCTATCTTTCTACTTTCGGTGCATGGGGAAGATATTTCATATTACTTAAACTCGCAAATTTAATAATTTTGTGTTGGATAACTGTCAAACCCAATTATTAAACAAGCAAACAACAAAGGAAGTAACATATTTTACACAAAAAAAATTAATCGATAGGATTTTTTCTTTCACAAATCATAAAAAAAATAATAATTGCCCATAATAATTACTCGTAAAATTATTAAAAAGGTACGAGACGAAACGTTTTGAAAATAACAACCAAGATGAACATACTTATCCGAACAGCAAAGCCTATAATAATGAAAATGTTCTCATCTCAAAAATACCGATGAATATTATTAAATCGATCAGAACCGAAACATTGTAAGTATAACAACCAAGATGAAAATCCTGGTTCGAATAGCAAAGCATATAAAAATGATAATTCGTCATCTCAAAAATCTCGATAAAGATTATTAACTCAGTGCGGCCCGAAACAGTGTGAGTACAACAACCAAGACGAAGATACTGGTCCGAATAGATAAGCATATAATAATGATAATTCATCATCTCAAAAAAACCGATAAGGATTATTAAATCGATCTGAGAAAAAACATTGTGAGTATAACAACCAAGATGAATATGCTGGTCCAAATAGCAAAGCATATATTAATGATAATTGTTCATTCCAAAAATACCGATAAAGATTATTAAATCGGTATGAGCTGAAATTTATTATGATGGATCTGCCTAAATGTTCGAGAAATGATTTTTCGAAAAACTGCCGGCAGATTAATATTTTCCAAATAAATTTATTTTGAATATTTAGGAAGATAGATATTAATACTATACTGATTAATAATAGCAAAAAACAGACGATCCTCTCAAACCCGAGTATCTATTAAAAATAATGTTCAACAAATATATATATATATATATATGTTCGTGAAGTAGAACTGTTAGATTCAATCCTTTGATTCGCTGCTATGAATTTGAAGAAGGATCTTATAAGCCTAACCTTCTTCAAGGCTTTGAATATTACTGCCACATCAGCCATCCCATGTAGTGAGAGATTCTTGATGAAATAGAACATTTTTTTTTTTTATAAGCGTTTCACCCCGAGCAAGGCATGTCACTGCCACTACTGTGCAGGGGGCTACGTAGAGTGGAGAAAGGCTGGTTAAATATAGGAAATAACAGAGGGTGGGTGATAGGCGGGTGAGGATACCGAGAATGAGGGTTGGGTAGATGAGAGTGTTGTGAGAATAGTTGGGAGTTAGTGTGATAGGAGGTGTCTATTGACCCTACATTTAAACACCTGTAGATTGTAACTGTCGGGAAAGCAGACTTGTGGAAGGGAGTTCCACAGGCGGGAAGCGCGAGAAAAGAAGCTGTTGGAGTAGAATTTACGGTTACATCTTATTTGTTTAACTGTAAAAGGGTGGGACCTAGTTGCTAATCTAGTATCTCGTGTAAATTCGTGCTTAGGCGGAACCAGTGATCTAAGCTCATCGGAGCAGAAGCCATGAAAGTACTTGTAGAAGAGGCACAGGGAAGCTACATCACGCCGGTGTGAGAGCGGCTGCAGCCGGTCTGCCAAGTCAGTATCAACCACGTCACAGATCCTCCTTTGTATTTTGTCAAGAAGCCCAAGGAGAGCAGCAGGGGCACCCGACCAGATATGGCAGCAATATTCAATACACGGGCGGATGGTAGATTTGTATATGTGCAGACATATCTGCAATGTTATTGGCCCTGAGCTGACAGTCCGTCTTTCCTTTGCGTATTGTAGCTTGTCTGTACATTTTGTAAAATACTTTATGGTAATTCTTCGGAATTTCTGCGCAGTACTATAATGTCGGCAATATTTCATTATTTCACTGGAGATAAGGCTAAATGTAACCGTAAGTTCTATGCAAGCGCTTCTCGTTTGTGGTCTCTTTCTTCTAGAACTCTCTTCTGGCTTCTTGCTTTCGACTCAACTTTGATCTTCAGAAATGTAAATGCAATGCCAATCATTATGTTCTGTCTTCTTAATTACACTTCTTATATGTCCTCTCTCTTTAATTATTTTTTCTTCTTCTCATATTATTATAAGTCCTATGATAGCAGTATTTTTTTCAGTTGTGGAACTTTCACCCGGATTCTTGCTTCTTGTTTCTTGCAAATTTGATCTTTAAATGCAACGTTAATCGTTTTTCTTCTGTTCTCTTATTCCTGTTTTCTTATTTTTCTCTTGTACTTTATTATGTTTTCTTATGTTTCTTTATGTTTATATATTCATATTATAATATTATATATAATATTATAATATATAATATTATAATATTATAATATTATATATAATATTATAATATTATAATATATAATATTATAATATTATAATATTATATATAATATTATAATATTATAATATATAATATTATAATATTATAATATTATATATAATATTATAAGTCATTTCTAACAGTTTCTTCTCTCGCTTGTGGAATTTTCTTCCCTGCTTCTGGCTATCCACTCAGCTTTGATCTTCAAATGTTTCAATGAAATTACAATCGGTTTTGTAATACCCGTTTTTTATTGTACTCTCTTTTTAATAGTCTGTATTTTTTCATATTCTCTAGCATTCAGTAACTTTTTTAATTTTAGTGGCTTTAATACTTCACTTGGGGTGAAATGAATATATATATATATATATATATATATATATATATATATATGCGTGTGTGTGTGTGTGTGTGCGTGTGTGTGTGTGTGTGTTTTTGTGTGTGCGTATATATATTTACCAGATATATATTGGTATATCCGCGAGGGATTGTAAGCAACGTTTCTATAAACATAGACATTCTTCTTCCAACCCCCATCAAAAATATCAAACTGCGCTTTCCTGAAGATTTTGGAAAATGAAGAAATAAGGACTAAACACCATAGTTAGTTGAAAACTGATAGGCTCAGCCCGTACTCTCAGACATTTTTACGATATGTTCAATCTATGTTTAGGGGTAAAAATGAAAATATTATAGTACCCAAATCAACACCTACTTTTAAATTTACGTAAAGAATTCATAAGTAAATACCGCCGTAAGTCGAAATTTGTGAATTTTAAAATTTAGGTTTAAATTTTAAATTTAATCTATGAATTTAGTTAATTAAACGTGTTTTTTAGCTAGTAAATTGAAACCCCACTACCAAGTACTAATCTCAGCCTTATAGATACCTTCCTTCTTTTTCCTAACTAAATATCTACTATTTAACATATAATAACCTGCAGATTAACTCTTTAGCCCTCATTTTTCCTGCACCTTTATAATATTTTTGTTTTGTTTTTGCGAAGATTCTTATTTCCATTTTGTTTTTCCATGACTCTGTTACTCATATAACCTCCCTGCGCCTTGTTATAATTTTATATGTATATTTATGTTTTTTTAAATTTTTAATGCTAAATCTATTATTTTTTAAGCCAAAAGATTAATTTGGTTAATTTTTAGTAGAGCCCTTACAATAAATCTATATAATAATTCGTTTCCTTTCGAACTAAGCTGCCTTAAATTTAGTTTCTTAATTTTTTGAAAATAATTAAAATTAAATCTAACTTGTGAATTGCGAATATCCTTTAGGTATTTAAGTAAATTATGTTCGGGAATGTGTGTGTATGTGTGTGTGTGTGTACACTTGTAGTAATGGATTCTTTTGAGGTCTACCCTTGAAGTTAATATTTTTAATTTAAAATTTAAAATTTAAGATTTATATTTAAATTTGTATGTCCAAATTTTTTTTATAAAATTTGTCCCTTCATTATTTATTTAAACTAAAATCTCTTTAACACTGATGGTAACAGATTTCTTTTGTTTCTATGGGAATAATTTTTTCGTAGCTTACTTCCCATCAACCACCCCTTTACCCCTTTTTTCTTCTTTTTCATTTTTCCTTTCGTTCCCCCCTAACACTTCTGTTCCTCTGATATGGATAAAGTTAACTTTTCAACTCTTGAATCAGGTGTGGGGAAGGGGTATGTCTTCTAATATGAGACATCGGAATCTGTCTGCTTTCCCCTTTTTACTTCCATAAATTCAAAAATTGTTAATCCCACCACATTTTATTTTCCTGTAAATGCGAGGATTTCCTCGTAGAAAAAGCTATTCAACGGATTTAAAAATCGATATATATATATATATATATATATATATATATATATATATATATATATATATATATATATATATATATATATATATATATATAATATATGTGTGTCTGTGTATTTGGTGTCAGTCAGAGTCGCTAACCTCATATAACGGTCATGTCACGTTGAATACACCGGGTCCCGCTCGATCACCGAAGTTAAGCAACGTTGAGCCTGGTCAGTACTTACGTGGGTGACCACTTGGGAATACCAGGTGCTGTTAGCGTTCACGGATGTGCGTTGTGGTGCGGTGGATGTCGGCTTGGAGGGGGAAATCGGTGAGCCGAGTTCCAATTTCAGTCGAGCACACTGCACTCACTTGCGCACTAGTACCCTTGGGAAAGGTATTAATCCGTCCGTTCCCTCCAGTTATGGGTTAAATAACAGGGTAGGACTTGGGACCCTGCCCTTAAACAAATCCCAATGAGAAGCCCTTGCTCTGTCAGGGAGGAAGCCCGCTCAACCCGACTAGGGTGAATGCGGCATACATACATACATACATACATACATACATACATATATATATATATATGTATGTGTGTCTGTGTATTTGGTGTCAGTCAGAGTCGCTAACCTCTAAGCCATTGGCACATGGAATCAGAGAAGGGAAATTTTAGCGTGTTTTATATAAGCGGCGTATACACACGCCAGTCACCGAAAGAAGCAAATTCATTGCTGAGAACTTATGCTTATATCGCCGAAGTGGTTTTCTTAGATTTTCCTCTCTAGAGTACTCAATCGTAATGGGAGCATAATGTTCGTATGGTAACATTTTATTATAAGTTTAGAATAAAAACTATGTTTTTATCAGAAACATATAATAAAATTGTTATCATATATAATGCTCTACTGAGTATCGAGCACTCTTAATAAATTAAATCACTACAAACAATGAACTCTCAATCCATTACTTTGTACTACTTCTATGATACAAGGGTGAAGGTTTCATAATTCACTGTTGGAAGAAATATAGAGGCCACAACACAAAATTCAATCCACTCATCCGAATTAAGAATTGGAATTAGCAAGTAAGTACAGAGATGGAAAACAAAAGTTCTGGAATAATTTTTTATGGAATGATGTGACCAAGATTTATCCCAACCAGAGTGATGGAGAAAAAAAATCTTCCTATGATCCAAAGCGTACATGCTTATCTTATGATACATAAGAGTAAAAGTGTAGACATAAGGAAACTGAAGAGAAAGTCGGACCAGTTACAGTGGGTGTCAGAGAAATGGCAGGAGAAGGACGGAATCACAGGTGTGAAGACAGTTGTGAAAACAGATAGAAAGGAAAATAACAAGATAGAACAAGATTTAAAGGGTGAATCAACTGGATAAGAGAAACGGGTATTGACCTTGCATTTAAATTTCTGGAGGCGTTAGCCGTCAGGAAAGCAAGTACACGGAAGGGGGTTCCACTGGCGGGAAGTGCGAGAAAAGGAGATGCTGGACTAGAATTGTCGGCTGCATTTGATTGATCTAACTAAACGTGGGTTGAACCTTGTTGCCAGTCTGGTTGCACGAGTAAATTCTAGTGGCGGGGTCACCAGTGACTTGAATTCGGTGGAGCAGAAGCCATGAATATATTTATAGAATAGATAGAGGGAAGCCACATCCCGCCGGTGAGAAAGTGGCTGGAGTCGAGCTGCCAAGTCGGGATCTATCACGTTACAGATTCTCCTTTAGAGCTTAAAAGTGCGAAAAAGACAACCCGAAATTATGTTTGTCGCTAATTCTCGCGGAACACTGATTAGAAAAATATTTGTGTACATCAATGGTTCGGACCCTAATCTACAAGTTACCCGATTTCGATTGAATTCACATAAGGCATTTCGGAAGAGAAGAGTTTGCAAATTTAATGCATTTTGGTGATTTCTACTCAAACCTGTAAATCTATTTGCAAAACTTTTGCGTACATCAAAGACTCCTGTCATGACCGACAAGTGACCCACAAGGGTTTCGAAAAAGTAGTGTTCGTTAGAATCGAGAAACACATACACTCAGACTGACAGACGTATCCATTTTTATACATATATATATATATATATATATATATATGCATCTATCTGTATACACATATATATATATATATATATATATATATATATATATATATATACTTTGTACCTCCATTGTACAGTTTGATATTTATTTTTATAAAGTGTTCAGTTCAGAAGTAGAGCATAGATATAAAGATTTTATTATTATTATTATTATTATTATTATTATTATTATTATTATTATAGCATGCTTCAAATTCAAAAGTTATTAAATTTTGGTGTTCAATACACCATCATCAGGCAGTGAAATGTGGCTTTAAATCCCTCTATCAATATATATATGACCAAGTAAATTAACCGTGTTTCACTGACTGAAGATAATGTATTGAACGCCGAAACTTAATAGCTTTTGAGTTGCTGTATAATAGTATTTTAATAATAACAATAATATATATATATATATATATATATATATATATATATATATATTATACTATAGAACAAGTACAAACTATAATCTACTACAAAACTGTACATTTTGCTTCGATATTGAACGAACAATATCTTATTATGTAGTTAATAGTGTTGGTACCTGATGAAACATTGTTCTTTCAATGTCGAAACAAAATTTAGACTTTTGTAGTAGCTTGTAGTTTGTACATGTTCTAAAGTATAATTTACAATAAATATTAATTGCTCTATTTTTATATTGAGCACTGTTTTAAAATAATGTTTTGAATGTTGCAAATATTTTCTTCGTTCTTTATTTATTTGGATTCTAAAACGAAGCTGCTATCTATTAACCATCATAAACAATCGCTCCTACCCCCCATTAGCATGGAACAGGCTAGCCTCTCTGAGAGTAAAACACTACGCCTTCTTAGCATCGCACTCTCAGTGGACCTCAAGTGGAATGACTACATCGAATCCATTGCTAAATCCGCTGCCAAGAAGGTCGGTTCACTGTGCAGGACCAGGAAGTTTTTCCCGTCTGAGTCCATCTAGCACATATATAAATCTACCATCCGCTCGTGTAATGAATACTGCTGCTACATCTGGTCGGGTGCCTCTGCTATTCACCTCGAGGTTCTTGACAAAATCCAACGGAGAATCTGCAATGTGATCGATACCGACTTAGCAGCTCGGCTGCAGTCGCTCTCTCACCGGCGTGACGTGGGTTCCCTGTGTCTCTTTTATAAATAGTTTCATGGCTTCTGCTCCAATGAGCTTAGATCACTGGTACCCTCTAGGTATGAATTTACACGTACTAGATTAGCAACTATGTCCCACCCTTTATAATGAAACCAATAAAGTGAAACCGCAATTTCTACTCTAACAGCTTATTTTCATGCACTTCCCACCTGTGGATTTTCCTTCCATATACTTGCTTCCCCGACAGCTTCAATCTCCAGGAATTTAAATGTATGGTCAATAGATATCTTCTATCACACTAACTCGCATCCATTCTCAGAAGCTCTTTTTCCTTCTACTCCACCATTATCCTCGGTATCCTCATCCGTTTATTACCCTTTTCCTGACATAACTAAACCCTCTTTCTCATCACTTTGCCCTATGTAACCCCCTGCGCAACAGTGGCAGTAGAATGACTTGCTTGGGGTGAGATGATTAAAAAAAGTATATATATATAATATGTGTATGTGTGTAGAGGAAAACTACGAGATATAAAATTGGGAAGACCCATGATCACTTATGTCCTAAAGGGATGCGGCATATAATTTTGAGAGAATTTTGTTCTCATCTAGTCTGAGTAGAACTGAATAGGCACTCGAAGCTGTTAATGCAATCACTAAGCTGTGATTGCCGATTTAAACTTTTACGAAAAAAGTGAATTATCATTACGCAAAATCTTTTACATTTCCCGTTATTCTGATATAACGATTTCCTTAAATAAATATACCTATCCCAAATTTGGTCTCTGTTCAAATATTTTGAATGATCTCCGAAAAAATAGCCGGCAAAAAGCAAACAAATATCGTTTGATACGCGTTGAATCTCGCTAGAACGAATTTCTTCTGTCAGACAAACTGTTTGTTTGAAATGTTTATCTACGAAAGATAATTCTTCTATTTCAACTTATAGGTTGCTAGTTGAAACGGTAAACATTGAGAAACTGACATGGTAACCGTTGCTTTAATGGGTCGATAAAGGGCCTAATACGATAAGGAGTTCACATGAAGTAGTATAAGGGAAGAAGAAGATAGCAGGGAAAAGGGCAGAAGCGAAAGAACCAACAGAAAGCGGAAAAGAAAAGATAATTTGAAAAGATTTATTTATTTTTTAAAAATTTAAGTAACAATAAACTGAGATGTGATATCTGTCCTTCTATATGGAGGAGAATTCTGGACGATCTCTCCAAATATGTATTGATCACTTGAAGAGACTTGAAGCAGTAGATATGTTGTTCGATAGAAGAATGGTGAGGATACCAAAGACCGACCATGTGAGCAAAAAGATGTTTAGGAGGATGCAAACGAAAAGGAAGATTATACTTAGTGTCGAGGATCCGGTTAAAAATCCAGCAACAAATAATACAACAACCAAAATAAGAAATAACAATATATATATTAAACACAGCAAAATAAAAATACTTGGCAATTCTGTTAGTAGAACGATAAATATAAGGTATACTATAATTCAATCCTCGAACTGGTACTCGCAATGGTCGTATTATATGTAGCATTTTAATAATAATAATAATAATAATAATAATAATAATAATAATAATAACTATATATATATATATATGGTTAAATAAAATAAAGACAAGAGGAAAACTATATTTAAATCGCCTGGTGACCTTTTGAAGGCGATTTAAAATAGTTTTCCTCTTGTCTTTATTTTATTTAACCATACTGTCCATAATCTCGGATTAAAACTGAGTATATTTTTACATATATATATATATATATATATATATATATATATGTTGGGGCGCCCTCCACCTTTCCACGGAAATGGACTATTCGAATCACTATATGAAATAGTAGTGATTATACCTCGAGGGAGGAAGTCGAGGAAGGAAGTCGAGTGAGCGAGTCAGTCGGCTATTTTCGGTATTGCACCGGAAGTGTTCTACTAGTCAATCTATCACGCCTCTACGACGATACTGTTTACTAATTACCTTGTTCTGTATTCTACTAATCATCACCTCTTTTAAATACTTCTCTTTCCTGTCAATACACCTACTTTTATACTATTACGTTGTTTTGTATTAGTTCACATAATTCTGTTACCCAACGTAACAATATATATATATATATATACACCGAGAGAGAGAGAGAGAGAGAGAGAGAGAGTGAGTGGAAAACTACGAGATATAAAATTGGGGAGACCCACAATCACATGTCCTGAAGGGATGCGGCATATGATTTCTAAATCATTTTGTTCTCATCTAGTCTGAATAGGCACTTGAAGCTGTAAATCAATACGCTGTGATTGCCGACTGTAACGCATTCGATATGCGTTGAATCTTGCTAGAATCTCGTTGAATCTCGCTAGAGCGAATTTCTTCTGTCAGGCAAACTGTTTGTTTGAAATGTTTATCGGCGAAATATAATTCTTCTATTTCAGCTTAGAAGTTGCCAGTTGAAACGGTAAACATTGAGAAACTGACATGGAAACCGTTGCTTTAATGGGTTGATAAAGGACCTAGTACGATAAGGAGTTCATATGAAGTAGTGTAATGGGAAAAGAAGATAGCAAGAAAAGAGTTGAAGTGAAAAAAGCGACAGAAAGCGGAAAATAAAAAATGATTGGAAAAGATTTATTTATCTTTTTTTTAAATTAAGTGAGGACCCTAGATGACACACCAAGATTTATTATTGGAGGCTACAACCTGAAGAACATAAGATACGCGGACGATACAGTACTGATTGCGGACACGGAAAGGAAACTGCAAGATCTGATACAGAAAGTAGCAGTGGAGAGTGACAAGAAGGGACTACAAATAAACTTTAAGAAAACTGAGTGCATGGTCATCAACAAAAGATACAACCCAAAATGCCAAATACAGGTGGGGGATAACAGAATCAAACAAGTCCAAGAATTTAAGTACCTAGGAAGTGTTCTAACAGGAGATGGAAAGTGCGACACGGAGATCCGAAGGCGAATTGGCATGGCAAAGGACGCGTTCCAGAAGATGAGCAAAATACTAACACACAGGAAGATCTCAATAGAAACGAAGAAAAGAGTGCTAGACTGCTACGTGATGTCAGTTCTTCAGTACGGCTGTGAATGCTGGACAATATCATCGAAAATGAGGAAAAAACTGGAAGCGGCCGAAATGTGGTTCTACAGAAGGATGCTACGGATATCGTGGACTGAGCATACAAGCAACGACGAGGTGTTAGAAAGAATGGCAACAAAAAGGAAATTGATGCTGAGCATCAGGAAGAGACAATTGAAGTTCCTGGGACATGCAATGAGGAAGGAGAGCCTGGAGAACCTGATACTGACTGGTCAGATAGAAGGAAGGAGAGACAGAGGAAGGCAGCGGATAACATATCTGCAGAGTCTGATCAGGTGGATGACGGAACGGGGGTTGCCAGGAGCAACAGGAGCAAACATACTAAGAGCCACAAGGGATAGGGAGACGTGGAGATCCATGATCGCCTACGTCCTGAAGGGACAGGGCACATAGAAGAAGAAGAAGAAGAAGAAGAAGAAGAAGAAGAACAAGAAACTGTGATGTGATATCTGTTGTTCTACAAAAGAAGTAGGGTGAGTGTTCTTTGGACGTCTGGAGTCACTAGTGTAGCTATGATTAATGTTTGTTAATTCAGTCTTGTGTGAAGCATAACCGAACATAACATTACAGATTTTATGCTGAATTATCATCAAAAGTTTGATAAAATGTTGGTTGTATGAATTTGAATGGAATATTGTGGAATAGTGGAAGAATAAAATATACATTTTTATGTTAAAATAGAAATGTATTAAAAGGAAACAAGAAATCGTAGAAATTAATGTCCAATGTGAAAGTTAAGGGTCACAAGAGTTCATAGCGGTATGTGTGAATTTATGTTATCGTTGAGTAGGAATGTTAATTGAAAATGGAGAAAAGAAGCAAAATGAATCACCACACGAAAAACAAGGAGAAAAAGGACGAATGTCCGGGTCGACTTGAAGTTTCTCCCGTTACATTTTAGTGTGTCGTCTCGCTGCACTCATCTGAATATCTGACTGGCCTTTCTTTCGCCTTTTTATATCCATTTAGTTTATTTTTGCGCTTGATCCTTAAGTTTTTTAGTCTTGCAAATCACGTCCATTGGTCAGCATATCAATTTAACATCTACTTTCGAAATCTGGTTTCCAGTTTTTTCTTCAAGCACAGAGACAATTCTTTTTCTATTTGGGAAAAACAGGATTTTAAACGTCATTCTAAATTTCTGTAAAAGTGAAGAAGATGGTTGCTTTTAATTCTTAATTTCCTATCCACCAAATTATAAAGCAGCGAATTCTGAACGATCTCTCCAAAGAGGAAGAAGAAACTTGAAGCAGCTGAAATTTGGTTTTACAGAAGGATGCTGAGGATACCAAAGACAGAGCATATGAGCAACAAGATGTTTAGGAGGATGCAAAAGAAAAGGAAATTTATACTTAGCATCAGGAAGAGACAGCAGAGGTTTCTTGAGTACGTAATGAGGAAAGAGGGCTTGGAGAATCTGATACTCACAGATCAGATAGAAAGAAAAGAGACAAGGTAAGGCAGCGCAAGCCATACTTGATGAGCTTGATTAAGTGAATAACGGAGCGGGGACCAGGAGAGATACCAAGAGGACAAGTATTGAGAGCCACAAGAAACAGGAGGCAATTGAAAGTTCATGGCTATATACGTCCTAAAGGGACTCGGGGCATAAAGACGTGACATTAGTTTCTGCGCGCGATAAAAACCTGATGCAATCACGGATGACGCAATATTTTTCAAGGCCAAACAAATTACATCATAGAACCCTAAAATAACCAGATCAACCATTCAACAATTCTACTTCTTTTCTCGCGCTTTCCGCCTGTGGAACTCTCTTCCATGTACTTCTGAGGACTACAGTCTCTAGGAATTTAAATGCAAAGTCAGTTTCTTATCCATTTTCCACATCACCCCGTGTATCTTCTTTTCCTTTCTCTCTACCTTCGCAGCTGTCTTCACTTCTGTGTTCACATCCTTCTCTTGCCCTTTCTTTGACACCAACTGTAACTGGTCCGTCTTTCTCTTCACTCTCATGCTGACTAAAACTTTAACTCTCTTATGTAGCCCCCTGCACATCAGTGGCGGTACCGCATTTCTTGGTTGAAATGATTAAAAAGAAATTCATATTATTCCGCACACCTGCAAATAACTTAATCTGAGAGAATAATACAAATCCGTTATAACATGTCCCTACAGTTGGTCTAACACTAACCGTATTCAGTTAATTTGCACAGTGTGTGCATATATAAATAAATAGCTAACCTATAGCCAACGGACCTACCTAGCTTTCACCTAATGGATCATCAGGGCAAGTTGTTTCTATTTTTTCCCCTCAGCGTTTATACTCGATGGGTTTTTCGAGACGTGTTTAAAGATAAATTTATATATATATATATATATATATATATATATATATATTCATTCAGAAATTATAACATGGATATGTTACAATATCACTACAAAAGTAGCTATTTTGTTTTGACACTCCTTGTGTCTTGTCAAGTGATGTGGTTATGTGGATTTAAAATAATCACATCACTTGACAAGACACAAGGAGTGTCGAAACAAAATGGCTACTTTTGTAGTGATATTGTAACATATCCATGCTATAATTTCTGAATAAATATTGTTAGCTCTACTTTGTATTGAGCATTTTTTTAAAAATAGTGCTTCTTTGGACAAGGAATATTATTTCACCCATACTTGTATATATATATAAATTTAAGCAATGTGGGCTTGTTTAGTACTTTGGTTGGTTTGGAAATAGCAGGTGATATAAACATTTACTCGTATTTCTTACTAATTTCACCTTACCATCAATTTGCAGATTAAGCTTTTGAAGACTTCCTGCATCGGGTGCAATTAAATTTGAATATTGGCTGGATCTCTGCTATAAATGGTAAGGTGAAAATTAGTATGAAATGCTAGTTTATGACACCTGGAATTTCAAAATCTTCGCCCATCAAAATACTAAGCAATCCCGCTTAACTTCAGTGAACTGACAAATTCGAAGTGAATTGAAAAGTATTTTAGCCTATTTTTTAATCACCCCGAGCAAGGCGGTAACGCTACTGATGTGCAGGGGGCGACATAAGAGTAAAAGCACTAGATAGAAGAGATGAAGAGAAGGACAAACCATTTAGAAAGAAGCAAGAGAAGGGAGGGAATACAGGTGTGATTACAGTTGCAAAGATAGAGAGAAAGGAAAAGATATACAGGGTGGTGAGGAAAGAACTAGGGTCAAGTGGTGAAGAGATTAGTATTGACCTTGCTTTTGAATTCCTGGAGGTTGTAGCCGTCAGGAAAGCAAGAATAAGGAAGAAAGTTCCACAAGCGGGAAGTTCGAGGAAAGAAGCTGCAGGAATGGAATTGTTGTCTGCATTTGGTTGATTTCACTGTGAATGGGTGAGACCCAGTTGCCAGTCTGGTTGCTATAAAATCTGTATATAAATTTATATATATATTATAATTAAAATGACCACAAGCAAGGCAGGTTAGAACTGCTAAGGCTCAAGTTTTTAAAGGGTGTGAAATAATTAGCAAACAAGAGCATCGTTGATGATTGAGAATAATAAAAGAGTAATCAGGAAGACAGTGAATAATGTTTGAAATTGCATTTTAATTTTCGAAGATTAAAGCTGACTAGAAAGCAAGGATCCAGAAGAGAGTTCTACCAGAGAGAAGTCCGAGGAAAAAAGCTGTTAGCGTAGGACTTACGGTTGCATTCGCTGTTGTGTATGCGTGGTCATTTAGCAGTTATCAGGTCGAAAATGGTGGTCTCCGTTTCTGTGTTTATTGGTCAGACATACTTAAAGTTAGTTTCATATTTGTGACTCTTCAGATGTATGGTAGCCAAAGGCTTTTCGTCTGCTGTATTGAGTTGACGAAATATTTACACGGTGGAGTTTCAAATGTCATTTCCTATATAATATTTATCAATATTTATTTGCTGGACATCGTATGAGATTATGGTGAAAACATGGTTGAGTCGGCTCAGAAATCAGCTTTTAACGAGGAGAGAAATATATGATGATAAACTAGAGGTTAGAACTTGATTAAAATGATGCTTTGTCAGATTCGACAATTATCATGCTAACATAGAAAGTACATTAAGTTGTTATGTAGACGGAATTATGGCAGAACGTGGCAATATTCGGTAATTATATTATATAATTATTATTTCTTATTCCTTAAGGCGGAGGTATTATATTCAATTTCGATTGTCTCTTTGCTTGTCTCTCTGTTGGTAATCAAGATATCTCAAGACCCGTTGGAAGAATTCGGATAAATTTTTTAGGAATAATTGGCTTCATGACTGAATTGGATTTTGGAATCGATCCGGTACAGGATAAAGTTTCTTAGTTATTTTAGGTTTTATTGAAAAAATTTATGTTAGCTTCCAAATGTTAAATACTAGATCATTTTAAATACTGAATTAGCTCCCCTGTTTTATTGACATTTTTATTTCACCCTTGTGCATTTAATTTTGAGAGTGGTCAAGTTAATTTTTTGTATTTCTACACTTCAAGATTAATAGGATCCTCCAAGCACTTTTTATTTAGATTTATGATTATATATATATATATATATATATATATATATATATATCAGTTAGTTAGGTGCTATATGTGATACACGCTTAGGCGATCATGTCTCGAAAGAAGATTATCCCGCAGTAGGTTGCTGTTACTTTCTGCAGTAGACGGGTTGCCAGCCAATGCTATAGAACCTTATCTGTCATGTCATTTAACCCAGAACTGGAGAGAAGAGACGGAATAATACCATTCTAAAGGTAATTTGCGCGTAAGTGAATGCAATGAATTCAACTTGAATTCGAAATCGGCTCCCCAATTTGTGGTTCTGAACCGATATTCACTGCTCTACAACGCATATATATATATATATATATATATATATATATATATATATATATATATATATATATAATTTGTTTGACTGAGGTGGTAAAACCGACGAATATATAATGTCTGACTCATTTTTAGCCATGAAACCTTACCCAATATTATTATAAAATCAACATAATGTCATAAAATATTGGATAACTTAAATAAAATTAAAAAGCATTTACTTTTTAAAAATTACATATAGGTCAGATCTAATAACAGCTTTGGTGTTTTGGGTCTACTTGTGGAAAAATAACCGGATGACGAGGAAAAAGAGCCGCTACTCTGACAGTAAGAGATGGTTATTGAAAGTGTAGTGAAGAGGAAATAATTTGTATGATGGAGGAGAACTTTTAAAAATATGCCAGAAAAATATCGTTAAAAAACAATTTAGAATCACTTCTCACTGTAAGAAGAAACTCGATAAAATAGAGAAACTGTTTCAAAGCCATTAGATCGGTATATTAGAATAACGAATCGAATTAAAATAAGAAATAAGAAAACAAAAATGTGTTATAAGATAAATTGATGAGGAAAGAAATGAGAAAGGAATTAAGAGTAATAAAATGAAATGATAAGAAAAGAAAGAGATTAAAAAAAGAAAAATAATAATACTATAAGAATGTAAAGAAAGAAAGAAAAAAAGAAAAACAGAAAGAAAGAAAAATAACATAAACATAATAGAAAGGAAGAAAGAAATAAAAAGAATAAGATAAAGCGATCAAGTGAAAGGATAATATTATCCTCAGTCAGTCATGTCTCTTTCGAGACATGATCGCCCTAAGCGTGTATCACGTTTGGCACTTAACTGACTGACTGAATATAATAGTTGAAATCATGATTAAGGCTTTGAGTGTGCATAAAGTGGGGGATCAGTTTTATATTATTATAAAGTAATAAACTGATCCCCCACTAATTAATACTTAAAAATATAATACATCTCTTCCCCCTTTAGCTATGAGCCAAATAACAGGACAGATTGGGTTCTATAGCCTTGGTCGGCAACCAGTCTACCGCAGAAAGCAATGGCAACCTACTGCGGGATAATATTCTGCCCAGTCAGTCATGTCTCTTTCGAGACATGATCGCCCAAGCGTGTATCACGTATGGCACTTAATTGACTGACTGAATCTAGTGACAACTTTTCTAGTTGTAACTGAATAAAGTCATTTTTCGATACTCTTTATTTTGAAGGTCGTTGATTGACTGGGTTTTAGATCGGTATATTAGAATAACGAATCGAATTAAAATAAGAAATAAGAAAACAAAAATGTGTTATAAGATAAATTGATAAGGAAAGAAATGAGAAAGGAATTAAGAGTAATAAAATAAAATGATAAGAAAAGAAAGAGATAAAAAAAGAAAAATAATAATACTATAAGAATGTAAAGAAAGAAAGAAAAAAAAGAAAAACAGAAAGAAAGAAAAATAACATAAACATAAAAGAAAGGAAGAAAGAAATAAAAATAATAAGATAAAGCGATCAAATGAAGGGGACAAAAAAGAGAGAAAGAAAAAAGAAAAAAAAAGAAATAATGAGATAGTGTAAGAAAGAATAAAAAAATGAGAGACAGAAATGAAGAAAGAAAGAAAAAGAATGCTATAAAAAGAAAAACGACCAAATAATAAAAATAAATGCATATACAAATTAAGAAAAGCAGAAAGAAATAATATACCTGCAAAAAATGAACGAAGATTAATGATAAATTGAAAAAGAAAAAATTAAGAATGAATAAAAGAATAAGATAAAGTGTAATAATAAATATAACATATAAATAAATAAATAAATAGGTTGAAAAGAGAAATAAATGAATAATGACAATATAAAGAGAGAAAAGAAAGAAAGTGTTGTGTTGTATTACTAACTCAAGGGAAGTAGTAGTACTCAGTTCCCAAGTGAGTAATAGCTGTAGCTATGTTTACTCTTATATAAAGGATTCATATCATCTCCTTGTAAGAAAAGGTTTTATCCCTTTATTTTTCCTGGTACTTCTTCAGACACCTTTTGTCGACTCACTATTTTCCTCCTTTTTCCTAAGGGAATTTCTAGATATGAAGATCGTGATCTTCTTTTTCCATAGGAGAGTTCCTCCAACAACTGTTCATTTTCAACGTCTATAGTAAACTTGATTTTACTGTAATGTTTGTCTCTCGTTGACATGACAGTTTCGCTTGGATTACTTTCAGGTTGACTGTAGATTTCATGGTCGCTCTCATGTTGCAATCTAAATTATTCTACATGTACTCATATTTCAATCTCAGCTTTTCTGTTATAGTGTTCTTTCCACTTTGCATTATGAAACTTACCTCTGGATTCACTCTTCATTTTATACTACAGTTTTTCGTTAGTGGCATAAGACACGATAAATGGGACCCTAATTCTTCTATCTACGGGCTTTTCGATCATTCAGCATATCGTATTGTCCTATAACTTAGCTACAATCAAGAAAGAAATATTTTCTATTTTTTCTCTCCGTTGTAGACATAGTTTCAGTCCGTTTTAACAGTTTGCACCAATCT
This sequence comes from Ascarosepion bandense, assembly GCA_037127315.1. Classification (NCBI taxonomy): domain Eukaryota; kingdom Metazoa; phylum Mollusca; class Cephalopoda; order Sepiida; family Sepiidae; genus Ascarosepion; species Ascarosepion bandense. The sequence goes on from JBBBDQ010001215.1 coordinate 6,512,936, forward strand.
TTCTGCTAATCCCTATGATTTCGGAGAGTGCGATCGGTTTTTTTAATGGTTTGTATCCAATATTTATCAACCATTGGCATAGTTCCTCGTCACAGAACACAAGGGCGTTGTCGAATGCTACCATTTACAAAAATCTAATATTTGAAAATAAAATTTCCCACAATTTACTCTCGCCTCCTACAAAAATCTGGTGTAGGCTTCAAAGCTAACCTCGCAGCCGAGATTGAAAAAGACCTTCACTCTATATTGGACTGGGGTAAGAAATGGCTAGTAAATTTTAATGCATCTAAAACGAAGCTACTCTCAATTAACCATCATCGACAATGTCACCTACCTCCCATTAGCATGGACCAGGCTTGCCTCCCAGAGAGTAAAACACTACGCCTCCTTGGTCTCACATTTTAAGCGGACCTAAAATGAAATGTCTATATCGAATCCATTGCTAAATCTGCAGCTATGAAAGTCGGTTCTCTGTGTAGGGCCCGGAAGTTTTTTCCGTCTAAATCTATCCTGCACATATATAAATCTACCACCCGCCCGTGCATTGAATACTGCTGCCATATCTGGTCTGGTGCCCCTGCTGTTCTCCTCGGGCTTCTCGATAAGGTTCAGAGGTGGGTCTGTAATGTGATAGATACCGACTTGGCAGACCGCCTGCAGTCTCTCTCCCACCGGCGCGACGTGGCTTCCCTGTGTCTCTTCTATAAATACTTTCACGGCTTCTGCTCCGATGAACTTAGATCACTGGTACCCCCTAAATACGAATTTTCACGAGATACTAGATTAGCAACTAGATCCCACACTTTTACAGTGAAACCGATAAAATGCAACCGCAACTTCTACTCCAACAGTTTGTTTTCTCGCACTTGCCGACTGTGGAATTCCCTTCCACACGATTGCTTCCCCGACGGATACAATCTCCAGGAGTTTAAATGTAAGGTCAATAGACACCTCCTAACACACTAACCTGCTCCCATTCCTCCTGACATTCCCTATGTCTAACATTAATGCCTCCTGACATTCCCTATGTCTAACCACTCCACCTCTTTACATTCCCCTATGTAGCCCCATGCGCAATAAGTGGCAGTGGAATGCCTTTCTTGGGGTGAGATGATTAAAAAAAAGTATTGTTACACGGTAGAAATTCTGTTGTTGGAAACCTGTATTACGTCTCGCCGACGTCAATCGGCATTTACCATTATTAGTAATAATCCTACTCTCTTAATAGGAGGATGATCCCTAAGTTTAGGAATTTAGGCTTTGCATCTGTTTATGTCTTTATTTGCTTCTTTCAATGAACGCTTCACAATATTTTGCCTGTTGTCATATCTGGTCAGGCGTCCCTGCTATTCTTCTCAGTGTTCTCGACAGGCTCCAAAAGAAGAATCTGTAAGAATCTCACCGGCGGGATGTGACTTCCTTCTTTCTCTACAAATATTTTCATGGTTTCTGCCCCAACAAATTTAGATTACTGGTACCCCCTTCACAAGAATTTCTTCGTGCAACCAGACTGGCAAAAACAAAGTCCCACCCTTTTACAGTTAAATCAACCAAAATGCAGGCGACAATTCTACTCTAGTACCTTCTTTTTTTGCACTTCCCGCCTATAGAACTTCCTTCCATATATTTGCTTTCTTGACGGCTACAATTTCCAAGAATTTAAATGCAATGTCAATTTCCATTTGTTATCTACTTGAATCCATTCGTTTCTACATCACCCCATGTATCTTGTTTTTTTCCATTCTCTCGACCATCGCAACTGTCTTCACACCTGTGTTCCCATCCTTCTGTATTTACTAGCCTTCCCACACAAGGCCAGATGTGACACATGGTCATTTTATAGTGGGTATTCCCGGCCATATAGCCGGGCCAAAAAATCTCTGTCTATTTTTCCCCAGTCGAGGTTCTACCCTTCCCATCCTTCTCTTGCCCTTCCCTGACGCCCCCTATAAATGGTTCGTCTTTCTCCTCACTCTCCTGCTTAACACATAAATTCTCTTATGTAGCCATCTGCGCATCAGTGGTCTTACCGCTTAGCTTCGGGTGAAACACCATGTACCCGTTTTATAGTTTGGCTAGTTTGTGTTACTGGCTAAACGTCTACGTCTCCCTTACAAATAACACCCTTTTTTAAACAGTAGCTGTGCGTTGTAGTGTAGTGGATATCTAGAGGGAACGAGAAATCGAGGAGCCAAGTTCGAATTCCAGTTGAATTCCTTGCACACAAATACCATTGGAAAAGGCATTAATCCGTCTCTTCCCTCCAGTTATGGGTTAAATAATAGGACAGATTGGGTTCTGTAGCCTTTGTCGGCAACCAGTCTACCGCAGAAAGCAATGGCAACCTACTGCGGGATAATGTTCTGACCAATCAGTCATGTCTCTTTTGCAGACATGATCGCCAAAAGCGTGTATCACGTTTGGCAGTTAATTGACTGAGTGTTTAATTCCTTTAAAACTCTTGAGCAATTATTCCACTTATTTTTACCCTGAAAAGTATATTCTTCCGTATGATATCTTCGTATACTCAGCTAATTTGTTCATTGAAATTTCGACCCACTGTCAGAGAGTATCTTCGAATTTTTCCTCCTTTTTCTCCCTTTCAGAAGTAATGAAACCTCAATCTCGACAAAGCATCTAGATGAGAAAAAGTGTCGCTTTCTGCGTACTCGGTATCAAAGTCAAACGCCATTATCATTAAGGCCCATATTATCATATTAATATTATCATATTCATATAATCATTAAGGCCCATATTAGGATTCTAGACGACGTTACCTAGGGAAGTCCCTTTTTAGTATTAAATTTGAGATCAAACGGTCTATGGTCGGACCTTAGCATGAATTTCTTTCCAGTCAAAAACTGAGGAGCTCTATTTATCATCCATACTATTATTTCTTTCTCAATATTTTTGTAGTTTGGTTCAGCTCTTAAAAATTTTCTCGAAAGATACGTAAAAGACTGAACATCCTGAGCTAATATTTAATAAATATTAGTTAGTTGTTACTACTAATTCCTTTCTAGGCTCGAACATTTTTACGACTTGCTTCTTTTCCCGGAACAGCTTTTACATTTTTGAATGTGACTTGTTTGTTTGTTCACATAAATTCTTCGTTCTTTTTTTCCTCAAGCGCCAAAATGTTCTGCCAATTGAGAGTACTGCTCTACATATCGTCTGTAGAAATTTACAGGTCACAAGAAAGATTCTAATTTTTTTTCTGATCGTTTATAATATTTTGTCAATTAACGATTGGTCTGGTGGTATGGCTTAGTTAGATATGGAATATCTCAAAATGATATCTTTTTGTTCTGTGCAAACATTATTTCATTAATTGTTAATCCAGCATTTTTTAACTCATTTAAAGACGTAATGTTTTTCTTTTTTTTTATTTCTCCGTTACTAGTAACACCAATAGAAATGTTAACCGTGGCGCATATTGTATTTTTAAATCGCTGCCAATAACTCCATCAATCGCCCTTTGAAAAATCTCACTTGCGTTTTTAATTCCATATGCATCATTTTTCATTTTAACAAGCCCATGAAAGCCTTAATCGATAGGTATTTGATGGTATCTCGATTTCAGATCCATATCAGGGAATACTTTCATATCTAAAAGGGAGTTCAATTCTATTCTACGTTGGGGATAGAATAGAAGACTGCACATATTCTATGTTTTTTGCTTATTTTGTAGACACCATAAATGCACAGATCCCCATGCTTATTACTTAAAACTGCTAACGGTGAGACATATTTGATCTTTCCAGGCCAAACTCATTTAATTAGATCTTGTTCCAGTCATTTTTTAGTTTTTCCACAACTATTAGTAGTAGATAGACAGGCACTTTTCGCGCTTGAAAATATAAGTAGAGGGGACATTAACCTTTAGTCCAAACTTTGTTTTATAGTTAACATATTGGTTTCTTCGGCCTTTAGTTTATTCACTAATTCTGAGGAATTTATATTCAACTTACCATATCCTATTAGATCGGGACTCTTTTCACAGTTTGCTACGATAATTGGTAAGATGTGAAACTTATTTTTAGTTCCACCTAGGATTCAAAAGTTTTTATCACAAATTCGTCAAACTTATTCGATTGGACCAGGCTTTTCTTCAAGTTTGGTTTTTCTCATTTCCTCTAAAAATTCTTCGGTATCAAAGTCACGTCGTTTTCCGTTTCTAGTTGCAGTAAAAACATTATTTATTCAGGTTTTTAATAATCATTTTTCATTTCTTTGTTTCAGTAAAAATACTTAATTTCTTTACATTTTGTTTACCCATCTCTACGTTTCTCGTTTGGATTTACACGTCCGTTTAAAAGGATACATTTTTAAAAAGGTCACATCTTTATATATGCTGGACATTTTTGCTTTCTCTTATAACCACATTAAGTGCATATTATTTTGTCTTTTTTTCTTCTCTATTGCGTATATATCCATTTCCTCTGCCAATTTCATAGCTTTTGTTAAATTAAATTTTTGAATAGATCCTTGCTGTTGAACAAAGAGAAATCGGAGAGCCGAGTTCGAATTCCAGCTGAATTCATTGCATTCACTTACGCGCAAATACCCTTGGTAAAGGTATTAATCCTACTATTCCTTCCAGTTATGGGTTAAATAGCAGGACAGATTGGGTTCTATAGCCTTGGTCGGCAACCAGTCTACCGCAGAAAGCAATGGCAACCTACTGCGGGATAATATTCTCCCCAGTCAGTCATGTCTCTTTCAAGACATGATCGCCCTAAGCGTGTATCACGTTTGTCACTTAACTGACTGACTGAATATAATAGTTGAAATCATGATTAAGGCTTTTAGTGTGCATAAAGTGGGGGATCAGTTTTATATTATTATAAAGTAATAAACTGATCCCCCACTAATTACTACTCAATAATATAATACATCTCTTCCCCCTTTAGCTATGAGTCAAATAACAGGACAGATTGGGTTCTATAGCCTTAGTCGGCAACCAGTCTACCACAGAAAGCAATGGCAACCTACTGCGGGATAATATTCTGTCCAGTCAGTCATGTCTCTTTCGAGACATGATCGCCCAAGCGTGTATCACCTATGGCACTTAATTGACTGACTGACTCTAGTGACAACTTTTCTAGTTGTAACTGAATAAAGTCATTTTTCGATACTCTTTATTTTGAAAGTCGTTGATTGACTGGGTTTTTGATCCTAGTTTCTCAAATTCACAATATTTGGCAACCTGTTTCAAAGGAAGAACATATTCAGTTACTAGTTCATTCCCTTTTTGAGAAATGTTCATGAACCAAGGCTCTTTTTGGATTCACTAGCTTTTTGTTAGGTGCTATGCTTTTGTTCATATTAGCTGACTTATAGAATCTTGCGTGTGCAGTTGCTGATGTTATTATAACTTCACAACCCGAAGTTTCCAAAAATAGATTACTTATCCGGTTTTCTCTTCCAACTGTTTTTAAATCTTTCAGCATATTAGCTTCATCTTTAGCCGCTAGAAAGCCATACTTGTGTGTACTCGACATTATCACGTGAGTATTGTTCATTCGGCTTTAGATATCAGAGAAGCTATTTTTTCTTACGGGAAGTTGTAAGCATACGATTGCCTCATGGGTAATAGCATTAGCTGTTTATATTCTTGCTAGCTTCCTATGTAAATGGGTCACCTCACGATGAATGAGGTAGAAACTATCTGGTACATCCTTATTATCTTCACTTCCTGCTTCATCATCTCACGTTCCTATCACACCTCATTCCGTAAGCATCTATCTTAACTACTGCCTTCAATGGCTCTTGAGCCTTGTAGTATTAAAAATTATAAAAGAAAAAAAAAGCTGTAATATATTACCTAGAACGGTAGAAATATGACTGGCAAAAATATATTCCGGCTGTGGATAGTAGGGGTGGAGTGTAACAACGAAGGCAATGATCTACAAACATATGACTGACATCAAAAGTAGAAAACAGAAGCAATAACCTACAAAGATATGATCGACATCAAAGGTAGAAAACAGGCAATAACCGACAAAGATATGATTGATACCTAAGGCAGAAAACACAAGGCTTTGAAAGGCAATGGCCGACAAAGATATGATTGACGTCAATTGGGTGACACACCAAAAGAGACAGTAATGTGGAAGTGTTTGGGTTATACAAGGTTTGAGTTTTTGAAAAGAAGAAGTCAGAAGACACACATACAAAAAACAGAGAACATCCGCTTGTTAACAACTCCCAACGTGTGCAATTTTTCTCTGGTCACTCCTCCTCCACACAAACGTCACCAACGAAGATTAAAAATATGTTTATATTTTCACATATACGCGTTGATCGCCGTTGTCTGCTATAATGATCGTTGTTCATCGATATTCAGAACCAGGTTATACAACATAACCAAATAAAATTGTCGTTTTCATTTTGAAACACGTCTTAGAAACGGCAGTCATGGAACATACTTCCCTAAAACATCATGAACATGAGGCACTTGTCGACATGATGACAATGTGATTAAATGGAAAAGATTGGTCAAACAACGCATTTAGACGTCTTACGTCAGGCTTATTCGCGTTATAAGGAAATTTATATTAAGGAAGAACCCTTTAAACTAGTGATTCATGACCATTTTTTATTGTTTATGGCCCTTTCAAACCACGAACCAAATATCATAATATTTTAAAAATCGTGTCGCCAGAAGCAAGGCATTTTACTGTCACTGTTGTGCAGGGGGATACATAGGAGGAATGGTATGAAGAGTGAGAGGTTGCAGGGGGTGTCAAGAAAGAGAGTAGGAGAGGGAAGAGTGTACTGATGGGAGTGGGGTGGATGTAGAAAAGCATGAGAGAGAGGATGTAAGTTAGTGTGACAGGAGATGACTATTGACTTTACATTTAAATTCTTGGAGATTGTAACTGTCAGGAAAGCAAGCTTCCAGATTTGATAAAAGACAATATTGATCTCATGTTTAAAAACCAAAACATTGTATTTCTTTAATTTTTATTCACACAACTGACAACAACATAATGCATGACAAAAGCCTAGATTGTCCTCATATTAGCAAAAGTGTTTTTGGGTTTTGAGTTTTGGGTTTTGTTTAACAGCATACCGTCCTCTGTGCGTTATTCAATGCCAAAAGGTAGGGTTTTGAAGTATTAGGTTGTCCCAAAAGTTCGTAAACACTTGCAAAACACTGAAATTTTACTCGCAAAAGCAACAAAAATTATTGCTCAAAATAAAGACATCATTTTTCAAAACTTTCTGTCATCGATCTGCAAGCTTTCGGATCTGGTCAAAGCCGGCTTTGAATCAAAGAATTATTGACATGCTTTCACAACTTCATCAAACGAGTCGAATCGGCGGCCCTTTAGAAAATGTTGCATTGAGCGGAAAAAGCCGTAATCTGATGGAGCACAGTCAGGACTGTAGACTGGATGTGGCAGAACCTCAACGCCGTCCAGCACTTCAAACTTGTCTTTGGTCTTCCTGGCGGTGTGTGGTTTGGCATTGTCCTGCTGCAACAAAGCACGCTTTCGGTTGATCAGAGCCAGGTACTTTTGCTTCAACTTTTCGTAGACCCGCTCAAGTTGCTGACAATAAAATTCGGCACTGATGGCACGACCATTCGGAACCAACTCAAAATGCATGATTCCTTCAAATTTCCACAAAACGCACAACATGACTTTCTTCCCGAATCGATCTTGTTTTGGAACCGACAGTGTCTCTTGCCCTTTCTGAACCCATCGCTTGTCTTCATTGTGCTGGACCAGATAGACCCATTTCTCATCGGATTTCACAATGCGCTTCAAAAACGCTCGTCCAATGGATTGCTGAGCAATTTACGGCACATTTCAACTCGACTGTTGGTTTGTGCTTCGATGAGTTCGTGCGGATCTTGGCGCAGCTTTTTGTGAACAAAATCAAGTTGCTTCAAATGTCGGTGAATAGTCGATTTGCCAACTCCAAGCCCATCAGCCAGTTCTTGAGTGCTCGATTAAGGCGCAATGTCCAACCCGGTTTGCAAGTCTCCATCATCCAACTTTAACGGCCGTCCAAACGAGGCTTATCTTCAAGACTCATGTCACCAGAATCGAAAGGCTTGTACCACTTTGAGATCACAGCATATGCAATTGTTCCTTCACCTTCGGCAGCACAAATTTCTTCTGCAGCTTTTCTGGTTGAAATACCTCACTTCCAGCAGTAACGAATCAAAACTCGCAGCTCAATGTTATCAATTGCCATCTGGAATACAAAGATAATGATACACGCTTGGGATGACTGGGCAGAAGATTATCCCGCAGTAGGTTGCCATTGCTTTCTGCGGTAGACTGGTTGCCGACCAAGGCTATAGAACCCAATCTGTCCTGTTATTTAACCCATAACTGGAAGGAATAGACGGATTAATACCTTTCCCAAGGGTATTTGCGCGTAAGTGAATACAATGGATTCAACTGGAATTCGAACTCGGCTAACCGGTTTCTCGTTCCGAGCCGATATCCACTGTACCACAACGCACAATGATCACTATAACAATATAAACGCAAAATTGCATAAACATTCAATTCTTCGCAAGTGTTTACGAACTTTTGGGACAACCTAATATTTTTTGCAATATTTGGTTATAGTGAGAAGTTTGATTTAGTCAGATTTTATTAATCATTATTTATTAAAATATTTTGAAAACTGAAGATGTCTTCTAGTTTTATATTTAAAAATATATTGTTAGTATTTTTTTTCCTTCAAAGATGTATATTTCTCAATATAAGTATAATTTATGTACATATTGCTAAAAAAAGTCAGTTTTTTACTTTCAAAATATTTTTATCCTAGTTTAGGGGCTAACTACTTGTCCATAGCTGCGACCTTAACATGTGCTACCACACCGGGTCAGGGTGGATCGGGGAACAACAGCAGTTAAGAGGTGTTTCCAGGATCCTCACAATCTCCCAATCAGACGCCTTCTATATTAGCAAAAGGATAAAATTACTTTTATATTAGAAAATCAATAAAATTACTTCTATGTTAGCAAGAGAATAAAATGACTTCTATATTAGCAAAACAATAAAACTTCATTCGTATTAGTAAAAATAAAAATACTTTCATATTAGTAAATAAAAAATTACGGTAAGATGTGCTTGTAATTTTCATGGGTATTTTAAATGATTATGTTTGTTGCTGTTTTCTGTACACTACTAGGAAGTTTGGGTCACTGTGTCGGGTCAGGAAGTTTTTTTACGCCTGATTTCATCTTGCACATATAAAAATCAACCATCCGTCCGTGCATGGAATACTGTTGTTATATATGGTCAGGCGCCCCAGCTGTTCATCTTAGTGTTCTCGACAGGCTCCAAAGGAGAATTTGTAACGCGATAGGTCCCGACTTGACAGCTCGACTCCAGCCACTTTCTCACGGGCGGGATATGGCTTCCCTCTGTCTATTCTACAAATATTTTTATGGCTTCTGCTCCAACAAACTTAGGTCACTAGTGGCCTCGCCACTACAATTTACTCGTGCAACCAAACTGGCAACTAGGTCCCCCTACTTACAATTAGACCAACCAAATGCAGCCGTCAATTCTACTCCATCAGCTATTTTTCCCGCACTTCCCGCCTGTGGAACTCCCTTTCGTATACTTGCTTTTCTGACAGCTACAATCTTCAGGCATTTAAATGTAAGATCAATACGCATCTCTTATACACTTGTCTCCAGTTCTTTCTACATCACCCTGTATATCTTGTTCTATCTTGTTCTATCTTGTTGTTTTCCTTTCTATCTGCTTTAGCAACTGTCTTCACATCTGTATTTCCATCCTTCTCCTGCCCTTTCCCTTACACCCACTGTAACTGGTCCGTATTTCTCTTCACTCTCCTCTTGTCTAAACTTTTTCTCTTATGTAGCTCCCTGCGCACAAGTGGCGGTACCGCATTGCTTGGGGTGAAACGATTCAAAAAATGATAACATCAAATCTTGATTACTTTGTGCTGAGTGCTACTCGCATGTCGTACTGAGGACCAAGTCAGTCTCTTCTCTTGGTTTTGATATAAAGAAGACAGTAAACTCCAATTTCGCGAAAGGCACCAGTACAACGATAATTCTTTTTCCAGTTCATGATACGTTTCCAACTGAGAAACGCACCACGCGATCATCGGTGTTTCTACAATTGTTTCCCTCATCGATGAGACATCCCGTGATGTCTCTGTTATCGTCAACATGTACAAGAGTTTCTTTAATAAACCAACCCTAACCCAAATTATTCTGTATGCTCGTACAATGTAGAAACCGATATCACATCCCTATTGGGTGCGTGCACTCTTTGTTAAAAAAACAATGCTTTAACCGCTCATGACACTTCTGACCACAATTAAGATTTAATAATCCCCCGGTTCACACTCCACCCACGTCTATTGAACAGGTGTAGAGGCTCATCCCTTGTTTCCTGTTAAGGATGTGGTTTCCGGCTTTCTCTTTTCCAATCTTTTCACTCTTTTCTTTTTTCTTTTTTTCAATTGGTGTAGATAGACTAAACTATCGCCGGTTCACACTTCACCCACGTCTATTGAACAGGTAAAGAGGCTCATCCCTTGTTCCCTGTTTAGGATGTGGTTTCCGACTTTCTCTTTTCCAATCTTTTCACTCTTTTCTTTTTTCTTTTTTTCAATTGGAGTAGATAGACTAAACTATCGCCCGGTTCACACTCCACCCACGTCTATTGAACAGGTAAAGAGGCTCATCCTTTATTTCCCTGTTTAGGATGTGGTTTCCGGCTTTCTCTTTTCCAATCTTTTCACTCTTACGTAGCCCCCTGCACATCAGTGGCGTTACCGCTTTGCTTGGGGTGATATGATTAAAAAAAATAAAATAAAAATAAATTCCAGTCTGATTAGAAGAGAAAATAATACACTGAAATTAGTTGAGTTAGTTTATTGCAGATACCTTATACATAACTTTATACTCTCAGATTAATGGCATGTATTTTAGATATATGATTTGTAGATAATAAAATTTATTGTTAATATTTAGTCAGTTAGTGAAGTGATACACGCTTTCGGCTGTCATATCTCGAAAGAGACCTGACTGACTTGGCAGAAGATTATCCCGCAGTAGATTGCCATTGCTTCCTGTGGTAGACTGGTTGCCAGCCAAAGCTATAGAACCCAATCTATCCTATTATTTAGCACATAAGTAGAGGGAAGAGACGGATTAATGTCTTTCTCAAGTGTATTTCGGCGTAAATGAATGCAAAGAATTCAACTGGAATTCGAAATCGGTTCCCCCATTTCTCGTTCCAAGTCGATATCCACTGCACCACAACGCACATCCACTCTCAAAGTGATGTCATGTATTTTAGATATATATTTTGTAGATAATAAAATGAATTGTTGACAAATTTACTATAAATATGTACTTAATTATTTTGTGTGTGTTTGGCTATAAAAATGTACTTTTATTATAAAATGTACTGTTGATTTTTGTTAGGGTTTTCAAAATTTTCCTCGTGTTGGGACTTTAACAAGTGCCACCCACACTGGTTAGAATGTACCTGAAAACAACAGCAATTAATAGATAGTTCCACTCACCCAAAACCCTTCAGTCTCACGATCAGAAGCCTTGCTGCTGTGTGACACGCCTCTGGTCGGCTGGTTGGTTCGCTGGTTCGGGAAGGGAGCCTGCTGCGATGATGATGTCCAAACGGCACCAATTATGACGACGCTTTCGGGTCGCTAGTCGGGATGATCTCGTCACAGTAACAGGTCCTCAAGACGTCTATTACAACAACGAACTCACTGCCCACGCTGTGTGATTTTGATCTCAGAAAGTCATGTTGTGTAAACCCGGTCGCAGTATTTCTACCATATCCAGACCGTACACTTGTGTTAAAATAAAATAATTACGGCACCAGAAAAAAAAGTAAATGAATACGTTCGAAGACGCCTGGATAAGTAACGAAAGTAAGTTTTTATAAAAAAAAATAATTAATTACAAAAGCAGAAAATACAATTCAAGTTTACAACGGAGAGAGGATTCGTTTAAAAATATCAGAGCTTTCAATTTTTAGATAAAAATAAGTCCTTCCGTAGTTTCGTTAAAGGTAGTCCGAGCTTTCAATTTTTAAAAATAATCAGGCTGTCAATTCTCCAGATAGAAAACACGTCTGCTCGGCTCTTATCAAACTTTGCAGAGACAGCTAAATAACAGAGCGACGAGCGGTGGCGGTGTGGGGGGTCGTTTGATCTTTGTCGCTCGAAAACCTCTCTCAGCAACTGATTTTTCTCGCTGAGTTTCCATTTTTATAGTCATCCCAAATCTTATTGAGGGATTTATCCAACTCAAAATTTTGACCAATGAGATTATTTTCCACACACACGCTTTTCTGGGAGCCATGGCTCGACGAATGCAATATCAACGACTCACATGACGTAATGTATTTCTGTCTTTTTTTATTTCAATTTCATCATCTGTTTTTGTATTTTAGAATCTGTTACCAGGAAAGATTTTTGAGGATTTAACCCTACCTGACCTCATCAAGGAAATCCTGACGTTTTGTTATGGCTACGGCCATTTTAAAACTTACACTTGGCTCAAAACAATTCGTTTCGTATACGAAAAAAGCAGAAACTATATTTTTCTCTTTTTTCCCAATTATCAGTCAATTTCTCTATTCCCCGGTTGTTACAAATACATAATAGTATTAAAATATCTTCTTTTTTTTTTTACGTAAACTCACATCGCGGATTACAATAAAACACAACTAACAATACCACTAATATCAATTTCTCTCACTCTGTTGTATTAAACCAAAACACAAAATATCATACCGGCGTGGAAATAGGGTTAGAGCTGGATGTAATTTAATTTAATGCCCAGGACGCAATTCCGTAAAATCAGAAAAATCAGTGCACTGATCTTACAATTAATTTATATTAGCTTCAGACCTATAAAATATAACTGATTATTGAAAAAATATTTGTAGCACAATGCAGTATACGAAGTAAGTTTTAAAAAAATAAGAGAGATTTACTCGGAGAGGACTAATTTCAAATCCGGCGGTCGTAAACTATTCTGTACAAAAAAGAAACTCACTGTTTGATTGTATCATCTAATACAGCTCCTAAAAAATTCCAATTTGCTTATAGCTTTTGTCTCTCATTTTGAGTTGAATATGTCTGCTGTAACGAATTTTTTGAATTTGAATTTGAGTTTTGTTTAATGGTATATCAACACCTCTGTGGGTTATTCAATACCAAAAAGGTGGGGGTTTAAGGCATTTTTTAATGTTTAATTATAATGAGAAGATTGATTTAGTCAGATTTTGATAAATATATTTTTTTAATTTTGAATTTATTTTAGAAAACTGAAGTTTTCTATTTTTGAATTAAAAAATGTATTGCTGATAATATTTTTTTTTCAGAAAAGTTGGTAATATTTCTCATTCAAAAAAGTATATATTTCTATAAAAGTCTATTTTTATGTATACATTTCTATAAAAATCTTTCATAGTGTTTTGACCCCAGTTTGGGGGTTAACTATTTGCTCAGAGCTTGTTCCCTAACAGGTGCTACCACTCCGGGTCAGAGTGGACCTGGGAACAACAGCAATCAAGAGGTGGTTCCATGCATCTCAGAACCTCCCAATCAAAGACCTTGCTGCCGGATGCAGTTTACCATCATACCTAGGACCAGTCTTCCGTAAGGAGTCGAAACGCACTGACTGAATAAGCATTTCCTATATTATTTACATTGTTCGGACTGTTGTCCTCATCTTTGTAGCCAAAATGCTTGTTCAGACATCGCATTTCTACTCGTTATGTAATCAGTGACAAACTCTTTGTACAAGAAAAAAAAATGATTTTTTAGGAACCGTATCAGATACTCAGTAAAAAGGACAGCCCAATATGCCAAATACAGGTCGGGGATACTAGAGTCAAGCAGGTACAAAAATTTAAATACCTGAGAAGTGTTATAACAGAAGACGGAAAGTGCGACACAAAGATCCGAAGGCGAATTGGAATAGCGAAGGATGCATTCCAGTGTGACACTATCTCCTGCGGGGATACTTCCCTTGTTTGGTTTAATACAACGGACAGAGAGAGAAATTGATATTAGCAACATTATTATTTATGTTTTATTGTAATACGCGATGTGAGCTTAGGTAAAAAACAATTTTGATACTATTAAATACTTGTAAAATATGGGGAATATAAAATTTAACTATTTCTGGGAAGGAAAAAAGAATATAATTTTTTCTTCTTTCGTGTTTGAAGCGGATATTTTTCGGTAAAGCTAAATTTATTTAGTTAAAACAAGTGTCAGAATTATTTGATGGGGTCAGGCGGGGTTAAAGTCTCTCAAAAGATTTTTCTGTGGGAAATTGGACATAATGTGAGCTGGCGATATCTCATTCCTCAAATCGAGTGGGCAGAAAACGATTTCATTGGTCGAAGGCTTTGAGCCAGCTAGATCCCCAGAGAGGATTGAAGATAGTTATAAAAGTCCGGACTCGGCGAGAGTTTCTCAGTTTTCTTAATTGCTTTTCAGTTAGTTTGATTTTGAGTTGGCTGAGTAGCTATCAGTCGAAATATAACGACTGTAGAAAAAGGTTCCCAATCGGTGAGTCATAACCCACGGCTGGTTGCCCACCATAGTACTTATGGCTAAAGAGTTAATATCGAATGAAGCCTGCCGCAGATTAACTTAAGGTGTTAATTTGGAATAATGCACCTCCGACATGAATCCCGAAAGAACGTTATTGTTTTTTTCAATCACGAGAAAATCGAAAATTCTGATTCTTCGTTCGCTCTACTTCGATAAACTCCGTTAAACTCCGATAAGGACCCGAAAGGAGTTTGCTATTTTAGAAGCTACATAGAAAATTGACAGCCCTGATTATAGAGAATAGGTGAAAAGACTTTAATGAAAATTTAATGAAGCTGTGAAAAGACTTTAGTGAAAATTTGAAGGGCTCTGTTTACTTTAACGAAACTTAGAAAATACATTTTTATTTAAGGATTGGAAGCTCTGATATTTTTAAACGAACTTTCTCTCTCCGTTGTAACCGGCATTCTGACAACTGTATTATCATTTTTGACAACAGTATTATCTGCTCCTGTGAAAAGAAAAACATCGTTTTTTTTTATATATATATAGAGAGAGAGAGACATTCTTCGTGACTCTCCTGGCGTGTTCGACCTTGTTCATTTATTTTATTAATTTTTTTTTTTTTTTTTTTTGGTGCAGTATTTACTTTTTTTTTTAACCACAAGTGTGCACCAGTTTACGAACTGGCTCTAAACGGCGACTATTAAAATTGCACGACGCGACCTCGGGGATCAAATCAAAACGTGGGACAGCGGCGCGTGTTGCAAAGACGTTTTGTAAACCAGCTTTTGTGAAGACATCATCGGACGAGAACATCACGTCCAGCAACAGCGACCGAACAAACTGGCCAGCCGGGCGGCAGTGTCAAAACTGGGATCGTCACGACCGTCAACGAGAACGAGCGTCACATTAGACAGACGGCCAGCCCCGGGCATAAGGCGTCACACCAGAAGTTGAGTAAAGTATTAAGAAACAGGACAATTTCGCTCGAAACAAGGAAGAGAATACTGGATTGCTACGTGTTGCCAGTTCTTCAATATGGCAGTGAATGCTGGGAAATATCATTAAAGATGAAGGAAAAACTTGAAGCAACTGAAATGTGGTTCTACAGAAGGATGCTACAAATATCATGGATCGAGTATGTGAGCAAAGATGAGGTTTTGGAAAGCATGGAAACTAAAAGGAAATTAATACTGAGCATCAGGAAGAGACAGCTGAAGTTGCTGGGACATGCTATCAGGAAGGAGGGCTTGGAGAACCTGATACTAACAGGACAGATAGAGGGACAAAGACAGGGGAAAGCAACGGATAACATATTTGAAGGACTTAATCGGTTGGTTGATGGAACGAGGGTTGCATGCTGTAACAGGATAAGGTGTGCTAAGAGCCACCAGGGATAGGAAGACTTGGAAAGTCATGATCGCCTACGTCATGAAGGAACAGGGTACATAGAAGAAGAAGAAGATCAGATACTACAACCAGACAGGCTGCAAGTATACAAAAGCCGAAACGCCTGAAAATGGCAAAAAAGATGAGGACAAAAGTTCAAAGTACAGACGAAACGTTTCTACTTGGTCCTATTATGTTTACTTGAATTCGGATATATTCTACATCCTACGTACATTCATTTTTACACATATAAGAACAAATATTTAGGAATGAGAAAAAAACAAGCCAGATAAATTAATTTGTTGAATGCTAAAGCAACATGCAGATGAAAACGAAGAAAATCCAAATTGATTGATTGGTTTTATGTTGCTCGCAAATAAACGTGTAATTCGATTTGTCTCTCGAAATATGAGTTTACATAAATTATATTTATTTTCTCGCTTATTTTTTTTGTAAATTCTATTATGCTTTGCCATTTCATTATATAATACGAATTCTAAGCCTGCAACGCTAATCTCTTTATTTGATTTCGCCAAACGTAAATATTTAACACTGAAGCCAATTACATGCTTTTTGGGATTCCCTGTGGTGCAATGGATATCGGCTAGGAATGAAAACACGGAGACCCTAGTTCGAATTCCAGTGGAATTCGTTGTATTCACTTACGCGCAAATACCCTTGGGGAAAAAGTTATAAACACCCCGATTGTCCCTCCAGCTATGTATTAAATAGCAAAACAGATTCGGTTCTATAACCTACATTGGCAACCAGTCAACCGCAGAAAGTAATGATAACCGACACCCGAAAAATTTTCTGTCTAGGATTTCGAGACATGATCTTCCTAGTATTTATACGTATGACACTTAACTGACTGATATAGTTAAATAGATAGACTAGCAGGACATACTGTGTTCCACAGCCTTGGTTTGCAACCAATCTACCGTAGAAAGTAATGACAACCTACTGCCGGAAAATCTTTTGCCCACTCTTTCAATATATAATCACCCAAACATATATCACGTATGAAAATTAAATGACTTCTTTTTCTATGTGCACTGTAGGCAATCATGGTTTTCCACGTCTCCCTATCCCTGGTTGCTCTTAGTATGTTCCGTCATCCACCTACTCAGACCCTTTAATATGTTACCCGCTGCATTCTTCTGTCTCTTTTTCCTTCTATCTGGCCTGCCAGTATCAGGTTCTCCAAGCCCTCCTTTCTCATTGTATGTCCCAGGAACTTCAGTTGTCTCTTCATGATGCTCACTATTAAATTTCATTTCATTACCATTCTTTCCAAAACCTCATCATTGCTCACATGCTCGGTCCATGATATCCGTATCATCCTTCGGTAGAACCACATTTCCGCTGCTTCAAGTTTTTTTTTCTCATCTCATCGATGATATTGTCCAGCATGATTCACTGCCGTATTGAAGAACTGACATCGCATAGTAATCTAGCACTCTCTTCTTTGTTTCTAGGGAAATTTTCCTGTGTCTTAGTACTTTTCTCAGCTTCTAGAACGCGTACTTCGCCATGCCAATTCTACTTCGGATCTCTGTGTTGCATTTTTCATTTCCTGTTAGGACACTTACTAGGTATTTAAATATTTGTACTTGCTTGATTCTAGTATCCCCCACCTGTATTTGGCATTTCGGGTTGATCTTTTTGCTGATACATTTAGTTTCATTGTAGTTTATTTGTACTCCTTTTTTGTCACTATCCTCAACTACCTTCTGTAGGGTGTCTTGTAGTTTTCTTTCCGTGTCTGCAATCAGTACTATATCTTCTGCATACCTTATTTTGTTGAAGTTGTGGCCTCCGATAACAAATTCTGGCGTAGCATCTACTGTCCTCAAAATATTCTCGCTGTACAAGTTGAACAGATCCGATGAAAACACGCATCCTTGTCTTACGCCTCTTTCTTTCTTTGTAAATCAGCTGAAATTGTTATCTGTCCATATGCAGGCAGTTTGCTGCCAGTAGAGCTTCATGATTACTCTGATGTCTTTATTAAAAAATACCAATTCTTTCAATCCAGCTTAAAAATATAGATAAGTAAAATTAAGTAGATGTGTGACAGCACATCTTTTATCTTCTTGAATCTTGTTCGCTTTTTATCCTTTCTTCAATACCCATTCTTTTCTCTCACTGTTTCCTAATTTTGCACTCGTAGCCCTCCCCACTTATATGGAGTGACGTGATTAAAAAACAACCTGTAGAAAAATTCATTTAAATTTACAATTATTTTCGAATTTATCTTACTCAGTTTAAATATGTATATCACTTAAGCAAGGGTTAAGTAGTTAATATGAATATCACTTAAGCAAGAGTTAAGTAGTTAATATTGGTTGACGTGTTTTTTAGTACTAGACTTCCGTCGGTCAGGCTTGATCATGGGTGGCATCCTAGTTTGTCTGCTTGGCTGGTGCATCGGCGTCTGTGACTGTAGAAACCGATGCAGGAATGACAGTCTTTGTTGCAGAGGCTACATTTATGCATTTGTTTCTGGTCTGTTGGAGCTGTCATTTTGCTTTCTGCGAACCCACCTCTCCATGGCGACGTGTGTTAGTTGCTCCTCCCTTGATTTATGATTTTTTACAGCTTATCAACTGATTCGCAATCAAATTAATGCAATCTTGCAAATGCATTCCGAGAATTTAATTTTTCCGTTCTTTTTTTAGCCGGGGAATTATTGTCCTAATCTTTGTTTCCATATTGAACACATTTTGGCCATTGTACGCTCCGATCTTCTTAAGGTGATTGGAATTTTACACTGAGCTCTTCATTTCGTTCACTGGGGTAGATTGTTCTCGATCCATGAGTCATACCGCTTGTAGATATCTTAGTATCTGTTATCTTTCATGGGTAATGGATATCTGATCGAAATGAAAAATTGGAGAAGCGAGTTCGCTTTCCAGTCGAATTTGTTTCATTCCCTTACGCAGAAAAGATCCTTAAGAAATGTTTTAATATACGTCTTCTCCTCCAGCAACAGGTTGAATAACAGATCAGATTTAATTTAACCATTACGTGTGGTTAACCCACACACACACACATATTCACACACACATACACTCTCACACACTCCCACATACGCTCTCACACACACTCACAGACACACACACACACACACACACACTCACTCTCTCACACACACACTCTCACACACACACTCACACACACTCACACACATTCACACACACACTCCCACACACTCACACACACTTTCACACACACACAAACTCACTCATACACACGCACACACTCACACACACTCACGCACACGCACACACACACATGTATAAGATTAATGTGGAGGAGTTTGTCATTTAACTGAGCAGAGTTATGCCGACTACGAAGCTTCGGGAAGATACCATAAAGATGTTCACACTCTTCAGTAAACAACTGAAAAAAACAACCTTGACATTAAGCATCATTACAACTCAATACTATCTATCTATCTATCTATCTATCTATCTGAAATTATTATTCAAGTGTTAGTAAATCAATGTTAATATAGTATAAACATAGCTGTTTTTGACGCATTAAAAAATACACACACACATATATATATATTTAGATAGATAAAATGTATATGCAGATTTATTTCCTCTGTCTTTATTCGTTTCAGCGATGTTAACAAATCAATGCCCGATTCTTATTCAGGTCTCGTTTGCAGCCGATAATTTCATCAGGAGAGGTCTCTTTCTGGCGAACATACATTAAAAACGAAGCGAACATTTACTAGACTAATCTGTAAGTAACTCTCTAACCCGTATGAATTCTGAGCACAGATACACCACGATCGGGTTAGCAAGAGACATATGTTCAAAATCTGAATCAATTATTTTTGTTCGGAAAAGTATCGGCATTTATTCCCCGTGTGTAAAACTTTATCTGAAAGCTTTGTCAGACATTTTGTTTTTTTTATTTCACTCTACAGAAAATGAAAAATTTCTATGCGGTCGCCACAGAAATTTTTTCGAAAAAAAAAAGTATTTAAAAAATGAATAAAAAATAATCCTAAAGACGAATAAAAATATCGTCTCTAATCAAATTTAAATTCTAACATCTCTCCCAAAATAAATGCAGACATTCATTTTGTATTCGCTTTCAGCATTGTCAATTTTTCCCCATATCTCAAAGATGATAGTAATTTAACCTCAAAGGGAAACATTACAAATGGCAAATATTTGAATTGAATAGATGAATATAATAAAAGAAAATAAGATGTGTAATATAATATTAAATTAAATTATTGGATTAGAGATCAAGAGATATTTCTTCATTTTTTAAAAAATTGTATTTTGTAGGCTTTCTCTTTCATCCTTTATTTACTACTTGTTTATTGTCTTACTTCTTTTTTAAATTTGTCTATTATTTTCTTTTCGTTTTGTTTTTAGAATTGTCTAAATTTAATTCTTATTTTCATTACATATAACCATTTCAACCCTTTTTTATTTACAACTAGCAGTATAGTCCGGCGTTGCTCCGGTGTAATGAAAGCTTAAAACTAATCCATGGTCCTTGAGCTCAGACTCATTGGATGTTGGCACGAAAGACTAAAAAGCAATAGTCGTTTCCAGTTAAACCGAAACCGTAGACTGAAAGAAAAATGAATCGATGTAAGTCAAATTTTGATTTTTTGGTATCGATATCAAATAAGTTTTTTTCGTCGTAAACTGAATTTTGAAGGGTAAATAAGTTCTCTGAGTAAATGGCATCATGGCTGAGACTAAGAACTACAAGTATACTTACTTAGAGCCAAACCCGAAGCAAAAAATAAAATAAAAGGGCCAAAAAATACAGACATACAGGCAGATAAACAGACACACACACAAACATCTTGCCTTATATATATATATATTTTTTTTAAAAATATCACCCCGAGCAAGGCAGTAACGCTACTGATGCGCAAGGGGCTACATAAGAGTGAAAAGATTGGAAAAGAGAAAGTCGGAAACCACATCCTAAACAGGGAACATGCTATGAGCCTCTTCACCTGTTCAATAAACATGGGTGGAATGTGAACCGGGTGATAGTTTAGTCTAAATATATATATATATATATATATATATATATATATATATATATACATTATCGATTTTCTGCATTATTGGAAGAACTGCGACCTTGAAACTTCTGAATATCGTTTCTTATGTCTTTGGCTATGAGTGTATCAAATTGATTAAAATCGGACCACTCCTTCTATAACCCGATGTTTTCAATTATCGATTTTCGATATTTATCGAGGGGTACCTCGACACAAAACCCAGCTAAGAACACTTGCAGAGGCTTATAGTACAACTGTGTAAATTTTCAAGAAAATCGGTTCAGCCGTTTGGAATCTATAGGTAACGGACACACTCACACACAGACAAAGTTCCATTTATGAATAAGTTCAGATAGTCTCATTTACGTGCTTATTTCTCTTCAATTCTATAATTTTTATTTCTTTATTTTTGTCACCTCTTCCTCCCCTTTTTTTTATATTTGTCTAGTTTTATTTTTCTTCATTTACATTTGTCTCCATTCATTCCTCTTCTTTTTCTATCACTATACTTTTCATCTTCTTTTGTTTTTATATTTGTCACATTTAATTTTTCTTTATTTTGTAGAAACCTCGGGCATGATTGGAAAATTGGCAATTTAAAAATCAGAAGGTCGAAGGTTGGATGTTTAAATGTGGCAGGATAAAATATCTCGTGTGTTCATTAAAGTAAAGATTTATTAACAGAATGACAAAAGTGTAAGAGGAAAAATATAAGTGAAATTTGTTAACTGAAAACTATAACATATTTGTGAGAAGAAAAATGTTCATTGAAAAAATGCATAGCACTTTGTAGTTAAAATTGATCGTACAGAAATATAGGCATTTAAAATATCCACAGAAGTTTAGAATTCATGTATGACACCATTTCCCGCTGATATAATTTTTGTTTGGTTTAATACAACAGAGGGAGAGAAATTTATATTAGTGGTATTATTAGTTGTGCTTTATTGTAATCCGCGATATGAGCTTATGTAAAAAACTATTTTAATACTATCGTCTACTTGTAAAATCCGGGGAATAGAAAAATTGGCTGACAGCTGGGAAAAAGAGAGAAAAATATAATTTTTCTTCTTTTTTCGTGTTCGAAGCGAATTGTTTAACATTTTGTAATATGTAAGTAGCCATAACACAATGTCAGAATTTACTTGATGTGGTCAGGTAAGGTTAGATCCTCAACAGTTGTTCCTGGGAAGTTGTAAGATTGGAAGACAGAAAGACATTACGTCATGTAACCTGTTGATATTTCATTTGTCGAGCCATGGCACCCCGCAAATCGTGTTGGTGGTAAATAACCTCTTCGATCAAAAGCTTTGAGTCTGCTAGATCCCCTGAGAGGATTGGGTATGGTTATAAAAATGCAGACACAGCGAAAAAAATTAGTTGGCTGGGTAGTTTCTGAAATTGCAGTCGAAATATAGCGATTGTGGAAAGGCTTCCCAATTGGGGAGCCACGACCAACAGCCGGTCGCCTACCACAGAACTTATGGCTAAAGAGTTAATGTCGAATGAAGCCTGCCGCCGATTAACTTAAAGAGTTAATGTTGAATAATGCACCTCCGAGAGGAATCCCGAAAGAACGTTATTATTTTAAACTTATTTGGAGCATTGAAATTTATGATTATTCTTGACGAAAAGCCCGCATTTCTATGAAAATAATTTTTAGCGAAGTTGGGAGAAAGCTTTCAGGTGACAAGGATGAAACAACCCCACACAGCCGCCGTCACGTCGCCGCCATTAGCAGTGGCCTTCGTTAAGCTCCGATAAGAACCCGAAAGAACTTTGTTGTTTTAAAAGTTACACAGAGAATTGAAAGTTCTGATTATAGAGAATACTTCAAAAGACTTTAATGAAAATTTGAAGAGCTCTGTTTACTTTTACGAAACTTAGAAAGGACATTTTTATTTTGAAGATTGAAAGCTGTGATAATTTGAAAACGAACGAACTCTTTCCGCTGTAAACTGGCATTCCGACAACTGTATTATCATTCCGACAACTGTATTATCTGCTATTGTAACTAATAATTATTTTTTTATGAAGACTTTATTCGTAACTCTACAGGCGTCTTCGACCTTATTCATTTTTTTATTTTTTATTTTTTATTTTCTTTGGTGCCGTGTTTATTTTTAACCACAAGTGTACACAAATGCCCAGTCTGGGTCTGGTGGAAAGACGGCCACTGGATTTGCACAACGCGACTTTCTGAGATCAAATCACAGCGTGGGCAGTGGGTCCGTTGTTGCAATAGACGTCTTGAGGACAGGTTCTCTGACAAAATCATCACGACCATCAGCAGCGTCCCGAAAGCGTCGACATAACTTAGGCTGTTTCGACATCATCGCAGCGGGATCCGTTCCTAAACCAGCGAGTGACCGAACCAACTAGCCAACCAGCGGGGTGGCAGTACCACACATGGTTTGATAGTAGTAAATTCCTAAGTGTCCCGGGGCCGTATACTGATAGTAGTAAAAGGTGAAGTCAATGTTCCTTCCTCTTTGTGGTAGGTCGGAGACAGAGTGAGAGATAAGTTAAAACAAATAAAGAAATTGTACTTAGCGCGTGTTGTTTTCGTTGTTCTCTTTGGCGGCGTGGACTGAAAACGAAGAAAAGAAGTTGGAAGAAGAGGTCGAATGAAACCGTGCTGTGTGGCTTAGAATGAATTTTTTTTTTGTTATATTGCAAGGAGGTCCGTCAGCTAACCTCTCCTATGTCGGACTGGATTTGAATGGTCACAGACGTTGTTTAAATAGAGAAGGTTATCATGTTACCGGCTCCAGCAAGCATTTTCACTTAGGTGTGAAAAATAAAACGTTTTTTACTGACGTCATATAAATTTCCGATTTGCTATCCAGTTAGGATGCAGAAGTTTGCTTTTAACACTGACTTATGATACTTGCTTTGATCTGGATTTTTTCAAAATGTTTTTAGTCGTTTGAATCATCTTTTATGCTAGTTCGATTTTACTTTGTCCGTTATAGTTGGGTTTTTCAAAATGCTTTCAGTCGTTTGAATCCGATTTTGCGGGTGTGCAATTTTACTTTGTATCATTTAGTTTGTTGATGGATTATAAAGGATTTGTATCCTATAATATACATTACCTCTATTTCATTCTTCTACCCTTCCTATGTCTATAATTTTCATTTTCCTTTTTTTTTTATATATATTTGTCATTTCCTCCATCTTCAATTTTTCTTACTCTCACGTCTGTTATAATTAACTGAATGTTTGGTTTTTCTTTTCTTTTACTTGTTAGAAATTTTGGTGGCTGTTGGACTTTCTGTCTTTCTTTCATTTTTTCTCTCTTCTTCTCCTCCATACGGGTCACATACGGGTTAGTTAGTAGTCTCCTATCCCTGCCTGTCTTTTATGGTTTCTGCTAAGAAGTTAAAAATCGAAAAATTACAAAAGTATTTTTATTTTACTAGCCGTTCCAAATAATTCACCATTTATGTACAGTTTTCTTTCAAAAACTGTGTGATGATGGCTCTTCACAACTTCCTGTGTAGTGTAACTTCAAGAAACTTTCAGATCTTTCTTTTTGTTGTGTTCGGCAATCTTCGTCGCCACTGTTGTGTCGGCAATCTTCGTCGCCACTCTTGTGTCGTGAGTAAGAATAAATAACTCAACAACATTAATAGGTTAATTGTTGTATTCCGTGAAAATAGTATTTACAAAGGTTATTAGTATCCAATACAAGACTAAAGGTTAATCGTCTCAACCGTCGTAAGACGTAGTATGAGCAATGGGTACTTCCGAATCGTCACCGGAACAAAACAACACATTGAAAGAATCCCTGGAAAC
Organism: Ascarosepion bandense; assembly: GCA_037127315.1. Taxonomy (NCBI): domain Eukaryota; kingdom Metazoa; phylum Mollusca; class Cephalopoda; order Sepiida; family Sepiidae; genus Ascarosepion; species Ascarosepion bandense. The sequence continues at coordinate 6,537,741 of JBBBDQ010001215.1, forward strand.
CCCAGCTTAAGAGATATACAAAAAATTGTCTTATTAAGTACAGCCCACACACTAAGGAAAACGTTATCTATGTAATGCTGGGGATGATAGGGAAGATAGAAAAACATGAAATGGAGTCATAACAACACGCCACTACCTGCCTTAGGTCTCCCCGCAGACTTGGTTGGTAGTGAGACCAAAGCAGAAATCGAAATATGATGAAAAATGACATAATAATAATAATAATTCCATATTTGAACATTTAGAACAAAGATTTAGTTGAACTGAGTATTACCGTAGTATCTGGGCTGGAATTGTCTAATATTCACTTTACAGATCCAGCAGAGTTTAAAAGAATCTACGCCACATTGTACGTGATGAATTACTGTCCCTTCTACAATCCTTCACCCATAGACGAAATTATATTGAACATATATATATATATTTTGTCTTCTTAATCAACGCATTATTATTGTTACTACTCTTATTGTTTCCTTTGATTTATGTTGCATACACATTTTCTTCCGGATCCAAACTTGAGCCTTAACGTCAGTAATGGCTTCAGGACATATTCCACTGAGGTTTCGTGACGAGATTTTGAAACCCTACAGAATTTGAGATTAGAAGAACTCAATTTTCGGCCTGAATCGTAACTTCGGCTCAAATTAGAGTTTCGGCCTAAAATGGGCTTCTGACCAAAATCATATTTTCTGTCCGAATCGGTTTTCTGTTTTGAATTAATTTTAGAGCCTGAATTATAGTACTGTGCAATAGTATTAGGACAAGAACTATTTTAGCTTTTATGAGACATCAAAATAAAGCTCAAAATCACCCCTGTTGAAACACTTTTGCAAACTACCAGTAGTGTGCAAAATTATTAGGACAGGGGTGATTTTTCTAAAAACCTCACTGAAATTGAAATACAGGGTGAAAAGCCAAACCATTGAAAGAATTATTAAACTAAAAAGGAAAAGGAAGGAAGGCTTCGAAATTTGAATTGGACCCCACAAAACCCTGATCCCAATCCTATTGAACATCTATGGGATATTTTGTATAAAACAATTGATAAACTTTGCAAGACATATTTTGGGAACAAATGCAAGCTGCTTGGCAGGAGATACCATTATATACAATTTAGAAGCTTGTGATGTCAGTGCCTGACAAAATGAAGTCTGTGATCAAAGCAAAAGGCTATTATACTAAATATTAAATTTATTTTGTAACAAGTATTTATTTATTGTTAAAGCATTTGTTGAGTAAATAAAACAAAATTACTTTAATTTAATTATTTATTTTCTGTCAATATGCCTCATAAAAGATAAAATAATTCTTGCATTAATACTGTTGCACAGTACTGTATATATCTAAACTTATTTATAAATGGAAATTTGTATGTGTGTATGTGTGTGTGTGTGTCTGTGTATGTGTGTGTCCTTTACCTATAGACTCCGAAACGGCTGAACCAATTTTCTTGAGAATTTACGCAGTTGTACTATAAGCGTCTGCGAGTGTTCTTAGCTAGGTTTCGTGTCGAAGTACCCACCGATAAATATCGAAAATCGATAATCGAAAAAATCGGGTTGTAGGAGTGATCCGATTTTAATCAAATTTGGTACACTCATAGACAAAGACATAAGAAACGATATTCAGAGGTTTCAAGGTTGCAGTTCTTACAATAGTGCAGAAAATCGATAATAGATATATATAAAAGGCAAGATATTTGTGTGCGTGTCTGTTTATCTGCCTGTATGTCTGTATTTTTTCAGCCTTTTTATTTTAGTTTTTGCTTCGGGTTTGGCTCTAAGTAGGGATACTTGTAGTTCATAGTCTCAGCTATGATACTATTTACTCAGAGGACTTATTTAGCCTTCAAAATTCAGTTTACGACGAAAAACCTTATTTGATATCGATACCAGGAAATAAAAATTTGACTTACATCCATTCATTTTTCTTTCAGTCTACGGTTCCGCTTTAACTGGAAACAACTATTGCTTTTTAGTATTTTGTGCCAACGTTCAATGAGTCTGAGCTCCATGGATTAGTTTTAAAGCTTTCATTCCACCCGAGCAACGCCGGGATACACTGCTAGTATATAATATATGTACTAGGTGCGATTGGTAAATTGTCGCAATTATTTTACGATATCAAAGCGAAAGGCTGTCATAGAAAATACTAAATTTATTTTGTAACAAATATTTATTTATTGTTAAAGCACTTGTTAAGTAAATAAAATAAAATAAATTTAATTTAATTTTTTATTTTCTGTTAATAGGCTTCATAAAAGATAAAATAGTTCTTGTCCTGATACTTTTGCACAGTACTGTATATTCAAAGTGAGGTTTACATTAACAAAGATGTGAACTCAGCTAAAATCTGCATTTACACATATAGGACCGCCGGATGAGCGCCGCACCAACGAGGGTGAGGTGAGAATTCCTCGCATAATCGAAAGAAGATCGAAGGCCGGAAAAATCTTCCCTGAAAACAATATGCCTCTCCGCAGCCGAGCCCAGAAGTGAATAAACAATATTAAATGAATAAGTATCATTCACATATATAACGCCTTACGTAATGTTGAAGACGTATTTGAATGACAATGATTTGTATTTCTCTTTTGGGATCTCCCATTTCTCTATGATTTGACCTGAGTATACATATACCCCTGCTATAGTGAGATACGAAAGACATCGTACGAGTACTGTAAGAGATCCGTAATTTACCGAGAGATACCGAGGTTGGACAGAGAATACCGCATCAGCAGTTATAGTAGATCTGAGCTCTACACATACAGAATAGTATTACACGGACATACTAATTACAGCACGGCTTTACTTAAAGACCTATATATATATATATATATATATATATATATATATATATATATATATTCCTTACTAACCGTATTCCTGGATTACTAACCTGCGTTACAGTTTGTATCTTTATGTTTATTTTTCTATCTCAATATCTGGTTTGTTGCTTGTTATTGTGCGGTTCCTCACCCGGAATCCACAACAATTTCTTCAAGGCATGGGCAGCCAGAAACTCTTCAATGAGTCTACCGGAATTATTGATAGCCTCATGTAACACATTATGAAGTTTCTTTTACGAAATTCTTGTATTTTGAAGTTACCGACTTGGCAGCTTAGATACAGTCACTTTCTCACCGGCGCTATGTGACTTCGCTGTGTTTCTTCTACAAATACTTTCACGGCTGCTGCTACGATGAACTTAGCTCACTGGTACCGCCTATATATAAATTTACTCGAGCCACAAGATTAGCAACTAGAACCCACTCTTACTGTAAAACCAATAAAATGTAAACGCAAATTCTACTTTCTTGCACTTCCAGCCTGTGGAATTCCTTTCCGTTTCTCCGACAGCTACAATTTCCAAGAATTTAAACGTAATATCAATAGTCATCTCCTATCATATTACCCTTCATCCTTTCTCATGCTTCTTTCGCCGTCCAGTACACTCTCATCACACCATTATTCTCAACCTTCTTTTACCCACTTCCTGACTCCCTCTATAGCATGTTGCTCTTTCTCATAACCTTTCTCCTATGTAACTCCCTTGCGCACCAGTGGCAGTAAACTGTCTTGCTTAGGGCGATATTGGTATAAAAATATGAGATGCCAGTGATCCCCTCCAGGTGTCTATGAGAACTAATCTATGAAATATTTTCATGATGAAAAGAGTCCCATTTAATATGCGGCTAGGATGATCATCTAAAAATCTTGTATATGCAATATTATCAAGTACTAAATCTCGATCATTGTTATTATTATGTTGTCATTTTTCATCATAATTCGATTTCTGCCATGGTCGCATTACCTACCAAGTCTGCGGGAAGCCCTAAGGCAGGTCGTGGTGTGTTGTTATGATTCCATTTCATGTTTTTTCTATCTCTCCCAACATCCCTAGGGTTGCATAGACAACATTCTTCTTAGTGTGTGGGCTGTACTTAACAAGACAATTTTTTGTATACCTCATAAGCTTATTAATATCTCTTATTATTATTATTATTGAGTCAGACGCCTGGAGGGAGGGGAGAGGAGGGAGGCGACCACCACTCGCTTGTTTTGGTAGACGTCCAACAGCCGGCTACGTGGCACCCGGGCACAGTCGCATGTTCTAGGCTAAGTGTCGAAGAGATCGGGATATCACACGTTGGAGTGATCGGACGCGTGTCGGACGGGTAGCCGCGGTCGACTAGTCAGGCAGTAACCGAGATTCAGAATTTTTGTAAAAATTCGGAAAAAGGAAGTTCGAAAATGGAATTAAAGTGCTTTATTCTTAATTTCGTAACGTTCGCCATCTATGCAAACCATTTTTGTATGGCTTAGTATGAATTTAAAGAAAAAAAGCAAAAGTTGTTACACGAATTAGGCTCAACCACATTTTCGGTGGGAATGTCCGTATGTGTCGGTTGGCGTCTCGAGGTCGGTAAGTTGACGCAAAACGGTGGTACGCTTCATGCTTTCACTGTTGTGCGCGTCGTTTCTTTCTTTCTTTCTTTCGTTTTCTTTCTTTTTTCTTTTTTTTAATTCTTCGCTTACCTGACCTCGCAGTTGCTGTTAACTTTCGTTCGCTTTTTTGTTTGTCCGTCTGTCCGGGGTCAAAATATCTCAAGTGCTGCTGCATGGATTATTGAAACTTTCTGGGATGATTGTCCTCATGTCTGGCACAAACTAATTATGCTTTGGGTTGGTTCCTATAAGGGATAAAGTTTCTGGGTTACTTTCGCTTTTCTTACTAATATGCTTTCCTGCTTTTTACATGCCAAATACTGAATTAACTCCCTTAGATTGTTTGACGTCATTACATTTACTGAACGATTTATTTTTTCTACGAAAATATTATTATCTATGATATTAATTTAATACTTATGCAGAAATAATAAAATATACAATGAGTTAAAATGATTAAAAATATAAACTAATACCTCTACAAATTTTACAGCCTAACTTGTAATGCTATTTATTATTTTAGTATTTTAATAATGCTATTTTACTTTTTCTTTTTCTTTTTTTTTTTTTTTGCTCTACTTGCGTATTGAGCGCTTTTTGTTTTAGGTTACCCGTCTCGGGTTTTTTTCTTTGGGCTACGTATTTTGACTGATGTTCAATTGTTCAACTCGTTCTTTTTTTATTACTATTTTTTCCTTCTGCGTATGTACCCCGAGTGTTTTTCAAAACGAGTATAAGTTTACATTTGCATATATCAGTCAGTTAAGTGCCATACGTGATAAACGCTTGGGCGATCATGTCTCGAAAAAGACTTGACTGACTGGGCAGAATATTATCCCGCAGTAGGTTGCCATTACTTTCTGCGGTAGACTGCTTGCCGACCAAGGCTTTAGAACCCAATCTGTCCTGTTATTTAACCCATAACTGGAAGGAATAGGCGGATTAATACATTTCCCAAGGGTATTTGCGCGTAAGTGAATGCAATGAATTCAGCTGGAATTCGAACTCGGCTCCCCGATTTCTCGTTCCGAGCCGATATCCAATGCATCATATATATATATATATATATATATATGGAACATCTACTGCCAATTAAATGCGAAAAGTATGTCTCAGATATGAAAATGAAATTTCACTAAAAACTAGCTAACATCTCAGAAAATAAATAGCGTTAGTCAGAACCATTAATTTTAATAAACTCTAACTTTTTCGAAAAAAAAAATATTTCGGATCTAAAAATGTTTTAAAAAAAGAGGTAAAAATGAGTTTTTAACTATAATGGAAGACCCGCTGGATGGATTCAGGTGAACTTTTCAGGGGTAATTGGCCCTATCACTGGCATAAACTGATTAGATTTTGGATTCGACCCGGTCCGAGATAAAGTTACTGGGTTATTTTTATTACTAATTTTTGTACATTTCATGGTTCATTTTAATTTTGAATTTAATTTTGAAACCGGTCGAGTTCACTTTTTGTATTTTCACTCTTAAGAGCAGTGAAGTTAATTGCAGTTATTCTCATTTAGTAGTAACCTCTTGCTGATCGCTGAGATGATGTCAATATTGTCTTGATCTTTTGACAGCTATTATTATTATTATTAATATCAGTAGCAGCAGTCGTAAATACATTTATTTTTTACTGTTTTATTAATTCTACAAGACAATCTCGTGTGACACGTTAAACATGGAAGTAATAGCTTGATGAAAATTGGTGCCGTGTTCAACTAACATAACCTCTATATGAGAGTCAAGAGAAATTTAGTTTGTAATTATGGTTTTAACACGAAGCTATTATCAGTTGTTTCAACTTAATATTTTATATACACGCATTTCTACAATATATATATATATATATATATATATATATATATATATATTGTCATCCGCAAACAGATCTGTTTCGCTGCATCACAGCTCATCAGTACGGTTAGACTCCGATTGCTTTTTAACCCAGGTTTCAAACCCGACAGAAATGGCGTCAATATATATATATATATATATATATATATATATATATATATATATATATAATATTTTACAATATATATATATATACATATATTTCTACAATATATATATATATATATATATATATATATATATATAATTTTCTTTCGTAAACGTGTTATTACGCGACCTGGGTTTCTACCATGAGTGATGTCTTCAGGCGATTTTCAATAACTCATTTTACCGTTTACTGTTTTTTGAAGAACGCTTACGTAACGGTGATTTTTTTAACGCTCACGCGGCATGAAATTTTTGAACGCGCAATTTTTAAAATTACAAGAAATTATAACGTTTTTATCCATAGTTATATCAACCTAATAGGTACTTTTTAGTATGATTACACTTAGTCATAATTTCCGTTCTTTCATTCAATAGTTCGTTTTTGTTTGGGAATAGCATAATCTCTACCTTTCTTCCTGGCACAGTCTACATATTTTACCACCATTGTAAGGCCTGGCTGTGTTTACTATACTCTTACTATATTTTTTGCTTTACTTTTACTATATTTTATAACAATACATATATATATATATATATATATATATATATATATATATATATATATATATATATATATATATATATATATATATATAACACATTTCTGGCACTTTTTGTTTTCTTACAGTGATTTTAAATAACCTTGCAACTGACCTCAATTATTGTTGTGACTTACACTGCCTTTTTAAAAGGAGACTGTCATTTTGATTCTGTCAAATGACGTCATCACTCTAAAAAAAGATTAGAAAAATCTTCAAATTATTTTTTCTTTGCTAGTTTGCTGTGCATAAATATATGTTTCGCTAATGAGATTTAAAACTGTCCAAATTAATGGAATGCTTCCAGGAAACCAATTGTTTCATTCACCGAGACAAAAAAAAAGTTTAAAAAATTGTACAAAGCATGATGAATACAGACCTTTTAAAAAGTAGAAACTGAAGTTAAATGTTCAGTTGATTACTTAATAGTTTAACAATTTATAACTCTTGCAGAGTGCTAAATGGGCCTCCGGTTCAAACTAAAGCAAACACTGCTCTACCGTGTGATAATTTTGAAGAAATAAGTTTGAATTCATTATTTCACTCCATGGCAATTAAAAACCTCATTTTAAATCTAATTCCAGCTATAAGTCTAACTGCGACCAAAAAAAGCGATTTAGATGGAAAACCCGATTTTGGTTGAAATTCTCATTCAAGCGGAAAACTGTGTTCTTCAAATCACAACACTTATTTGGTTTTCAAACTCCAATAGAACTGAATATACCTTAATTCTAATTTTGACCTAAACGATCCAACCCCTTTAACAGATGAAGTAGTACAAAATTAAGTTTTTAAAAATGGACTAGACGAGCAGAATTTCCACTTCTATGAAGATTACAGAAATGGGTCCACTTGTAATCAACTTTAAAAGACATGCTTTTCCAATGTGGAATTCAAATTTTTCCAGAAAAAAGAGGAAATGTAGTGGCTAGCGATGGACAATATTTTTAGTGATATTTTTTTGTAGACGAAATATTACTTTATCAGGAAAAATTCGGCTAGAACTTATTCGAGGTCCTTATCATATATATATATATATATATATATATTTATATATATATATATATTGTCATCCGCAGACAGATCTGTTTCGCCGTATCACAGCTCATCAGTACGGTTAGACTCCGATTGCTTTTTTACCCAGGATTGAAACCCGACCGAAATGGCGTCAGTCGGCGGCTCTATCCCTATGGGCGTTCGGTGGAAGTAGGCAGACTTTTTAGCGCATATCATTATACGTGCCCAATAGCTAGAGCGCTCTAATTCAGTTTCCCTGAATGAGCGACGCTTACACGCCAGAGTAGCTACTGTTTATCAAAGTCTGCTATTTTCCCAGAGTGCTATATATATATATATATATATATATATATATATATATATACATATATGAAATTATTTGCTTGAACATTATATTTGATCGATACTCGTGTTTAAGTACATGATCTGTTTATATTCTAACAGTATTATATAATTATTTCTACCGGCCTTTTTATTTGCAATAAATTGTGTGTCATTCGGCAGGATTGGAACCTGTGACCCCTATCCACATAGGGGAAGCCATCAATTGATCAGGCGCGTCTTGGGCCTCTCAACCAGGAATGACTAACAGTCTAAACGAAGTCAAATCAAACCTATATTATACAATTTTCTATTCATCGTAATAACCATATCTGCTCTGAAATGTAGCGTTTAGACTGTTGGTCATTCGTGGTCGAGAGGTCTAAGACGCGCCAGATTAATTGGTGGCTTATCCTATATGGAAAGTGTTTGCAGATTCGAATCCTGCCGAATGACACATTTTCGTAATAAAAATTTAGTCATATATATATAATGAAAGATTGTCTATATGGACATTCATATGGTATATGGCAAAAATCAATAAAAATGTTAAAATCGATGTATTACTGACTATATTTTTAAAGCTGAATTATAACAATTACACATTTTTTTTACCGAGCCACGTATAACAGGTGATAATAAAAACACTAGAAATAAATCAATGTTTTTTTTTCCTTGCGATAACCTCACGTATAGTCTTATTTGTTATAACACCCAAAAAATAAAAATAAAAACAGTTTTAAAAAATATTGATTTGATTTCATTTTCATGTTATAGTTGTTTTTAGTATTAAAATAGATCTCATTGTTTTCCCTTCGCGGAACAGAATTAATAAAATGTAATTCACTTATTTTCCAACAATTTCAATGTAAAGTCAATAGTAATCTCCTATCTCACTAACGTGCATCCTCTCTCAAATGCTCCTTTCTTCATCCCCTCTCATCAGTATTCTCATCCTTCTCGTACCCACTTCCTGACACCCCCTATAACCTGTCACTCTTTTTCATCACATTCCAGTTATTTCTTTCAAATCGCACAATGAAGGTAGTATTGACATGACACTCAATACTATATATCATACGAACGCAGGTATTCCCCAAGGCTCTATTCTTGGTCCTACGCTTTTCCTGGTCCACATTAACGATCTTCCCGATATCAAAAATCTTAACCTGAATCACTTAATATTAACCTGATTTACTTAAGCTGTGATTTTTTTAAAGCAGTACAGCAAAACGTTATTTGCATCAAAATTATATTTGCGTTGTATTTCAAAGTTTCTCTCTCGTATTAGAGTTTTACTTTTGTCTTTTTCTTTTTTTAATCATATCACCTCGAGCAAGGCGGTAACGCCACTGATGTGCAGAGGGCTACGCAAAAGTGAAAAGATTGGAAAAGAGAAAGCCGGAAACCACATCCTAAACAGGAAACAAGGGATGAGCCTCTTCACCCGTTCAATAGACGTGGGTGGAGTGTGAACAAGGCGATAGTTTAGTCTATCTACTCCAATTGAAAATTAAAAGAGGAAAAGAATGGAAATGAGTAAAAGATTGGAAAAGAGAAGGCTGGAAACCACATCCTAAACAGGGAACAAGGGATGAGCCTCTTCACCCGTTTTTTATTACGTTTTTCTTCTTTTCGAAAATGGACTTTTAACTTCACACTCGTAATTTGAACATACCATTTCCTTTACAGTAAATAGCAAATTGCAGTTGTAATTCTATAAGAGCTAAGAATTCTGCTAGGGTTTATATTATAAGCAGACGAAACTGATGATGGTAAAACAGAAGGAAACCTACAAAACTTCTTAGACTCGGCAGCAAAGGAAAACGGAAAGAAAGGACTGACCATCAACTACAAGAAAACTGTATATATGCTTGTCAGGGAGAGGAAAAATTCTAGATCCAAGCTACCAATTGAAGATGCCAATAATAATTCTGATAGAATTAAGAGAAGATCTAAAAAATGATCCTAAAACTTTTGCTTGCTAGGGTAGAGAATTTTAACGCATCCAAAAGTTGGCTGTTTAATTTTAATCATCTAAAATAACATTTATTAGTTTACATCAGATTATTTTTATAATCATATCGCCCCAAGCAAGGCATTTTACTGCCACTAGTGCGCAGGGGGTTACATAGGAGAAAGTTATGAGAAAGAGTGATAGCTTATTTGGGGTGTCAGAAAGTCAATAAGAGAAGGATGAGAATACTGATGAGAGTGGTGTGGACGGGGAAAGAAGTATGAGAGAGAGAGGGAGAGAGAGAGAGAGGGGGGATGCATATTAGTGAGATAGGAGATGACTTTTGGCTTTACATTATTTTAATGATATCGCCCCAAGCAAGGCATTTTACTGTCACTGTTTTGCAGGGGGTTGCATAAGAGGAAAGTTATGAGCAAGATTGACAGGTTATAGGGGGTGTCAGGAAGTGGATAAGAGAAAGATGAGAATACTGATGAGAGTGGAGTGGACGGAGAAATGAGCATGAGAGAGAGGATGCAGGTTAGTTAGATAGGAGATGACTATTGTCTTTTTATTTAAGTTGTTGGAGATTGTAGCTGTGAGGGAAGCAAGTAAACGAAAAACAAACGATTCAGTGCATTTTTTAGGTTTTAGAGTTCTCACTTATATAAATTGGAACAAATCTATCAAGTCATTTCTATGTCTGCTTCTGACCATGTTGGTTGATTCTATCAGGTTCGAAAATTTCTTTCTCGCAAGACTTATCAAGGATCTGGTATATGTACTTCGTGATGGTCGTGAGCATATCAGCCGTGGACCTAGCAAAGCTGATACCGTACTGCCTGTCTGAGAATAGTTTATGGGCAGTAAGATGTTGAAATATTTCAGCATTGATAATGGCCTCGAACAATTATATTGTTTAATCATTTCATCAGAAGCAAGAAGATAAAGCCACTCTGACGCACGTGCAAAAATAATTCGACAAAGCGCAATTAAGAAAAGAAGCCAGTTAAAGAAGAATAAGACAACACACACACACACACACACACACACACACACATATATGTAATTTATTTGTTAGACATTTTTATTAGACTCATATTTGAGTAGATGCTCTGTCGTTTGTTTTTGTCTTTTTTTTATTTTGTTTTTTTTTTTGTTTGTATTGTTGCAAGAAAACAGGATATTCATTTACATCTATCGTCCTGAATAATCGAAAAATCTTGCGAGGAAAAAATGCCGGAGGACGAATATTTCTCGATTATTCAGGCCAGTAGATGTAAATAAATGTACTGTTTAATTATAAAAAAAAGACAAAGAAAAAACAAAGAAAAAAAAAACAGAGCTTTTACTTAAATACGAGTATCTATTAAAAATAATGTTTAAACCGATGAATTAAAAATATATGTAATTTGATAGATTTCGAAAGGATTTCATAAAATTCTATACAATAAATTGCCTTTGTTTACATTCAGTCAGTTAAGTGCCATACGTCATATACACTTGGGCGATCATTTCTCCAAAGAGACATGACTGACTGAGCAGAAGATTATCCCGCAGTAGATTGTCATTGCTTTCTGCGTTAGACTGGTTGCCGACCAAGGCTATAGAACCCAATCTGTCCTGTTATTTAACCCATAACTGGAAGGAAGAGATGGGTTAATACCTTTCCCAAGTGTATTTGCGCGTAAGTGAATGCATTGAATTCGGCTGGAATTCGAACTCGGCTTCCAGATTTATCGTTCCGAGCCGATATCCAATGCACCTCAATAAGATGCCTAAACACCAGATATGCGTGGTCGAGACGATAAGCCACGTTATATCTAATTATCTTTGCCCTAGCAGGCGCAGGTTTAAATCCAGCCGATTATTTAGTAGATATAAATTTAATTATGAAAATTTTGAAAAAACTGAGTATCTACTCAAATACGAGTATTTATTAAAAGTATTGTCTAAACAAATAAATTAAAATATGTCAGATTAATGTATTTCGTAACTTATATATATTGTGCATTTAGGCAACAAGCCCTCTTTTATGCAAATTTCGTTAAAAATAACAGACAATGTGCTGTAATTAAGTTTTTTTTATGTAATTATATAAGAAAAGTTATCCATAGCATATTGTCTGTAATTTTTAAAGAAAGAAACAAACACACACACGCACACACAAACACACACACATGCGCACACACACATAAATGTACAGACATTCACACACAATTTAGGGACCTCCACTAAATCACCAAAAAACTGCATAGTATGAATAAAAAAGGCTCTAAACTTAAAAAACAATCTTTTTCTATCAAAATGTTTATATTCTTATTAAAAGTACAGATCAAAGTAATTTTTAATTATTTTTAAAAATTTGTTTATTTCTTCTAACATCTTCAAAATTTTGGCAAAAGATCTTGTTTTAATTTGAGTTAGCGGGTAACCAAAACGTTATGACTGTTTACAGGGGAAAACGAAATATTACATCACCCACTTTTTTCCGGTGGCAAACACATTAATTTGGAAATTCTCGCAAAAATCAAATAATTTCGGATTTTAATAAAACTTTTAGTACTCATTCACAAATGAATGAATTTATATTTAACATTACTATTTTTTAAAACGTTTGGTAATAATTAATTTGTTTTATATCTGTTACCCAACCTCCACGTAAATCGATGAAATTTTAATAATTTTGACTTAGTTGCGGTAAATGGTTGTATTGGTTAAACGCAGGATTCATTGGGGAATATAAATAATCTATTTTTTCAAATTTAGTCTCTGTTTCCGAAAATCTGCTCCGAATAGTAAAATAAAAAAGACAATAAAACTCTGATGTTATTTAATTTCATGAGCTTTTAGCTGCTTGAATAAATGTGACACGATAACTACGCGTATATTAAGGTGCTTTGTAAAATATGTATTTTATTATAATAGATTAAAATAGAAAATGGTTAAGAATAGAAAATAGATTAGGTGACACGATAACTAGGCGTATATTAAGGTGCTTTGTAAAATATGTATTTTATTATAACAGATTAAAATAGAAAATGGTTAAGAATAGAAAATAGATTAAAAACATGTTTCGTTTAACAAAAGTGAAAAAGAAGAGAAAAAATAAATAAATAAACGCTTTTTCTTTTATGAGGAAAATTGTGGAAGAGAAAAGGGTATCAGATTACTGTTTTAAATCTTACCACTCTTCCGGTAAATGTTTGACTCGGGGATTTTATGTGATAAGAGATAAAGTTCAGGAAATAGGTTTTGTGAATGACCAGATCAAAGGCTGTCTTTTACTGCATCTTAACCACACATTAAGAATTTTCCGGCGGAAGCTTTATTAAGATAAAAAAGATAATGGTTATCACCCGCTGGTCTAAAGCATTTCCGGTTTTCCGGATTTCCGGATTAATTTTAAATAAATACAGGTGATTTTTCCGAGTCAGATCAGTTGAGTTGAGTTAGTTCCGCCGGGCGTGTGCTTGAAGTAGAACCTCCGTTCGTCTTGTTTCGGTCAGTTCGGATTTGATCTCGATTAATTAGAGCTAGAGCTGTGTGTCACATTCGCCTGCCCCAACCGAAAAGGCTAACTCTAAACGAAATAAAGCATCCTTTCAACTCTTCCAAGTTGTGGAAGTTCGTTCCTTATAGCTTAATCTTGTACCCCCAGCTTGAGGCTCCGACATTTTCAACAAACTCCCGGCAAACATCACAGTGTGGAGAACGGCCGCCGGAGAAAATGTTCGGACCGTCCGTTGGGGTGTTACATAAAAAATAAAAATTAAGGACATGATAGTGCGAAGAAAAGAAAATTCGATGACTAATAAAATTTTAAAAGAATTGTTTTCACTTTTTTTAATTATGATAATTTATAAAGTTTCAAAAATATTTTTCAAAAATTTCAAAGATTTGTTGCGGTTAGATCTTTAAGTTAATAATTGAAGGTTATATTGCCTATCGAAAATTAAAAAGTTTAATACAAATCATTTGGCCTTCATATTTTCTAAATAATTCATTTAGTTTTGTATATTATTTTTTTGTATGGTAATTTCTATGTGCAAATTAAAAAGTCAGATTTTCCTTAACCCGAAAAAAAAATTGTACAAACTTGTCACTTGTGAACACCATACATTTTTATCTTATCAATCAACAAACTGTCAAAACGTTTTGATATATAGCGAAGAAGTCAGAAAGTTCAAATTAAAAAGTCAGATTTTCCTTAACCCGAAAAAAAAATTAAATTGTACAAACTTGTCACTTGTGAACGCCATACATTTTTATCTTATCAATCAACAAACTGTCAAAACGTTTTGATATATAGCGAAGAAGTCAGAAATTTCAACACTGTGATTAAGAAATAAATTTATTCAAACTTTCACAGTATAAATAAGTAATACCTGTTTAAATCTGATTAACTGAGCATAACATTTGCTAATCTTCTAAAAATAATCTATCACATTTCTATATTTTGTTTTTGCAAGATTTTTAGAACCGAGAATTAAATTTTATTTACTAGTGTGTCGATCGCTTAAAAATGGCCTAAAAATTGAATGATTAAAAAGCATTGAAAAACTTTAGATTCTAATGAATATGATTTCTGTTTGAAATACACCAGAATATTTTGCTTGCAGGATATAGTAAATTTAATTCTTTTCCTTTCAATTCAAACTAAAATTAAATTTTCAAGAAAACGTTTTGATTTTTAAAAATTCACTTTAAAATTTAAATATCGAAAAAGACTAGAGGTAACTATATATATATATATATATATATATATATATATATACTATAAATAAATTTTAGTTACTATTATTTGCTTTTTGTTTTTTGTTTTTTTCATTTGTTAAGAAAAAACTTTCTCGATTTAATTGTTAGTATACTTTAATATTTCCTCTTCGTTACTTAAAATATATTTCTATGGTATTGTTAGCATTCGTTAATGGAGACACGAATCAGTGTGTTTACCTGTGAAGAGATTGTCCAGCATTAAATTATACAAAACTAGCAGTATAACTTGGGAGTAATGAAAACTTTAAAACTAATTCATAATCCTGGAGCTCAGACTCTTTGGACGTTGGCACGAAAGAATAAAAAGCAATAGTTGTTTCCAGTTAAAGCCAAACCGTAGACTGAAAGAAAAATGAATGGATGTAAGTCAAATTTTGATTTCCTGATATCTATATCAAATAAGTTTTTTTCGTCGTAAACTGAATTTTGAAGGCTAAATAAGTCCTCTGAGTAAATGGTATCATGGCTGACACTAAGAGCTACAATTATACCAACTTAGAAACAAACCCGAAGCAAAAACTAAAATAAAATGGCTGAAAAAACTACAGATATACAGGCAGATAAACAGACACACACACAAACATCTTGCCTTATGTATATATATATATATATATATATATATATATATATATTATCGATTTTCTACACTATTGTAAGAACTGCAACCTTGAAACTTCTCAATATGGTTTCTTATGTCTTTGTCTATGAGTGTATCAAATTCGATTAAAATCAGATCACTCCTTCTATAACCCGATATATTCGTTTATCGATTTTCGATATTTATCGGGGGTACCTCGACACAAAACCTAGCTAAGAACACTCGCAGACGCTTATAGTACAACTGTGTAAATTTTCAAGAAAATATGTTCTAGGCGTTTCGGAGTCTATAGGTAATGGACCCACACACACACACGCGTGCGCACACACACACACATACATACAGACGAGTTCCATTTATATATAAGTTTAAATATTCGACAGTGCATAATATTTCATCATTGTTTTCTTTCTGTCAATATTTTCCTCCTTCTTGATACTTTACTTAGTTTCACTAAGTTATAATATTGTGTAACATACTTTGTCATGTATGACAGTCGTTTAGCACTCTTTCCTTTGTTTCTAACAAAATTTTCTCATCTCATTTTACTTTGTCTAGGTTCTGAAAGCCACTAGTAGATTGTCCAGAATTCACCGTCATATAGGATACTGCGTTTCAAACAGTAGTTCAGCACTGTTTTCATTGTTTCTAATGATATTTTCTTATCTCTTAATATTTTGATTAATTTCGGGACAGTATAAAGTTATTGACCTGCATTCACTGCCATCTGGGAAATTCAAAATTATATCGCATTCAGTACTCTTTTCTATGTTTCTAATTCCATTTTCTCCAGAATTCACAGCCATATAAGAGATTAGATATTACATAGTAGTTCAGCACTCTTTTCTTTGTTTCTAACAAATTCCTATCTCTTAATACTTTGTTTAGTTTCAGAAAGGCACGTGGTGATTGTCCAGCATTCACTGAAATATAACAGATTAGATATTACATAGTAGTTCAGCACTCTTTTCTTTGTTTCTAACAAATTCCTATCTCTTAATACTTTGTTTAGTTTCAGAAAGGCACGTGGTGATTGTCCAGCATTCACTGAAATATAAGAGATTAGATATTACATAGTAGTTCAGCACTCTTTTCTTTGTTTCTAACAAATTCCTATCTCAATACTTTGTTTAGTTTCAGAAAGGCACGTGGTGATTGTCCAGCATTCACTGAAATATAAGAGATTAGATATTACATAGTAGTTCAGCACTCTTTTCTTTGTTTCTAACAAATTCCTATCTCTTAATACTTTGTTTAGTTTCAGAAAGGCACGTGGTGATTGTCCAGCATTCACTGAAATATAAGAGATTAGATATTACATAGTAGTTCAGCACTCTTTTCTTTGTTTCTAACAAATTCCTATCTCTTAATACTTTGTTTAGTTTCAGAAAGGCACGTGGTGATTGTCCAGCATTCACTGAAATATAACAGATTAGATATTACATAGTAGTTCAGCACTCTTTTCTTTGTTTCTAACAAATTCCTTTCTCTTAATACTTTGTTTAGTTTCAGAAAGGCACGTGGCGATTGTCCAGCATTCACTGAAATATAACAGATTAGATATTACATAGTAGTTCAGCACTCTTTTCTTTGTTTCTAACAAATTCCTATCTCTTAATACTTTGTTTAGTTTCAGAAAGGCACGTGGTGATTGTCCAGCATTCACTGAAATATAAGAGATTAGATATTACATTACAGTTCAGCACTCTTTTCTTTGTTTCTAACAAATTCCTATCTCTTAATACTTTGTTTACTTTCAGAAAGGCACGTGGTGATTGTCCAGCATTCACTGAAATACAAGAGATTAGATATTACATAGTAGTTCAGCACTCTTTTCTTTGTTTCTAACAAATTCCTATCTCTTAATACTTTGTTTAGTTTCAGAAAGGCACGTGGTGATTGTCCAGCATTCACTGAAATATAAGAGATTAGATATTACATAGTAGTTCAGCACTCTTTTCTTTGTTTCTAACAAATTCCTATCTCTTAATACTTTGTTTAGTTTCAGAAAGGCACGTGGTGATTGTCCAGCATTCACTGAAATATAACAGATTAGATATTACATAGTAGTTCAGCACTCTTTTCTTTGTTTCTAACAAATTCCTTTCTCTTAATACTTTGTTTAGTTTCAGAAAGGCACGTGGTGATCGTCCAGCATTCACTGAAATATAACAGATTAGATATTACATAGCAGTTCAGCACTCTTTTCTTTGTTTCTAACAAATTCCTTTCTCTTAATACTTTGTTTAGTTTCAGAAAGGCACGTGGTGATTGTCCAGCATTCACTGAAATATAAGAGATTAGATATTACATTACAGTTCAGCACTCTTTTCTTTGTTTTTAACAAATTCCTATCTCTTCATACTTTACTCCGTTTAGTGATTGTTCAGCATTCAGTGCCATATAGAAGATAAGATATTACATAGAAGTTTAACAATTTGTATTTGTGTCTAACATTAGTTTCTATTAAACTTATTATTATGCCTTTTTAAAACACGTCCCTTTTCTCTAGTCACAGTAACCTTTCTTTCCACTTCTTAATATTCTTAAGTATTCCTGGTTCATCAGACGTTCTTTTCATAGTATTCTCAACACTTATTTGAGATACGATTATACGTTCTTAGAAGATTTCACCCCAAAAAGTAGGGCTTCCTGCGTGCGAAAAAGCAATATAATATATATTTTATAGGAATTACGACAGAAGTTAATAATTGATATAGCATTTATTTTTATAGAGTGCTAACTTGACTAGAAAGCAAGAAGCCGGAAAAAGATTCCTCGAGCCAGATATGTCAAAGTAAGTTTTTTTTTATCATTTCACCCCAAGCAAAGCGAAAATGTCACTGGTGCGCTGGGGTTGAAGTGAGAGAATAAAAAAGGTGCAGGGAATGTCGAAGAAAAGAAAAAAGATGGATAGGAATCAAGTAGATAAAAGATGGCAGTTGACGTTGCATTTAAACTTTTCAAGATTGTAGCTGTTGGGACGTTGAAGAAAAGGTAAGCGATGGATGTGAATTAAGTAGATAGAAGATGACAATTGATGTTGCATTTAAACTTTTGGAGATTGTAGCTATTGAGATGTTGAAGAAAAGATAGAGATTGTTGCAAATTAAGAAGATAGAAGATGACAATTGATGTTGCATTTAAACTTTTGGAGATTGTAGCTATTGAGATGTTGAAGAAAAGATAGAGATTGTTGCAAATTAAGAAGATAGAAGATGACAATTGATGTTGCATTTAAACTTTTGGAGATTGTAGCTATTGAGATGTTGAAGAAAAGATAGAGATTGTTGCAAATTAAGAAGATAGAAGATGACAATTGATGTTGCATTTAAACTTTTGGAGATTGTAGCTATTGAGATGTTGAAGAAAAGATAGAGATTGTTTCAAATTAAGAAGATAGAAGATGACAATTGATGTTGCATTTAAACTTTTGGAGATTGTAGCTATTGAGATGTTGAAGAAAAGATAGAGATTGTTGCAAATTAAGAAGATAGAAGATGACAATTGATGTTGCATTTAAACTTTTGGAGATTGTAGCTATTGAGATGTTGAAGAAAAGATAGAGATTGTTGCAAATTAAGAAGATAGAAGATGACAATTGATGTTGCATTTAAACTTTTGGAGATTGTAGCTATTGAGATGTTGAAGAAAAGATAGAGATTGTTGCAAATTAAGAAGATAGAAGATGACAATTGATGTTGCATTTAAACTTTTGGAGATTGTAGCTATTGAGATGTTGAAGAAAAGATAGAGATTGTTTCAAATTAAGAAGATAGAAGATGACAATTGATGTTGCATTTAAACTTTTGGAGATTGCAGCTATTGAGATGTTGAAGAAAAGATAAGAGATTGTTCCAAATTAAGTAGATAGAAGATGACAATTGATGTTGCATTTAAACTTTTGGAGATTGTAGCTAATGGGATGTTGGAGAAAAGATAAAGATGGATGGGAATTAAGTCAAAAGAATATGACTGTTGACGTTGCATTTAAACTTTTTTAGAGATTGTAGCTATTGGCATGTTGAAGAAAAGATAAGAGATAATTGGGAATCAAGTAGATAAAAGATGGCAATTGACGTTGGATTTAAACTTTTGAAGATTGTAGCTATTGGGATGTTGAAGATGAGAAATGGATTGGAATCAAGTAGATAAAAGATGGCAATTAACGTTGGATTTAAACATTTGAAGATTGTAGCTATTGGGATGTTGAAGATGAGAAATGGATTGGAATCAAGTAGATAAAACATGGCAATTGAAGTTGGATTTAAACATTTGAAGATTGTAGCTATTGGGATGTTGAAGATGAGAAATGGATTGGAATCAAGTAGATAAAACATGGCAATTGAAGTTGGATTTAAACATTTGAAGATTGTAGCTATTGGGATGTTGAAGATGAGAAATGGATTGGAATCAAGTAGATAAAACATGGCAATTGAAGTTGGATTTAAACATTTGAAGATTGTAGCTATTGGGATGTTGAAGATGAGAAATGGATTGGAATCAAGTAGATAAAACATGGCAATTAACGTTGGATTTAAACATTTGAAGATTGTAGCTATTGGGATGTTGAAGATGAGAAATGGATTGGAATCAAGTAGATAAAACATGGCAATTGAAGTTGGATTTAAACATTTGAAGATTGTAGCTATTGGGATGTTGAAGATGAGAAATGGATTGGAATCAAGTAGATAAAACATGGCAATTAACGTTGGATTTAAACATTTGAAGATTGTAGCTATTGGGATGTTGAAGATGAGAAATGGATTGGAATCAAGTAGATAAAACATGGCAATTAACGTTGGATTTAAACATTTGAAGATTGTAGCTATTGGGATGTTGAAGATGAGAAATGGATTGGAATCAAGTAGATAAAACATGGCAATTAACGTTGGATTTAAACATTTGAAGATTGTAGACAGCCAGTGAAAGAAAGTGCATTCTACAAACGGGAAATGCGAAAAAAAAAAACAAACAAACAAAAAAACAAGCTGTTGGCGTAGAAGAGGCGATACATTAAACTATTTCGGCGGTAAAAGAGTGGGACCTAAGTGCCAATCTAGTAGAACGATTAAATACACGTGGTCGGGGTACCAGGGAAAAAGCTCGTTAGAGCAGTTACCATGAAAATACTTGTAGAAAAGAAAGTATTTATATAAAAGTTGCGAGAAAGCTAGATTATGGCGGTGGAAAAGACGAAATGCCAGGTCAACACCAATAACATTGCAGTTCCTTTTTGTGATTTTATCAAGAACTTCTAAATAAATGCAGCGATAGGTAAATTGTCGCCATTTTATAATATTATTCTAGCGCCTAACGTTGTTTTTCCTGACAACATTTTATATTAGGGTCTGTTGGGCACCGTTTGTGCAAAAAAAAAATAATGGAAATGGTACTCTGTATTGCCTGGCGTTCACGCCGGAAGCTACAATACGAAAATTTCTGGGTATTTGGGTGTCAATCTGAGAATAGTGCAGGGGATTTTGAAAGATTTGGATGAGTCTAATAGTGATTATGAACATACGGCAGCTCGGAAACTTCTCTCTGATCGTTCTGCTAAGACTTAACATGGAGGTCTACATCCTGTGCCTGGAGGTGGTAGTGCGGTCCTGGGTTAAGATGGTGTCTGCTGGAAGGCACATTATGTTTTGCAATAAGACTATTCAGCGAGCAGAAAGACCTAGTCATGATGGTGTGGGTATGACAATAAACGGCATCTAGCAGCAAGGCCTATGATTGCGAGGTTGTGAGGAGCATGGAACCACTCCTTAATTGCTATTATTCCCAGGTCCACCTTGATCCGGGTGGTTGTATCTGTTAGGGTCTCAGCTATGGGTAAATAACCTTCAAAAAGACGTCAAAACTAAGAAAGTATAAAAACAGACTTTTATAGAAAATATACGTTTTTGAGTTAAAAATATTACTAACGATACATTTTTGAAGAAAAAAGATTGTTGCCATAAAACATTTTTGAAGAAAAAATAACAAAAACTAATTTTTCAACAAAATCGAACAAAATCAGCCTTCTCACTATAAGTGAACATTAAAAAAAAACTACCTTTTTGGCATTAAATAACCCACAGAGGTGTTGATATGATGTTAAACAAAACTCAAACTCAGACTCAACCGATCAAGATTGATATACCATAAAAATCTAAACAATGAAACTACTGTTGAATTGTACTACGTTGTGTCTTTAATCACTGCAAGTAAATCTGATATTGAGAAATAATTACATCAACTGGCTATGCAAATAAACTAATTATTTATATTAAATAAACTAACTCATGTCAGATAGAAAAATTTGAAACCATTTACTCGAGTAAGAGTAAACTAGCTGTTATTTAAGGACGTTATCCTTAAATTATGTTTACAAATTATAAAATTTAATATAAAATGGATTTGGCATTAAATAATCCATAGTGGTTGATAGTCCATAAAACCCCAACAAACTAAACCTAGTCATGACTGTCAGAGGATTACTTTTACTACATCACATCTGGCTGCCTAGCTCCTCAGAGTGCAACCCCACAGATTATTAGTCGCAGATGTGCGAGAGACGAACAAAAACCCTAAAGATGAACTGAAGGCGAGTATTATAACAACATTCACCAACTTAAACAAGGAGACAGTCCAGAAGAATTGCAAGAAATTCTGAAGTCGTCTGTCGGTAGCAATTTTATGGAATAAATTTACTCTTTAGTAATTCAAGATAATTTTGAGTAACTTTGTTAAATATATCTGTTAAAATTACATGTCAGGGTTATTTTCATTTTTGCGTAATTTAGACGACAATTTGTCCATCGCACCCTGTATATCTGTTAAAATGAGATGTCAATGTTATTTTAATTTCGGCATCATTTAGACGACAATTCATCCATCGCACCCTGTATATCTGTTAAAATGAGATGTAAGTTATTTTCATTTTTTGCGTCACTTAGACGACAATTTGTTCATCGCACCCTGTATATCTGTTAAAATGAGATGTCAATGTTATTTTTATTTTTTGAGTAATTTAGACGATAATTTGTCTATCGCACCATGTATATAGGAGGTGCACTTGACCAGGTGTGGTAGCAAGATTCAAGGCAAGAACGAATGATTGATTTTTAAATATGTTCAGATATATTCTTGCGACTAAAATTGTCTAGAACGACACAATAAATCAAATCTCTTTGCAATTTATCAAATACAATCTTTATATATCATAGTCTCTCCATGCATCATCTTTATCTATGAGATAAGGCAATAAATTTATCATCTCTTTTTTATCTATGAGATAAGGCAATAAATTTATCATCTTTATCTATGAGATAAGGCAATAAATTTATCATCTTTATCTGTGAGATAAGGCAATAAATTTATCATCTTTATCTATGAGATAAGGCAATAAATTTATCATCTTTATCTATGAGATAAGGCAATAAATTTATCATCTTTATCTGTGAGATAAGGCAATAAATTTATCATCTTTATCTATGAGATAAGGCAATAAATTTATCATCTTTATCTATGAGATAAGGCAGTAAATTTATCATCTTTTTATCTATGAGATAAGGCAATAAATTTATCATCTTTATCTATGAGATAAGGCAATAAATTTATCATCTTTATCTATGAGATAAGGCAATAAATTTATCATCTTTATCTATGAGAGAAGGCAATAAATTTATCATCTTTATCTATGAGATAAGGCAGTAAATTTATCATCTTTATCTATGAGATAAGGCAATAAATTTATCATCTTTATCTATGAGATAAGGCAATAAATTTATCATCTTTATCTATGAGATAAGGCAATAAATTTATCATCTTTATCTGTGAGATAAGGTACAAATTTATCATCTTTATCTGTGAGATAAGGCAATAAATTTATCATCTTTATCTGTGAGATAAGGCAATAAAATTATCATCTTTATCTATGAGATAAGTGCAATAAATTTATCATCTTTATCTATGAGATAAGGCAGTAAATTTATCATCTTTATCTATGAGATAAGGCAGTAAATTTATCATCTTTATCTATGAGATAAGGCAATAAATTTATCATCTTTATCTATGAGATAAGGCAATAAATTTATCATCTTTATCTATGAGATAAGGCAATAAATTTATCATATTTATCTATGATAAGGTAATATATTTATCATCTTTATCTATGAGATAAGGCAGTAAATTTATCATCTTTATCTATGAGATAAGGCAATAAATTTATCATCTTTATCTATGAGATATAAGGCAATAAATTTATCATCTTTATCTATGAGATAAGGCAATAAATTTATCATCTTTATCTGTGAGATAAGGCAATAAATTTATCATCTTTATCTATGAGATAAGGCAATAAATTTATCTTTATCTATGAGATAAGGCAATAAATTTATCATTCTTATCTGTGAGATAAGGCAATAAATTTATCATCTTTAATATGAGATAAGGCAATAAATTTATCATCTTTATCTATGAGATAAGGCAGTAAATTTATCATCTTTATCTATGAGATAAGGCAATAAATTTTATCATCTTTATCTATGAGATAAGGCACAAAATTTATCATCTTTATCTGTGAGATAAGGCAATAAATTTATCATCTTTATCTATGAGATAAGGCAATAAATTTATCATCTTTATCTATGAGATAAGGCAGTAAATTTATCATCTTTATCTATGAGGTAAGGCAATAAATTTATCATCTTTATCTATAGAGATAGCAATAAATTTATCATCTTTATCTATGAGATAAGGCAATAAATTTATCATCTTTATCTATGAGATAAGGCAATAAATTTATCATCTTTATCTGTGAGATAAGGCAATAAATTTATCATCTTTATCTATGAGATAAGGCAATAAATTTATCATCTTTATCTATGAGATAAGGCAGTAAATTTATCATCTTTATCTAGAGATAAGGCAATAAATTTATCATCTTTATCTATGAGATAAGGCAATAAATTTATCATCTTTATCTGTGAGATAAGGCAATAAATTTATCAACTTTATCTATGAGATAAGGCAATAAATTTATCATCTTTATCTATGAGATACAAGGCAATAAATTTATCATCTTCATCTGTGAGATAAGGCAATAAATTTATCATCTTTATCTATGAGATAAGGCAATAAATTTATCATCTTTATCTATGAGATAAGGCAGTAAATTTATCATCTTATCTATGAGATAAGCAATAAATTTATCATCTTTATCTATGAGATAAGGCAATAAATTTATCATCTTTATCTATGAGATAAGGCAATAAATTTATCATCTTTATCTATGAGATAGAAGGCAATAAATTTATCATCTTTTATTCCAGAGATAAGGCAGTAAATTTATCATCTTTATCTATGAGATAAGGCAATAAATTTATCATCTTTATCTATGAGATAAGGCAATAAATTTATCATCTTTATCTATGAGATAAGGCAATAAATTTATCATCTTTATCTGTGAGATAAGGCAATAAATTTATCATCTTTAACTGTGAGATAAGGCACAATTGATTCATCTTTATCTGTGTAGATAAGGCAATAAATTTATCATCTTTATCTATGAGATAAGGCAATAAATTTATCATCTTTATCTATGATAAGGCAGTAAATTTATCATCTTTATCTATGAGATAAGGCAGTAAATTTATCATCTTTTATCTATGAGATAAGGCAATAAATTATCATCTTTATCTATGAGATAAGGCAATAAATTTATCATCTTTATCTATGAGATAAGGCAATAAATTTATCATATTTATCTATGAGATAAGGCAATATATTTATCATCTTTATCTATGAGATAAGGCAGTAAATTTATCATCTTTATCTATGAGATAAGGCAATAAATTTATCATCTTTATCTATGAGATAAGGCAATAAATTTATCATCTTTATCTATGAGATAAGGCAATAAATTTATCATCTTTATCTGTGAGATAAGGCAATAAATTTATCATCTTTATCTATGAGATAAGGCAATAAATTTATCATCTTTATCTATATGAGATAAGGCAATAAATTTATCATCTTTATCTGTGAGATAAGGCAATAAATTTATCATCTTTATCTATGAGATAAGGCAATAAATTTATCATCTTTATCTATGAGATAAGGCAGTAAATTTATCATCTTTATCTATGATAAGGCAATAAATTTATCATCTTTATCTATGAGATAAGGCAATAAATTTATCATCTTTATCTGTGAGATAAGGCAATAAATTTATCATCTTTTATCTATGAGATAAGGCAATAAATTTATCATCTTTATCTATGAGATAAGGCAGTAAATTTATCATCTTCATCTATGAGGTAAGGCAATAAATTTATCATCTTTATCTAAGGAGATAAGGCAATAAATTTATCATCTTTATCTATGAGATAAGGCAATAAATTTATCATCTTTATCTATGAGATAAGGCAATAAATTTATCATCTTTATCTGTGAGATAAGGCATAAATTTATCATCTTTATCTATGAGATAAGGCAATAAATTTATCATCTTTATCTACGAGATAAGGCAGTAAATTTATCATCTTTATCTATGAGATAAGGCAATAAATTTATCATCTTTATCTATGAGATAAGGCAATAAATTTATCATCTTTATCTATGAGCAAGGCAATAAATTTATCATCTTTATCTGTGAGATAAGGCAATAAATTTATCATCTTTATCTGTGAGATAAGGCAATAAATTTATCATCTTTATCTGTGAGATAAGGCAATAAATTTATCATCTTTATCTATGAGATAAGGTACAAATTTATCATCTTTATCTATGAGATAAGGCAATAAATTTATCATCTTTATCTATGAGATAAGGCAATAAATTTATCATCTTTATCTATGAGATAAGGCAGTAAATTTATCATCTTTATCTATGATAAGGCAATAAATTTATCATCTTTATCTATGAGATAAGGCAATAAATTTATCATATTTATCTATGAGATAAGGCAGTAAATTTATCATCTTTATCTATGAGATAAGGCAATAAATTTATCATCTTTATCTATGAGATAAGGCAATAAATTTATCATCTTTATCTATGAGATAAGGCAATAAATTTATCATCTTTATCTGTGAGATAAGGCAATAAATTTATCATCTTTATCTATGAGATAAGGCAATAAATTTATCATCTTTATCTATGAGATAAGGCAGTAAATTTATCATCTTTATCTATGAGATAAGGCAATAAATTTATCATCTTTATCTATGAGATAAGGCAATAAATTTATCATCTTTATCTATGAGATAAGGCAATAAATTTATCATCTTTATCTATGAGATAAGGCAATAAATTTATCATCTTTATCTATGAGATAAGGCAATAAATTTATCATCTTTATCTATGAGATAAGGCAATACACTACTGCTCTATGGGAGAGTTACAATTTTTTTAAAAGTTTTAGTTTGAATAGATGCAAACCATCTAGTGCATTGCGCAAAGTAAATCTCGCGGACTATTTGCTAATTTTCCAAAAATAATATGTCACAGAAGTATATTTTATTTTCTCAAGATTTTTAAAACCTAGAATTAAATTTTATTTACAAATGTGTCGATCGCTTATAAATGACCGAAAAATTGAATGATTAAAAAACATTGAAAAATTTTAGATTCTAATGAATATAATTTCTGTTTAAAATACACCAGAATATTTTGCTTACAGGAAATAGTAAATTTAATCATTTTCCTTTCAATTCAAAGATAATTAAGACAGCCGTGATAGTACCGAGAATTGTGGCCTTGAATTTGATTAAATTAACTTTAACTTGAATCGAAACTGATTGTGCTAAATGCACACTCAAATGAGAAAACTATTACAAAAAAACATTTTGATGGTTATATACGAAGAAAATTGACACTGATTTGGGAATTTCAGGAAATCAAAAATTATCCATAAGTATTCCTATTTTTGGTTAATTGAAAATCGATGCTGACACTTAATGCTTTTGTCTGTCGAGATCAGAAATTATTGATCTTTTTTTCATTAACGCCGCGTTCACCTTCGTGTAAAGTGTTTCATTTCTTCCGACAAAGCGGGGATGATTATTGAATAAAATCAATTTTCTTCGATTTTAAATCAGTCACTATTTCTCTTGAATAAACTCAAACAATCTTTTTTATCATTTTCTCCTCGGCAAGGCAATAAAGCAAGTAAAACGCGAAAATAAAGAGCATAATAACAGAATAAAAATTCTTCTACCTTTTCAATGTGCTCTGTCCTTTCAGGACGTTGGCGATCATGGCTATCCACGTCTCCCTATTCCTGGTGGCTCTTAGTACGCTTTCTCCTGTTACACCACGCAACCCTCGTTCCGTCATCCACCTGATCGGGTCTCTCAAATATGTTATCCGTTTCTTTACCTTGTCTCTTTTCCCCTCTACCTGGCCTGTTAGTATCAGGTTCTCCAAGCTCTCTTTCCTCATTGCATGTCCCAGGAATTTCAGCTGTCTCTTCCTGATGCTCAGTATTAATTTCCTTTTCGTTTCTATAATTTTCAAAATCTCATCATTGCTTACATGCTCAATCCATGATATTCACAGCATCCTTCTGTAGAACCACATTTCAGTTGCTTCAAGTTTTTCCTTCATCTTTGATTATATTGTCCAGCATTCACTGCCATATTGAAGAACTGGCATCACATAGCAATCCAGTATTCTTTTCTTTATGTTTAGCGAAATTGTTCTGTTTCTTAATACTTTACTCATCTTGTGGAATACTTCCTTCGCCATGCTAATTCGCTTTCTGATCTCTAGATCAAGATCACAGAATATAACGTTTTACATTGTATTTAATTTCTTTTAAGATCATAATCGACTGCTATGCAAGAAGCCGGAAGCGAGGAGTTCGATGGAAGAAACTGTTAACATAGAATTTACGGTTAAATCTGTCTTTCTAACTGTAAAATTATGATAACTTTGCAGCCAAAGTGACTAAAAGCAAGATTCCATTTCAGGAACAATATCGTTGCAAATAATTTTTTATATTTTATAACGCATCGCTAAATATATATCATGAGCAACAGAATCGATATGGCTTTAATCTTCAACATAAGGATGAATTGTTAGACTTATTACGATTGACACGAGTAAATAAGTCAGACAGGAGTAAATAATTTAGGTAGGTGTAAATAATTAAAACAGAAGAAAATAATTCAGGTAAGTCTAAATCCTTCAAGCAAGAATAAATAATTCAGGCTGGAGTAAATAAATAAAAAAGGATTAAATGAATCCAACAAGAGAAAATAATTCAGACAGTAGAAAAAAATCCAGGCAGGAGTAAATAATTTAGGTAGGTGTAAATAATTAAAACAGAAGAAAATAATTCAGGTAAGTCTAAATCATTCAAGCAAGAATAAATAATTCAGGCTGGAGTAAATAAATAAAAAAGGATTAAATGAATCCAACAAGAGAAAATAATTCAGACAGTAGAAAAAAATCCAGGCAGGAGTAAATAATTTAGGTAGGTGTAAATAATTAAAACAGAAGAAAATAATTCAGGTAAGTCTAAATCATTCAAGCAAGAATAAATAATTCAGGCTGGAGTAAATAAATAAAAAATGATTAAATAAATCCAACAAGAGAAAATAATTCAGACAGTAGAAAAAATCCAGGTAGGAGTAAATAATTTAGGTAGGTGTAAATAATTCAGGCAGGCCGACCTCAAGTGGAATCATTACATTGAGTCAATAGATAAATCCACTGCTAGGAAGGTTGGGTCACTGTGTCGGGCCAGGAAGTTTTTTGTGCCTGAATCCATCTTGCACATATACAAATCAACCATCCGTCCGTGCATATTATACTGCTGTCATATATGGTCAGGTTCCGCTGCTGTTCAACTCAGTGTTCTCCACAGGCTCTAAAGAAGAATCTGTAATGTGATATGTCTCGATTTGGCAGCTCGACTCCAGCCACTTTCTCACCGGCGGGATGTGGATTCCTTCTGTCTCTTCTACAAATATTTCCATGGCTTCTGCTCCAACGAACTTAAGTCACTGGTGCCCCCTCCACAAGTATTGACGCGGGCAACCAGACTGGCAACAAGATCCCACCCATTTACAGTTAGATCACCCTAATGCAACCGACAATTTCTATTCCTGCAGCTTCTTTTTTCGCATTTCCCACCTGTGGATCTCCCTTCCATATGCATGCTTTCCTGACAGCCACAACTTCCATAAATGCAATGTCAATACCCATAAATGCAATGTCAATAACCATCTCTTATCCACTTGACTCCTGTTTTTTCTAGATCACCCCGTATATCTTGTTCTTTTCCTTTCTCTCTATCTTCGCAACTGTCTTCACACCTGTGTTCCCATCCATCTCTTGCCCTTTCTCTGACACCCCCTGTAACTTGTTCGTCTTTCTCTTCACTCTCCTTCTGTCTAAAATTTTACTCTTTTGTAGCCCCCTGCGCATCAGAGGCGTTACCGCCTTGCTTGGGGTGAAACGATTAAAAAGAAATTCAGGCAGGAGTAAATGCAAGAAATTCTGACATGTGTAAATAATTCTGACATGTGTAAATAATTCTGACATGTGTAAATAATTCTGACATGTGTAAATAATTCAAGTAGGTGTAAATAATTAAGTCAGCAGTAAATAATTCAAACAGGAGAACATTTTTCAGAGCGTGAGTAAATCATTCGTGCAGGAGTAAATAATTCAGTCAGGAGTAAATAGTTCAAACAGAAGAAAATAACCTAAACATGACTAAATAATTCAGACAGGTGTACATAATGCAGACAAGAGTAAATAATTCAGACAGGTGAACATTTTTCAGGCGTGAGTAAATAATTCAAGCAGGAGTAAATAATTCAGTCAGGAGTAAATAATTCAAACAGAAGAAAATAACCTAGACATGACTAAATAATTCAGACAGGTGTACATAATGCAGACAAGAGTAAATAATTCAGACAGGAGAACATTTTTCAGGCATGAGTAAATCATTCGAGCAGGAGTAAATAATTCGAGCAGGAGTAAATAATTCGAGCAGGAGTAAATAATTCAGAGAGTGGTAAATGATTCCAGTAGGAGTAAATAATTTAGACAAGAGTAAATAATTCAGGTTGGTTTAAATGATTCAGGCAGGAGTAAATAGTTCTATCATCAGTATTGATAGCGTGTTGAGAACAAATCCCCTCATGAATCTAATTGTTGTAAATTAGAAACAGCATAGGTACAAGCACAGAGTTTAAGTCAGAAACACCTGTATTACGGCAGAATCAAACCGTAGAAGTTGTTCTAAAATATCTACGTTTATTTATATTAATAACTTTTGATAAGACATTAGAATTTTTCCGTATTTTTTCATGTTTAATAGGTTATAAAACTGACGCTATATTTTGTATGTGTGTCATCATCTTACAATCGTAGAAGAAAATAGCCCAGTCCGTTCATATTGGAAATTCATAAAACATGAACTACGAGGGCCATTAAATAAATAAGGTGAAATTTTCGGTATAAGAACCTTTACGAGGGTCATCCAATACATAAGGTGAATTTTTCGGTATAAGGATTTCTAATACAGATAGAAGCTTACTATATTTTTCAACGTTGTCTCTCAGTTTCGGTATAAATACTTCTGTGAGGATCATTCAATGAGTAAGGTGAATTCTCGGTATAAGAACATTTACGAGTGTCATTCAAAATATAAGGTGAATTTTTTGGCACAAGGACTTCTACGGAGGTAATTCAATAAATAAGGTGAATTTTTCGGTATAAGGACTTCTACGAGGGCCATTCAATAAGTAAATTGATTATTTCGGTATAAGGACTTCTACGGGGGTCATTCAATAAGTAAGATGATTTTTTTTGGTATAAGGACCTCTACGAGGGTAATTCAATAAGTAGGTGTATTTCTCGGTATAGGGACTTCTACGAGGGTCATTCCATAAGTAAGGTGAATTTTTCGGTTTAAGGAATTTCACGAGTGTCAGTCAATAAATATGGTGAATTTATTTGGAATAACGACTTCTACGAGAGCCATTCAATGAGTAAGGTGAATTCTCGGTATAAGGACATTTACGAGGCTCATTAGAAAAAAAAGCTAAATTTTTCGGTATAATGACTTCTACAGGCATTCAATAAGTAAGGTGAATTTTTCGGTTTAAGGAATTTCGCGAGTGTCAGTCAATAAATTGGGTGAATTTTACGGTATAAGGACTTCTACGAGAATCATTCAATAAACAAGGTTAATTTTTCGGTATAAGGACTTCCACGTGGGACATTAAATAAACAAGGTGAATTTTTAGGTATAAGGTCATCTACGAAGTTCCTTAAGTAAATAAGGTGAATTCTTCGGTATAAGGATGTCTACGAATGTCATTCAATAAATAAGGTGAAATTTTCGGGATAAGGACTTCTACGAGTGTCATTAAATAAGTAAGGTGATTTGTTTTGGTATAAGGACTTCTGATGGAGTCATTCAATAAATAAGGTGAATTTTTTTGTATAAGGACTTCTTTGAGGGTCATTCAATAAATAAGGTGAATTTTTCGGTATAAAGACTTCTACGAGGGTAATTCAATAAATAGGGTGAATTTTTAGGTATATGGACTTCTACGAGGGTTAGTCAATAAATAAGAAGAATGTTTCGGTATAGGAACTTCTACGGGGGGTCATTCAATAAGTAAGATGAATTTTTCGGTTTAAGGAATCTCACGAGTGTCAGTCAATAATAAGGCAAATTTATTTGGTATAACGACTTCTACGAGAGCTATTCAATGAGTAAGGTGAATTCTCGGTATAAGAACATTTAAGAGTGTCATTCAAAAAATAAGCTGAATTTTTCGGAATAATTACTTCTACGAGGGTCATTCAATAAATAAGGTGACTTTTTCGGTATAAAGACTACTACGACGGTCATTCAATAAGTAAGATAATTTTATTGGTATAAGGACTTCTACGAGGGTCATTCAATAAGTAAAGTGAATCTTTCGGCATAAGGACTTCTACGGGCGGTATTCAATAAGTAAGGTGAATTTTTCGGTTTAAGGAATTTCACGAGTGTCAGTCAATAAATAAGGTGAATCTTAAGGTATAATGACTTATACGAGGGTCATTCAATAAATAAGGTGATTTTTTTCTGTATAAGGACTTCTACGCTGGACATTTAATAAATAATTTTAATTTTTCGGTATGAGGACTTCTACGAGGCTCATTCAATAAATAATGTTAATTTTTCGTAATAAGAACTTCTCATACAGATAGAAGCTTACTTTTTTAATTTTTTTTTCCTTTACTTTTTTCAAACGGATTTAATTTTTTGACAAATTGAAAAAACTGAGAGTTTTGGAGATTAACAAAGATGGCCGACCAAGAAGCAACGCCAGGATTTAAAAGAGGTCAGTTACCAAGTATTTGGTTACTGAAGGGTGCAAACCAGTTGAAATTCATAGGAGAATGTCAACTGTGTATGGTACCACATATTTCAGATAAAAATGTCTACAAGTGAGTTAAATTGTTTAAAGAAGGACGGAATGGTATTGAGGATGTAGAGAGGCCTGGGAGGCCTACAGAAGAGAGGTATTCTGAGGTGATCGAATCAGTCAATGAGCTCATTCAGTCTGACAGAATGGTGACAGTGAATGACATTGCAAGGACTTTGAGCTTATCTGTTGGGTCAGCACACAAAATTGTCTATGATGACTTTGCCTACTCAAGGTTACCTGACGGTTGGTGCCAAAGCAGCCGAAACGGTGTAGACTATCAACGAGCTGGGCTGGGAACTCCTCCCTCATCCCCCTTACAGACCAGACATAGCCCCTTCATACTTTCACTTGTTTGGTCACTTAAAAGCGTTCACGAGAGGCACAAAGTGTGAAAGTGACGATGACGTCAAAAGTGCTGTGAGCGATTGGCTGAAACATCAGTCCAAAGATTTTTACGCTGATGGAATACGGACGCTTGTGCACAGATAGGGAAAGTGTGTGACACGGCTGAGAGACAACGTTGAAAAATATAGTAAGCTTCTATCTGTATTAGAAATCCTTATACCGAAAAATTCACCTTATTTATTGAATGACCCTCGTAGAAGTCCTTAGACCGAAAAAGTCACCTTATTTATTGAATGACCCTCGTAGAAATCCTTATACCGAGAAATTATTTTTACTCATTGAATGACCCTCGGAGAAATCCTTATACCGAAAAATTCACCTTATTTATTGAGTGACCCTCGTATAAGTCCTTGTACCAAAACATTCACCTTATTTATTGAATGATCCTCGTAGAAGTCTTTATACCAAAGATTCACTTTATTTATTGAATAAACCTCGTAGAAGTCCTTATACCGAAAAATTCACCTTATTTATTGGATGACCCACATAGAAGTCCTTATACAAAAAAAATCACCTTATTTATTGAATGGCCCTCGTATTTTAATAAATGTAGCTCACTTCCAGCGATAACACTTGCGATGATGTTGGTATTTCACCCAAAGTTCTTTTTTAGCGCGATGAAGTGAGGTACTGCAGCATGGTTATAATCCTCGGGACAAACCATTTCTCAAAGATTTTACCCTGATCTTTCTATAGTTAGAAATACGAACCGATGTGTTACTTCGTATTTTCTTTCCTACCTACGCTGGCAGCAAGTAACAAAAGGTCGTTTTAATGTGAGGAGCCCTAGCGTGAGCACGGTCTAGATCTCAAAATAGTCCGGACCCGGTAACTATCTGAAAAAGACGAACTGAGAGATAAAATATATTTTATCCCTCCAGGGTCAAATACTACACTTTGATCCCAGTTTGAATGGCGAAAAAAGACGTATCGTTAATATATAAGTAATTTTTGTGTTTCTCTCTAAGTTAAGATATGATGAAAAGGGCGATTTGTTTCAATTTAGAGAATAAAAAATGCATAAAGAAACATCAAAAGCTTTTTGTCGGTCACGTGGTCATCGAATGCAATGACATTGTTTGGGTGTCAGCTTCCATTTAAAATGAATAGAAACATTTACTCCACTTCCGGCGAAAAGTAAACTCCTGTGCCAGGTAAGTGGATTCTTATAAGGGGACATGAAGTGACAAAAGTTTGGATTTAATGCGGGTCACCCGAGCGCATACACTCTAGCTAGAGTAAATATTTGCCTAGTTTCGCTACTGTCGTTTGCGCTGGCAACTATACTACTGTCGCTCACCTCTCTAGTGCAATGAGGCATAATACTACATGAAGCTGTTCCTCGGGATCATACACCTCTCAGTATTTTTCCCAGCAGCGTCTCCTTCCGCGTACTGGGCTGCACCATGTTCAAAGACAGAGACGTAACTGAGAGATGATATTTTTACAGGCACAAGATCGTTTTATCGTAAGGAGTGCCATGCGCATAGTTATGCATAAAGGCGAAGGACAAAAATTGATTTTTGTCTCGCCGATGGCATCGGTATTAGACCGACCGTAACTCTTTAGCACAAAAAACGTGCTACCGCAATCTTTCGAATCCCCGGGGCTGAGAAACTTCCCCTCTCTCAAATGAGGAGAATCATTGATTTACTTAAAGCTAAAAATGTTTTTTAGCAACGCTTCAGTAAATCCTCATTTTCATTGGTTAAATCCTACTTTAGGTAAGTATATTTACCCCGTCTCCCAACTGAGACGTGATGTGACATCAGGTTGCGTTTAATATGCAGAAACCGATTTATAGTGTTTTTCTGTTCAGCTATATTGATCGCTTCTAAATGAAATACACACAAACAAATGCTTACAGTTTCATTATAGCTTATATATTGACATATTACATTACGTTTTTCATAGTATGTAATATATTATCCTAAATATTAATCATACGTTTTACTTAAGAAAAAATATATTGAACGCTAACATTCATTTTTAATAAAACCCGAAAGCTGCATAATGCTGATGGTTAGGAGGCAGTTTTTACGGATAAGAGAAAGTAATAATTAACCCTAGATTTTAGCAAGTTAAGATAGTAGTGATCTGAGAGTCGGTTCTACAGTGAGTCGGTTCCACAGAAGCATTGTTTACGGGAAGAAGCTGTTCGTGTGGTAGTTACTTTTCGCCCATAGAAAACAGAAGAAAGGTGAGTGGCTCTCTTCAGTTTAAGTGGCAAGGCGAGTCCTTGTCGTGAAGATTAAAGCTCGTAGAACTGAGGAATATAGCTCGTCCGAGCATTTTCTGTGGAAGAAGCGAAAGAGAAGCTAGGGCCTTGCTATTATCTACGTAATTATTTTTTCTTATAATCGTATCACCGCAAGCTAGGCATTATACTGTCACTGTTGTACAGGGGGGGTTACATAGGAGGAATGTTATGAGAAGGAGTGACAGAATACAGGGGGTGTCAGGAAGCGGGTAGGAGAGGGATGAGAATACTGCAGAAATGAGATGAGAGCATGAGAGAGAGAGAGAGAGATAGAGAGGGGATGCAAGTTAGTGAGATAGATGCGTATTGGCTTTACATTTAATTTCTTGGAGATTGTAGCTCTAGGGAAAGCAAGTAAATGGAAGGGAATTTCACAGTCGGGAAGTGCGAGAAAAGAAGCTGAGGAGTAGAATTTGCGGTTACATCTTATTGATTTCACAGTAAAAGTATGAGACCTAGTTGCTAATCTTATGGCTCGAGTAAATTCGTATATAGGGGCACCAGTGAGCTAAATTCATTGGAGTAGAACCCGTGAAAATACTTGCAGACGAGACACAGGGAAAAAACACTGCGCCGGTAAGAAAGTGACCGTATCTGATCTCCCAAATCGGGATCGATCACATTGTAGATTCTCCGTTGAACTTTGTCAAATACCTCTATGTGGATAGCAGGAGCACCAGACCAGATATAGCAGCAGTATTCAATGCACGGGCGAATGGTAGATTTGTATATGTGCAGGATTGTTTCAGCCGTCAAAAACCTCCTGGCCCTGCATAGAGAACCGACCTGCTTAGCAGCGGATTTAGCTATGGATTCTATGTAGACAATCCAATTGATCCAATTGAGGTATGTTGTGAGAGTTACATATTTATAAGTATTAATTAAAAATTTAAAGAATAATCTGCTCGGTTATTGGTCCTGTGCTGGCATATCGGTTTCCTCTGTCTTTTCCTATAAATACTATTCTAGTGATTGTTCTGACGGACTTTTCTCTTTGGTACGTAGACTTTATGAATTTAAGTATCGTAAAGAACTAATAAGACAAAAAAAAAACCTGCTCTTCAACAGGATGTAAAAAATCTAAGAATGGAACAATAATTTTGGAGAAAGAGGAAATACTCCAACGATGGGAATATATATAAATTCTTTTCCACGAGAAGAGACAGCAACCAATAATAGGCAAAGATGAGGACAGACCGGAAATATTAAAGTCTTAAGTGGAATCTGTAGTAGCCAAACTGAATAGAAACAAAACAGCGGGACCAGACAGCATAGTCATAGAGCTGCTGATAGCCCTGGAAGAATTTGGTATAGGAACAATTACTGAAATAATAAATAAAATTTATAATAGTGGGGTTATACCAGATGACCTAAGTAAGTCCTCTAAGTTCGGCGCAAAACACTGCTGGCGTCTCTGCAAAAGCGTGCTAACAAGAGAAAGTCCTAAATACACCGACTAATCAATGAATTTGAGGTCCTCAGCTCCTCAGCGAACAAGGCTGAATGCTTTGCTCGTAGTCTGGATTCCTCTGGAGTTTATGCACCCGACTTCCCACCTAGAGCTGAGGCTCAATTGAATGACGTCCACATCACGACCTCGCTGCTTTCTAACATAATCTCAAAACTTGACTCTCACAAAGCGAGTGGTGGGGACGAAATCCCAATCATAGTCCTGAGGAAATGTGCCCCTGAACTCACCTCTGTCCTTTCTAAACTCTACAACTTCTGCCTATCTTGTTCCTGCTTTCCTGCCTGTTGGAAGTCTTCTTCTGTGGTTCCTATATTTAAGAACACTGGAGAACCTTCGGACCCCGCTAATTACCGCCCTCACAGCCTTCTTCCGATCTTTGGCAAAGTGTTCGAAGCCATTATCAACGTCGGATTCGTTCAGCATCTCACAGCCCACAGGCTCTTCTCGGACAAACAGTATGGCTTCCGCTTCACCAGGTCTACTGCTGATATACTAACGACCATCAACGAGTATATATACCAGGCTCTCGACAAGAATGCTGAAGCCCGAACCGTTGCCTTGGATATTTCTAAATCGTTCGACAGAGTCTGGCATGCCGGCCTTCTACGGAAACTGCGAAGCTATGGCATAACTGGAATTTTGTTGGACCTAATCCAGTCATTCCTCTCTAACCGCACATTGAAGGTAGCATTAAACGGACATGCCTCCCAGAACTACCCTACAAACTCGGGTGTCCCTCAAGGCTCTATCCTAGGTTCTACGCTCTTTCTGATCTACATCAATGATCACCCCGATGCCATAACATCCCAAGTAGGTATATATGCCAATGACCCCGCAGTTTACTCACGCTTCGATCAAAAATCTGGTGTTGGCGATAAGACGAACCTCGCTGCCGAGCTTGAAAAGTACCTCCAATCCGTGGTGGATTGGGGTAAGAAATGGCATTCAATTCTTCCAAAACGATGCTGCTATCAATTGACCACCATTGACAACCGCACCTCCCTCCCATTAGCATGGAACAGGTTTGCCTCTCAGGGAGTAAAACACTACGCCTGCTTGGCCTGACACTCTCAGCGGACCTCAAGTGGAATGACTACGTCGAATCCATTGCTAAATCTGCTGCTACGAAAGTCGGCTCTCTGTGCAGGGCCCGTAAGTTCTTTCTGTCTGAATCTATCCTGCATATATATAAATCTACCAACGCCCGTGTATTGAATACTGCTGCCACGTATGGTCGGGTGCCCCTGCTATTCTCCTCGGGGTTA
The DNA here is from genome assembly GCA_037127315.1 of Ascarosepion bandense. Lineage (NCBI taxonomy): Eukaryota > Metazoa > Mollusca > Cephalopoda > Sepiida > Sepiidae > Ascarosepion > Ascarosepion bandense. Next base: position 6,576,239 of record JBBBDQ010001215.1, read on the forward strand.
TTGACAAAATACAGCGGAGAATCTGTAATGTAATCGATACCGACTTGGCTGACCGCCTGCAGTCACTCCCTCACTGGCTTGACGTGGCTTCTCTGTGCCTCTTCTATCAATATTTTCACGGCTTCTGCTCTGATGAACTTAAATCACTGGTGGCCCCTAGGTATGAATTTACACGTGATACTAGATTAGCAACTGGGTCCTACCCTTTTACAGCGAAACCGATAAAATGTAACCGCAATTTCTACTCCAACGGCTTCTTTTCTCGCACTTCCCGCCTGTGGAATTACCTTCCGCATGCTTGCTTCCCCGACGGCTACACCCTCCAGGAGTTTAAGTGTAAGGTCAATAGACACCTCCTAACACATTAACTCGCACCCATTCTCTCAAACACTCTTCCTATGTACCTCCTTAATCGTCTATCACCCTCCTTCTGACATTTCCTATACCCAATCGCTCTATGTAACCCTCTGCGCTATAGTGGCAGTGAAATGCCTTGCTTGGGGTGATATGATTAAAAAAAACGTCTGTCTTCACAGCACTACCTAAGAAATCAGGAGCAAACGAGTGCGAAATCCACAGAACCATCAGTTTAATGAGCCATATAACAAAGTGATCGTCCGAATCCTGATGAATAGAGCGAGAAGCAGAATCAGGTCACTGATAGGACAAGAACGGTGTGGTTTCGTTAAAGACGCAGAAACAAGGAAGACCATATTTATGCTTAAGATGCTCTCCGAAAGTACAATACAAATGAAGAAGGACTTAAACCTGTGCTTTATTGATTATGCGAAGATGTTTGACAAAATACGCCACAAAGAATTCAAGGAGATGCTCGGCAGCCTGGACATATTTGGGAAATACTTGAGAGTAATCAAGAATCTTTACTAGCAGCAAACCGCTTGCATACGGACAGGTAACGAATTGAGTAGATATACAAAGGAAGAAAGGGGCGTAAGACAAGGATGTGTCTTTTCACCGATCTGTTCAACTTGTACAGCGAGAATATTTTGAGGACTCTAGAATTTATGCCTGGATTCGTCATCACAGGCCACAATTTAAACAACCTAAGGTACGCAGATGATACAGTGCTGATAGTAGACACAGAAAGCAAACTACAAGACATCTTACAGAATGTAGCTGAAGAAAGTAACAGGAAAGGACTACAAATAAATTGCAAAAAAACAAAAAAAAAACGAATGCATGGTCATCAATAAAAAGGGCAGCCCAATATGCCAAATACAGGTCGGGTATACGAGAATCAAGCAGGTCCAAAAACTTAAATACCTGGGAAGTATTATAAAAGAAGACGAAAAGTGCGACACAGAGATCCGAAGGAAACATTGGCATAGCGAAGGAAGCATTCCAGAAGATGAGTAAAGTATTAAGAAACAGAACAATTTTGCGAGAAACAAAGGAAAGAGTACTGGATTGCTATGTGATGTCAGTTCTTCAATTTGGCGGTGAATGCTGGACAATATCATAGAAGATGAAGGAAAAACTTGAAGCAGTTGAAATTTGATTCTACAGAAGGATGCTGCGAATATCATGGATCGAGCATGTGAGCAATGATGAGGTTTTAGAAATGATGGAAACGAAAAAAGGAAATTAATACTGAGCATCAGGAAGAGACAGCTGAAGTTCCTGACATATGCCATTGCATGTCCCAGGAACATAATGAAGAATGAGCTGGTGAATTTGATTTTCATATGACGTAATGAAGGCAAGAATAATAAGTTAAGCAGGGAAGAAATTTTCTAACAAACTATGTCCTGTGAAGTATAGGAAATTGTGGAGAGCTATGATCACAACGTACAAAATAGTCATGGCGCATATGTAGAAAAAGACAATATATTTATTATACTCTTTGGAGTTGTACAAAAAGCAGTATCAATAAAGTGTAATAAAAAGTTTTATGATGTGTTGCAAATAATTAAGATATAAATAAACAAAAGTAGTATATTTTATGTGTCAGAGAATGAATACATTACTTTTAAATGTTGAATATATATATATATATATATATATATATATATATATATATAGTACTGTGAAAAAGTATTAGGGCAAGAACTATTTTAGTAATTATGAGGCATAATGAGAAAAAAATAAACAATTTAATTAAACTAATTTTATTTTATTTACACAACAAATTCTTTAACAAGAAAAAAATGCTTGTGAGAAAATAAATTTGATATTTAGTATAATAGCCTTTTGCCTTGAAATAATAAAATAATTGCGACACTTTACCAATCACACCTAGTATATATATATATATATAGTACCATGCAAAAGTATTAAGACAAAAACTATTTTATCTTTTATGAGGCAGCAAAATAAAGTTTAAAATCACCTCTGTCCAAAAACTTTTGCACACTACCGGTAGTGTGCAAAAGAAGTAGAACAGGAATACTTTTTCTAAAAACCTCACTGACATTCAAATACAGGGTTAAAAACTTTGGAAGAATCATTTAACTAAAAAGGAAAAGGAAGGAAGGCTTTGAAATTTGAATTGGTCTCCACAAAGCCCTGATCTCAATCCTATTGAATATCTATGGGATATTTGGGATAAAAGAAATTGAAAAATCTGATGTTACTTCACAAGATACACTTTAGGAACAAGTACAAACTGCTTAACAGGAGATATCCTTATATACATTTTAGAAGCTTGTGATATGATTGCCTAATAGAATGAAGGCTGTGATCAAAGCAAAATATTAAATTTATTTTGTAACATATTTTTTTTCTTGTTAAAATATTTGTTGAGTAAATAAAAAAAATAGTTTAATTATTTTTTTTCTGTCAATATACCTCATAAAAGATAAAATATTTCTTGCACAGTACTATATATATATACGGCTTAAAAAATAACGAATTTTACGCGACAGTCTCCAATAGACTGAAAAATGTTAAAGGTCTTATATATGTTTGTGAGTTGTAAGGTGGTTTATCTGGACAAAGAATCAAGACCTTTGCTAGATAATCAATAGCTGCAGGTCATTCGAATTACGTTAGTTTATTTTCAAAGCCTCATATTCATCGTGTGTTCTGCGTAATTGCACTGACTATAAACGTTACTTCAATCGGGCGTTTATTCTTTTGACCTTTCATAACAAAACTTTCTCCGTGTCGCTTTAGCGATTTAGACAGATGAACTTTGAAAAGGTCTGTGGGTACTGCTTTTTGTGCTTTCGCCATCGTATCAATGTTAAACAGAGAGAAGCATTGATTCCATGCCAAAGGATTCCGACATATTTTTTGCCCTTATATACAAATAATAACATTCGATGGTCTCCATTTCAGAGAAAAAATGCTAAGGTTTTTGTTTCTTGTGAAAGATGCAATACAGTTGACGATTTTTGTGTTCATCATTCATCAAAAGATACATTGTTAGGAAAAGAAAAAGAAAGAAAAGAAAAGCATACGTACGGATAGGATTAAATGCGAGTTTCTCGATGACAGCTAAGTTCTTCTATCCAAGGAGAGAAAAGTTAATCGGAATAGCCAAAAAAAATGTCTTAAAATTTTAAGTAATAACACACACACACACACACACACACACACACACACACACACACACACATATATATATATATATATATATATATAAAGTAGCGGGCATAAAGATCAGAACGATGTTAAGAACAATTTCTTTTAATTTTTTTTTCTAAAGTTTCATAGAACATTTTATCAAGTAAAATTAGGATATAAAGGTAAATTATATAGTTCCAAAATATAAAGCTCAATAAACTTATAAGAATAATTATATAACTTTCGAAAAAATAGATGATCAAAAACATCAGAACGATTACAAAATCATGCTATTATAATAGATACATAATATCCAAATAAAAATAGCGTTCATAATTCTTTAGTACTTGATGTGTAAACATTTACTTTCAATAATAGCTTGAGATTTTTTGCTACATGAGCGAATTAACATCTTGCATCCATTAACGGATATTTTCTCACATTCTCCTTTCAAATTAGTCCATAGTTCTTCGACGTTTGTTGGATTCTTTTCCTTAGCTGTTTCATTTAGCAACTTCCAAACAATATCAATAGGATTCATGTCTGGGCTTTAAGCAGACCTCTCCATAACAGTAACATCCTCCTCAGAAAGAAATGTCTTAACAGGCTTCGCTGTGTGACTTGGCGCGTTATCTTGCATAAATACAGCTAGTTGATCAATTGCCGTTCTCAAATTAAGTATAACATGTGTCTTCAATACCTCTTTGTATACAGTTGCGTTAATTTTACCATGTAGTTTAACAAGAGGTCCCGTAACATCAAGGGAAATCATGCCAAATAACATCACACTTCTTCCTCCAAATTTAACGCTGCTTTTAGTCCACTGAAGCAAATATTGTTCCTTAGGACTGCGTCGAACGAACCTTCTCCCGTCTCAACAGAACAGGCTAAATTTGACTCATCGCTGAAATGAACACAATCCACTGTTCTTCTGTCTTTATTACGTGTTCAGCGACAAATTTCAATCGGTTCATTTGATTCTTTTCGAAATGTAAAGCTTCGTAAGGGCTACTCGACTGTTCTGATTCGTTTCATTAAGTTTTCGGGAAATAGTTTGTCTTGATATTTCAATGCCAAGGTTTGCATTAGCTCTTTTAGAGATAGCGGTTCCTTTTTTAATTCTTTAACAATTTATCTGTCTTCTCTTGCAGTAGTTTTCCTTGCTCTGCCAAGTGATTTCTTGCCTTCACATGATCCAGTTTTCTCTAGTCTTTTTAAAATACTGTGAATAGCACTTTTAGATTTCCCCACACTCTTTGAAATATCCCTAATCGAGAGTTTATCTTCATTCCGTAACTTGAATATCAGTTTTCTAAGTTCCAATGACGTCACAGATATTTTCGCCATGTTTACAATGCAAGAGCCGGTGTAATTTATTAAAATACCCGATTTTATAATCTTACCGTGAAAGTTTTTCAATAATACAAAATGGTTATTAAATTTTATGGATTCATTTAATCGTTCTGATGTTTTGATCAACTATTTTTTCTAATGTTATATAATTATACTTATAACTTTATCAAAATAATTTTATTGAGCTTTATATTATGGAATTATATAACTAACTTTTATGTCCTTTTTTGCCTTGATAAAATGTACTTTGAAGCTTTAAAATAAAAAGTTATTTCATTTTTAAATTTTTTGTATCATCGTTCTGACAAAACAATGACAAACACGTTTTAATGGTTAAGATTTTAATATAATTTTTCATATTATCTTACATTTTACTTTTCAGAACATAAATTATATACAAATTGTTTGAATAATTTATTTCTCTAAGCACTTCCAATTATCCAGTATGGATTTATTTTTATTTTAATTGAATATATAAGGTGTTTGTGTGCGTAAAAGAATCGTATAACTCTACATACTATTCCTTCTCCGCGACAATCAACTTTATGCTCTTCCATAAATTGTATTCATCCAGAACAGTTGTTATTCATTAGATAACAGTGTCCGCTTTCCCATTTCTGACTCATAATGCGAATATACGTTATGGTGCAGTCGATATCGGCAGTGGAGTTCGAATTGTAGTTAAATTAGTTGCATTCACTTACGCGCAAATAACCCTGGAAAAGGTATTAATCTCTCTTCGCCCTCCAGCTATGAGTTAAATACCATGAGAGATTGGGTTCTATAGCTTTGGTTGGCAAACAGTCTACAGCTGAAAAAATAGAAAACTAGTATGGAAACATTTCTCCCTAGTCAGTCATGTCTCTTTCAAGACATGATCGCTCAAACGTTTATCCCGTATGGTACTTGACTGACTGACGAACTTCTCTTCTTTCATTCTTCAAAACAAGCACTTGATATTCTTGGCTATCAATTCGTTCACCATCATATTTTAATGAGCAGTTTTCTAAGCTTAGTCTTCGCTTAATTTCTACTTTAATTTTGACAACTTCTTTAATAGTGGATCTGTAAATATCAAATGTGTCTCAAAGTCAATCCGTTCTTGAAATAACTGCTGATAAATATTTGCTACTTTGCTGGTTGATAAGTTTCAAGATATTAAAAACCTGGTTTCGGTTCTGCTATCAGTCAGTTAGTTAAGTGCCATACGTGAAACACGCTTGGGCGATCATGTCTCGAAAGAGACATGACTGACTGGGCAGAACATTATCCCGCAGTAGGTTGCCATTGCTTTCTGCGGTAGACTGGTTGCCGACCAAGGCTATAGAACCCAATCTGTCCTGCTATTTAACCCATAACTGGAAGGAAGAGACGGATTAATACCTTTCCCAAGGGTATTTGCGCGCAAGTGAATGCAATGAATTCAACTGGAATTCGAACTCGGTTCCCCGATTTCTCGTTCCGAGCCGATATCCACTGCACCACAACGCACATATACTTGTTCCTTTTTCTTGTGAATTATTCATCGGAACATTCGGATTCTTTATATTCACCCTACTCCAGTCTTTGATTCGGAAATTAGAGTTGTTATTATTGTTGTTGCAGTCCGCTGCAAGGTCACCGTTGTTGAGATAAACACATCCCTCCAGAATAGTACTTGGACTCATGAGAGTGAGCCGAAAACGAGCTTTATAACCTAACTAAAGAACTCACCAAAACTACGTCGTTACAAGCAACATATTTCTTTATTGTGTTATCTCCGTTCATTACAATGAACACATAACAGTCTTTTTTTTCACCCCAAGCAAGACATTCTACTGCCACTGTAGAGCAGGGGGTTACATAGAGGACAGTATTGAGAAAGAGTGGTTAGTTACAGGAAATGTCGGGAGGAGAGTAATAGACGGATGAGGATACCGTGGATAGGGGTGCGGTAGATGGGAAGAGATTTTGAGAGAATGGATGCGAGTTAGTGTGATAGGAGATGTCTATTGACATTACATTTAAATTCCAAGATTGCAGCTCTCGGGGAAGCAAGTATATGGAAGGTAATTCCACAGGCGGGAAGTGTGAGAAAAAAAGCTGTTAGAGTAGAAATTGCGGTTACATTTTATCGCTTTCACAGTAAAAGGGTGGGACCTAGTTGCTAATCTAGTAGCTCGTGTAAATTCATACCTAGGGGGCACAAGTGATCTAAGTTCATCGGAGCAGTAGTCGTCACGCCGGTGAGAGAGTGACTGCAGCCTGGTTGCTATGTCGGCATCAATCACATTACTGATTCTCCGTTGCATTTTGTCAAGAACCCCGAGGTGAATAGCACCCGACCAGATGTGGCAGCAGTAGTCAATACACGGGCGGATGGTAGATTTATATATGTGCAGAATGGACTCAGACGGGACACACTTCCTGCATAGAGAACCGACTTTCATAGCAGCAGATTTAGCAATGGATTCGATGTAGTCATTCCATTTGAGGTCCGCTGAGAGTGTGAGGCCAAGGAGGCGTAGTGTTTTACTCTCAGAGAGACTAGCTTGTTCCATGCTAATGGAAGGTAGGAGCGAGTGTCTAAGATGGTTTATTGATACTAGCTTCGTTTTGAAGGCATTAAAATTTACGGGCCATTTCTTACCCCAGTCCACCACGAATTGGAGGTCCTTATCAAGCTCGGTAGCGAGGTTCGCTTTGTCACCCTCACCAGATTTTTGATCGAGGCGAGAGTAAACTGTGTTGTCGTCGGCGTACATGCCTACTTGGGATCATATAGCATCGGGGAGATCGTTTTTCTTTTCGATATGAAGATGATATAACCGTCTTTCCTCACTATACGATAAATAAATATTTATTATTTTTTATGAAAATATTTTAATTCAATGGATCATGGTTTTTTCGTTTCACGTGTTAATCTCAAATGTTCAGTCCTTGATTCAGCTTTTTATTTTGTATGACTTGTGTTGATCCATTTAGGTAATTTAATTTCTATTGCCTTTGTTTTCACCCCAAGCAAGGCATTCTACTGCCACCGTTGAGCAGGGGGTTACATAGAGGACAGTATTGAGAAAGAGTGGTTAGTGGTTAATTCTTTAGCGATTTTCTTTATACGTTCTTTCATTCCATTCGTGGGTGAGCCAAGTAACAGCCAACCACCAATAACACTGGTCAATAAATAAAATTTTTGAAATGGTGTAGAGACACCAAACATCTCTTTTTGCTAACATGAGGGCGATAAATTTGAAAATGACCTTACTTTTTCTTGGTTAGCTACCGTTTTTGCTGTACAGATATAAACTTATTCATAAATGAAACTTTGTCTGTGTGTGTGTGTGTCTGTGTTTGTGAGTTCATTACATATAGACTCCGAAACGGCTAAACCGATTTTCTTGAAAATTTACACAGTTGTACTATAAGCCTCTGCGAGTGTTCTTAGCTAGGTTTTGTGTCGAGGTACCACCGATAAATATCGAAAATCGATAATCGAAAAAATCGGGTTTTAGAGAGAGTGGTCCGACTTTAATCAAATTTGATACACCCATAGAGAAAGACATAAGAAACGATATTCAGAAGCTTCATGGTTGCAGTTCTTACAATAGTGCAGAAAATCGATAATATATATAGCCTTCAAAATTCGGTTTATGACGAAAAATACCTATTTGGTATCGATACCAGGAAATCAAAATTTGACTTACATCCATTCATTTTTCTTTCAGTCTATGGTTTCGCTTTAACTGGAAACAACTAATGCTTTTTAGTCTTTTGTGCCAACGTCTAAAGAGTCTGAGCTCCAGAACCATAGATTAGTTTTAAAGTTTTTATTACACCCGAGCAACGCCGGGCTATACTCATAGTATACTCTATTTTTGGGAGTTTTTTCATTTATTTTCTGTATATATGATATTGATATATGGCAATATTTCTCAAAGTAAAATCGTAGAAATTTCTCAGTTCGTATTTAAAGAAAAACAAATATTTGTCTGCTTATTGAGAAATACTATTTTTTCATTAACAAGCAGACTCTCAGTCTTTAAAAATAGGACGATTGAATATGATAAGTCCATCAAGTATTTTTATCAAATAAAATAATAAAGTGACAACAGAAATAAAACCTTCGTGAACATAGGGACTAAGCTATAATTTTCTTCATCGTCTGCATGTTCAATGTTATTTAAATCTCTTTTGATACGTCAGTAGGTGTCAGCCATCATTCGTTTGTACCAACGTTCCTGCTATCGTTCTTTTTGTTTTGATATCCTGATGGAATCGTACCCCTTAGTCATCACTCACACACCCGCCATTATCCGGAAATTTATCTAGATACCTACATAAAAAATGAAACGTAATACTCATATTAAAGTATTACTGGTAAAGTTTATTACTCATAAAGTTTATCAGTTAATTTAAATTTTAGTGACAAATTAGAAAAAAATTCGGTTTTTCTATTTAAACATTTTTGACTTAAAAACACTTTCTTTAAAAATATTTTATTTCTGATGGCTGACATAAATTGCTCGGCCTACTTGAATATTGATGGGTTTTATACGACCTTTATGAAATAAATACTGCGATCAGCCAAGATCGTAAATTGAGATTTTTTTTTTAAATGAGCAATTTCATTATAGAAAAAACGAAAATCCAAGGTCATTGTCGTTATCAGCAACATCAAATTACCTAAAAAATTGTTTTGTTTCTTGGCAGAAAAAATAGGTCTGACCAGTGTAATTGGAATTCTGAATCGTATATTGTTTTTCTTTTTCAGTGATTGTTCAAATGGTACAATTCTTTTTATGTGATGCTTGAAATCTTATGGGATTACTCGTCCAGATCTTTCTGTTTCATTTACTAACGGAAGCAATCTTTATGGCAAATTACGGTTAAAAAGGAATATTTGGAGATATTTCAGCCAACAAAACATCTTATGTAATAATGACATACTCACAAATACAACACTTCCCATTTGCTTTATCTCAACGACAACTGAGCCAGCGTTCACGCAACACTTATACAAAATGCATGTCTTAAATTCCCAGAAAGTTACAGAAGATTCCAGAAATTTATTAAAGTCTCTGAGAAGTTTTAGCAGATTCCATAAAGTTCCAGAAGGCTCTATAAATAAACCATAACTCTATAAAGTAACTATACCATTTTAGAAATTTTGTGTTATGGGGTGCCATTTTAAAAACATAAATTTAATAAAACCCTTCTTCAATATATTATAAAAAAGAGTTTATCAAATAATGATACAGAAAATCAATTAATTTACAAAAAATGAAAAAATAATAAATTTAATATATATATATTTGTAATATGGTAATATATATATAATTGGAGTAGATAGATCTATCTAATTGGAGTAGATAGATCTATCTAATTGGAGTAGATACATCTATCTATCGCCCGGTTCACACTCCACCCACGTCTATTGAACAGGTTAAGAGGCTCATCCCTTGTTCCCTGTTTAGGATGTGGTTTCCGGCTTTCTTTTTTCCAATCTTTTCACTATTACGTAGCCCCCTGCACATCAGTGGCGTTACCGCCTTGCTCGGGGTGATACGATAAAATATATATATATATATATATATATATATATATATATTGCGGATGTGCGTTGTGGTGCAGTGGATATCAGCTCTGTACAACAAATCGGGTAGCCGAGTTCGAATTCCAGTTGAATTCCTTGTATTCATTTACGCATAAATAACCGTGGGAAAGGTATTAATCCGTCTCTTTCCTCCAGTTATGGGTTAAATAATAGGACAAATAGGGTTCTATAGTCTTGGCTAGCAACCAGTCTACAGCAGAAAGCAATGGCAATCTACTGCGGGGTAATCTTCTGCCCATCGTCATGTTTTTTTCCAGACATGATTGCCCAAGGCGTGTATCACGTATTGTACTTAACTTACTGACTGAATATAATAGTTGAAAACATGATTAAGGCTTCTACTGGGTATAAAGTGGGGGATCAGTTTTATATTGTTATGAAGTAATAAACTGATCCCTCATTAATTATTACTTAATAAATAAAACATTTCTTCTCCATCTAGTTAGTCAAATAGCACAACAGATTGGGTTCTAAAGTCTTGGTGGTAACCAATCTACCGCAGAAAGCAATGGCAACCTACAGCAGGATAATCATCTGCCCAGTCGGTCATGATCACCCAAAGCGTGTATCACGGATAGCACTGACTCATATATTCGTAAATAATTTACATGTCTTTTGAAGAACTGCGTTCTTGATCAACGCAAATAATTATATCGGCAACACGAATACGAAATTGGTGCGTTGACTGAAAGTTGCATCTCTCAGAAAAGAGCTCAAATCGATCTCGTTTAAACACACACAAAAACCTACCAAACCCTATCCATGATATAGCATCATAAAAAATGAGCCTTTATATTTAATTTTTATCCTGACGTTTTAAAAATTCATTTGGTCACCAAAAAATGTGAATATTATTTCCCGTAATTTTGAAACAAAAGAAATATTTAAAAAAAACATTTTTTTCAAACTAAAACAAAATATGTAAAAAAAAAAAAAGCCAATGGTTAATTTAATTATTTAAGTCTTTTTGTTTTTCAGATTTAATATTTCATACTTCAGAAAATAAAATTTAAAAAAAAATAAAGCTTTTTTTGTCACTAAATATTTCATGCAGGAAATCAACTGTCTCTATTTTGTATGGTATTAATGTAACTTTTTTCTCTAAATTTAAATTTCCTTTCCAACTTTCAATAAATAATTTCCATCTACTCCTCTCATTGGCATCTTCTCCTACTACTAAAATCTTTTGAGTTGCATGGGCAACGTCGGGCTAATATGCCAGTTATCAATAAAAACGAAAAAACTTACGCTCAATAGTATCAATTAGAAACATACTTACAAAGTGCTAACCGTCTTCGGAACAAAAAACATACACACTACTCTACAAACATATATAAAACTACATACATTCTGTTATATATATATATTTTTTTTTTTAATCATATCACCCCAAGCAAGGCGGTAACGCCACTGATGTGCAGGGGGGCTACATAAGAGTGAGAAGATTAGAAAAGAGAAAAACAGGAAACCATATCCTAAACAGGAAAAAAGGGATGAGCCTCTTCACCTATTCAATAGACGTGGGTGGAGTGTGAACCGGGCGATAGTTTAGTCTATCTACTCCAATTGAAAAAAAAAATAACAGTGAGAAGATTAGAAAACAGGTGAACAGGTGTAGAGGCTCATCCCTTGTTCCCTGTTTAGGATGTGGTTTCCGGTTTTCTCTTTTCCAAACTTCTCACTTTTTTTTCAATTGGAGTAGATAGACTAAACTATCGTCCGGTTCACACTCCACCCACGTCTATTGAACAGGTAAAGAGGCTCATCCCTTGTTCCCTGTTTAGGATATGGTTTCAGGTTTTCTCTTTTCCAATCTTTTCACTCTTACGTAGCCCCCGGCACATCAGTGGCGTTACCGCCTTGCTCGAGGTGATATGATTAAAAAAAAAAAATAATGGCTGAAAGTATAGCCGAAGACGCAATATCAGGCAATATCAAATTTTACGTAAACTTTACGAAATTTTACTCATTATTTAATGAGACAGGCGGCAATATATATATATATATATATATATATATATATATATATATATATATATAGGAAAAACTAATAAAAAGTTGTAAGTTTAAAAATATGTGTGCGTGCGTGTTGCGATTAGTAAATTATCACCATTTTATTTTTTAAAAACTTTTTCGCATGCGCATTATTTGCTTTTGATTTTCGTCGGCTGTACAGTGTAGTAGGGTCAGTTGGCCACCGCATGTGAGAAAATGAGCAGAAGGCTGCTATTAAATGCCCAAGAAATTTGGAAACGGCATGTAGTAATTCTTGACATTGACGCCAGAAACTTCAATACAAAATTTTTGCGATAACATTCTCCATTACACCTAACTCCTCAGATTACAACCCCTTTCATTATTGTGTAGAGCGCAGTTGGGAGAAAGACCAATAAAGTCATTGAAACATCAAAGATGAACTAAAGACAACTATTATGGAAGCATTGGCCTTTCTTAAATTAGAAGACTGTCCAGATTCAGTTATTATTTGTTATTTGAATGTTATCTTCTTTTAGACGACAATTTACCCATCGCACCATATATACATATATATATATATACGCACTTCTGGCCAAAATTATTAAGCCACCACAGTGCTTAAAAAATGATGTATGTCATGCTATTTTTTAGTATTTCTTACCAAGTGAATAATTGTAAATGAGAATAGAATGGTTCTTTTGTTAATACTGCACAATAACATGCTTATCAAATGAATTTATAAATATTTAATAATTACCTATATTGCAGTTTCATGAATGAAAGAATGAAGAAAATTTAGGGTGATTCGGACGAGTTCATCTTTGCTTTCTTTGCTTTGTAAAATTTTGCAAAGAAATAATAACAATAGAACCATTTTATTTTCATGTAAAATTATCTACTTGGTAATAAATACTAGAAATAGTATGAAATACATCATTTCTTTTAAAAAAACTGGGGTTACCTAATAATTATGGCCGGTAGTGTATATATATATATATATATATATATATATATATATATATAAAATAGTCAAAACCCGGAGACGACAGTCGCTTCATGCGAAACGCCTTGTGTGCTGTATTATCGCTTAACTATTTATACCTACAGGTAAGACTACCCACAATGCATCACTTACATGTATATATAATTGTACATATAAATTCTGGAGCAAATTAACATTGTTAATTTGCTCCAGAATTTATATGTACTATTATATATGTCGATGATTTTTATTATAAAGCAGTCTGTTGCCAATGCGTTTTTAACTTAACGTCCCTTTTTACTTTTACATACACTCGATATCCGATATTGGCACTTTAACCCGTTATTATAGCTTATTTAGGACGTATTTATATATATATATATATATATATATATATATAGAGAGAGAGAGAGAGAGAGAGAGAGAAAGAGAAACAGAGAAAGTAAAAAGAGCAAGAGAAATAAAAGGGAGATAGAAAAATATTGTTCAAAGGCTATCTTTCTTTCTAAGGTTCGTAGAATCACCGTTTTCCAAGTTCAGATGAGAGGTTTCGTGAACAGTCATTACTTAGAAGGTGGATTACTTAAGGACACTGACTACTGTAAATGACCTCCTACAACCCAAGATACGATTCAGTTTAACAGTTTAAGATAACCCACATAAATCTGTGAAACCAATGGCTTCTGTTATTAATTTTAGGCCTTTAGTTTATTCCAATGGCTTCCGATACTTAATATTTGTTGTTTTCACTCTTGCTTGGTTATGTGTGACGTCTTGAGCTGTGATGCGACATTCACTTCCAGCGTCTTAAATGCACATGTTTGTTGGTGCTTGTAAATCTTCCATATAAACAAAAACAGTTTGTCATTATGGTTTGTCCTTGTTTATAATATATAATGTAATTTGACATCTTTGAAAATGGATTATGTAAGCCGAAAGCTTAGACTTCATGATCAAAAATTATGTATCAATATTGAAATTTTCTTTCTTCATTTAATGATAACGCTGTTAAGCTTATCAAAGAATATGAAAAAATTACATAAAATAAATAGACAAAACTTGTCTATATTATTTAATGAAACATGCATCAATATATATATATATATGGACTGACTAAAAAAAAAATATATATATATATGGACTGACTAAAAAATATATATATATATATATGGACTGACTAAAAAAAAAATATATATATATATATATGGACTGACTAAAAAGTTAAAAATTATTCTCTTAGATTCCTGGCAGAAACGTGTGGGATGGTTGCAAATCTCTTTAAAATATTCTTAAAAGTAAGTCATGTTTTTTTATTTATTTATTTTTGCTTAAGTTAACTTGTCATGCTTAATTGGATGTTTCATTTTCTTTTTTAACTTGGCCGAAATTTCTCAGATTGTCGGACTTTAACTAAGTTAAAACTTAGCAGTTCACCATCCCCAGTTTTTGATTTTTTTTTTAATTGGAGTACATAGACCAAACTATCGCCCAGTTCTCACTCCAACCCCGTCTATTGAACAGGAGTAGAGACTTATACCTTGTTCCCTGTTTAGGATGTGGTTTCTGGCTTTCTCTTTTCTCTCCTCGGACCTCATTATTGGTGCTTCCGACACTTTCCTGCGATGTGTTTGGTTGGTGGCAACGTCTCATCATTGTGAGGGTACCGGGTTGGCAGTTTGCTGGTTGCTGCTTCCAACTGGTAGTTAGGAGCCCTAACTCTTGGGTAACGTCAAGAGCAGCAGCTCTGATCAACAGTTGTATAATATCGGGGTTCTTCTAGTGCCATGTCACGCATGGATAGGTGTCCCTGCAAGCGCTTTCGGTGGGCTATCCTGAGGCCACACTTTGATGTAGCCCAAGCCAGTTTCCCTCCCAGCACAGATCGCGGATAATGACCGCCTGCATCGTATACCCGAGGTCCCTCCCTATCAACAAACCATAACATGATAAACAGATTCAGAAAAAATCCTAAACCAGCCAAACTCAAATCACCAAAGTCCCTTAACTTTTGTTTTACTTATATCCGGGGCATTCGTATTAACTTTCCTCCAGGAAAAGTCCCCTGACATCGTAGCTCTCTGTGAGACTAACCTCAACTCATCAATTCCCTCCTCTGACTTCTCGATCCCTGGCTACTTTCCCCTCTGTCCATATGCATGGGCTGGGGATCTACGTTAGTAAACACCTCTCCGTAGCTAGGGTGACATCACTCGAATCCCCTGACCACCAATATGTATGTCTCCGTCTGTCACTTCTTCGTTTGGTTAGCTACCTTTTCTTTCTTGACCGTTCTCCCTGCTCTCCTGACTGCTCCCTTCCAGATAGCATTTCTGACAACATAGATAAGGCTATTACCTACCACCCATTCGCTCACAACTTTGCCATTTCCCAATCCCTTACACAAGTGGTAGACTTCCCTGAACGCTTTCCAAGCACTCCTTCTGGACACGCCTCTCTATATATGCTTTACCTTTACACCTGACTCCTGCCAAGTCTCTCAGCATAGTCCTCTCGGCAACTCCGACCATGCTGTTGGCTCTCTCAATATTTCTTTCCACTCTCACTCTCGCCAGGAGCCCCCTACCTATAGGACCTCCTACTGCTACCAAAAAGCTGACTGGGACGCCTTTCGCGATTTCCTATGCGACGTCCCCTGGAGAAACGTGTTTGATCTCCCAGTTGATGACTGTGCCTCTGAGATCTCATCCTGGGTGAAAGCTGGCATTGATGCTTTCATACCTACCAGGAAGTTTTGTCTCAAACCTCATTCCTCCCCTTGGTTCTCTCCTGCCTGTTCAGCCTCCATTGCCCACAGGAACCACTACTTCCGACTATTCCGGAGACAGTCGTCTGATCACAATAGGCACCTATTCACGTCTGCTCCTAATGAGTGCAAGAGAATCCTGAATGACGCCAAGAGGTTGTTTGCCGAGAGAATAAAACAGCGCATAGCCGACCGCAAGTTATCCCTCTATCCCTCCTTTAATCAATGAATTTGAGGTCCTCACCTCATCTGCGGACAAAGCTGGGTGCTTTGCTCGCAGATTCTTATCCAACTCCACATTTGACTCATCTGGAGTACCCTCACCCGACTTCACAACTAAAACTGAGGCTAAACTGCACGATGTTTGGGCCCGACGCTCTTCCTTATTTTCATAAATGACTTCCGAGACGAGATCAAGAGCCAAGTGGGCATCTACGCAGATGACACCACAATTTACTCTCACATCAGTAAAAAACCCGGCGTGGCGGACAAACATAATCTCGCTGTAACCATGAGAGGGATCTACATTCTGTGGTGAATTGGGGTAAGAAGTGGCTTGTCAATTTCAGTGCGTCTAAGACCAAGCTGTTGTCTGTAAATCATCACAGGCAACCTCTCCTGCTTCCCATAAGCATAGACCACGCGAATCTCCCTGAGAGCAATACTCAGCGCCTCCTCGGCCTTACCTTCTCTTCTGATCTCAAATGGAACAACTACATTGAGTCCATAGCTAAATCTACCGCTAAGTAGTTTGGGTCATTGTGTCGGGCCAGGATATTTTCCCACTTGAATCCATCCTGCATATATACAAATCAACCATTCGTCCATGCATAGAATACTGCTGCCATATATGGTCAGGTGGCCCTGCTGTTCATCTCATTGTTCTTGACAAGCTCCAAAGGAGAATCAGTAATGTGATAGGTTCAGACTTGGCAGCTCGACTACAGCCACTTCCCCGCCGACGAAATGTGGCCTCCCTTTGTCTGTTCTATAAATACATTCATGGCTTCTGCTCCAACGAACTTAAGTCACTAGTGCCTCTGCAACAGGTGTTTACTCGTACAACCAGATTGGCAAATGGGTCCCACCCATTCACAGTTAGATTAACCAAATGCAGACGACAGTTCTACTCCTGCAGCTTCTTCTCTTGCACTTCCCGCATGTGGAACTCGCTTCCATATTCTTACTTTCTTACTTTCCTGACGACTACAACCGCCAGGAATTTAAATGCAAGGTCAATACTAATCTCTTAACCACTTGACTCGAGTCCTTTCTTCACCACCCTGTTTAACCTTTCCTTTCTCTCCCCCTTTGCAACTGTCATCACGCCTGTGTTCCCATCCCTCTCTTGCTTCTTTCTAACTGGTTCGTTTTTCTCTTCACTCTCTTCTACTTAATCTTTTTACTCTTATGTAGCCCCCTGCATATCAGTGGTGTTATCGCCTTGCTCGGGGTGATACGTTTAATATATATATATGTACACTACCAGCCATAATTATTAGGCCACCCCATTTTTTCGTGTTTATTGCCAAATAAATAACTGTAAATGGAAACAGAATGGTTCTTTTGTTAATACGTCAAAATAACATGTGCATCAAATCAATTTATAGATATTTAATAATTACCTATGTTGCAGTTTCATCTATGAAAGAATGAAGAAAATGTTTCGAATGAGTTCACCTTTGCTTACCTGCCTTGTAAAATTTTGCAAAGCAATAATAACAAAAGAACCTTTCTATTTTCTTTTAGAATTATCCAATTGGCAATAAATATTTAAATAGTATGAAATACATCATTTTTAAAAAAAAACTGGGGTGGCTTAATATTTTATTACCGGTAGTGCATATATATATATATATATATATATATATATATATGCTTATCAATGGAACTTTGTCTGTGTGTGTGTGTGTGTGTGTGTGTGTGTGTCTGTGTGTCTGTGTGTCCGCTACCTATAGCCTCCGAAACGGCTGAACCGATTTTCTTGAAAATTTCCACAGTTGTACTATAAACGGCTGCGAGTGTTCTTAGCTAGGTTTTGTGTCAAGGTACCCCCGATGAATATCGAAAATCGATAATTGAAAAACTGGGGCAATAAGAGGAGTGGTCCGATTTTAATCAAATTTGATACACTCATAGAAAAAGACATAAGAAAAGATAATCAGAAAGTTCAAGGTTGCAGTTCTTACACTAGTGCAGAAAATCGATAGTATATATATAAAAGGCAAGATGTTTGTGTTTGTGTCTGTTTATCTGCCTGTATATCTATATTTTTTTCAGCCCATTTATTTTAGTTTTTGCTTTGGTTTTGGCTCTAAATAGGTATAATTGTAGTTCTTAGTCTCGGCCATGATGCCATTTACTCAGAGGACTTATTTAGCTTTCAAAATTCAGTTTACGACGAAAAAAGCTTATTTGATAACGATACGAGTAAATCAAAATTTGATTTACATCCATTCATTTTTCTTTCAGTCTACGGTTTCGCTTTAACTCAAAACAACTATTGCTTTTAGTCTTTTGTGCCAACGTCCAAAGAGTCTGAGCTCCATGACCATGGACTAGTTTTCAAGCTTTCATTACGCCCGAGCAACGCCGGGCTATACTGCTAGTATGAGTGTGCATAGAATTTTATTGAACTGATATACATCGCATATTACTTTATAATATAAATGTCATGAAAATACTAATTCATGTAACACTTACTGAAGGTAAGATTCATTAGACTAACACTCCGAATCTTTCATTCAGTCTAATGATTCCATATATATCTAACATTCAGGATTTATTAAACAAATACGTCAATATGTCAATACCTATATGCACTTTAATGGTTACATACATAAGGGAAATCATTTATTAAGCAAATACGTTAAAATTATTATTTCCGCAGTTTTACGAACGCAACACATTGAAATACCGGTTTCCATCCGATTACCGAAGTTAAGTAACGTCTAACCTGATCAATATCTAGATTGCACACCACTTGCGAATTCCAGGTGATGTAAGCTGCAATGTTCGACTAGTATAATGGATATTTCTTTTATAATCATTTCACCCCAAGCAAGGTAGGACTACCACTAGCGCGCAAGAGATTACGTAATAGGTGAGTGATGAAAAAGAGGAATAAGTTACAAGGAGTGTCGTAAAATGAGTAACAGAAGGATGAGAGTACTGGTGTGAAGAGAGCTGCATGAGAGTAGACTGGAAAGGAAAAAGAACATGATACAAATGTTGTCAGCGAAAGGATGTGAGTCAAGGAGATAAAAGATGGCAATTGACTTTGCATTTAAATTCTTGGAGATTGTAACTGTCAGGGAAGCAAGTATACGGATGGGGTTTCGACAGACAGGAAGTGAGAGCAAAGAAGCTACAAGAGTAGAAGATACGGTTACATTTAATCGGTTTCACTGTAAAAGGGTGGGACCTAGCCGCTAGTCTAGTAGCTCGAGTAAATTCATACAGAGGGGGCACCACGGAGCTAAGCTCCTCGGAGTAGAAGCCCTGAATTTATTTGTAGCGGAGACAGAGGGAAGCCACATTACATCGGTTAGCAAGTGTCTTGAGTTGAACTACCAGGTTGGGATCAATTACTTTACAGATTCTCCGTAGGATTTTGTCAAGAAGCCCGAGATTAATTTGTTTGTTGGTTTTTTAGGCTTAACGACCTATCAATCCTTATGGGATCATTTTAAGGTCATACATAACCAGTGATTTTTGGGTAAGGCTATTTTTTATTTTTACAACGTTTTTCTTTTCACGATTCATTGGGATTTGTTTTTAAGAGCAGGGTCCCCAAGTCCTACCCTTGTTATTTAATTGAAGGGAAAGGACGGATTAATAACTTTCCCAAGGGTACCAGTGCTTTAGTGAATGCAGGGTATTCAACTGGAATTCGAACTCGGCTCACCGATTTCTCTATCCGAGCCGATATCCACTGCACCACAACTCTCTTTTTTTAACTAACTTTTCGGAAATCCTCGGACATGACTAGTAACTGTTGTATAATGCCATAGTCGCTGTGAAATAATGCTGAGAATTGCTATTGAAGATGATGAAATTTGGCCAAAAAGTGTATTTTACACTGGACGACACAGATGAGCTGCAAATTTGTTTTGACTAGCGGGATCAAAAGAAGTCAGGGCTCTGGACAAGATGCACCGAAAGTCACGGATGTCAATGAGCACAACTTTTAAGTGACGTCAGCTGTCACATACTGAGTTTTTTTTTTTTTTGGCATTTGGAGAGTTGCAAATAGCAGCCAGTCATGGCTGGCTGGCTGGCTCTTTGCGTGTGTAATCCCATAAGATCCGACCCGACCAAACCTTTCACTTTACGGCCAAGTAACCGCTTTGTAGAAAGAAAATAAGAGATGAAAAGCGAATAAAAAATATTAATATTTTTATTTATATATGTTAAGCAGTATAGCCCGGCGTTGCTCGGGTGTAATGAACGTTTTAAAACTAATCCATGGTCCTTGAGCTCAGACTGTTCGGACGTAGGCACGAAAGACTAAAAAGCAATAGTTGTTTCCAGTTAAAGCGAAACCGTAGACTGGAAGAGAAATGAATGGATGTAAGTCAAATTTTTATTTACTGGTATCGATAACAAATAAGTTTTTTTGTCCAAAACTGAATTTTGAAGGCTGAATATGTCCTCAGAGTAAATGGTATCATGGCTGATACTAAGAACTACAATTATATCTACTTAGAGCCAAACCCGAAGCAAAAACTAAAATAAATGGGATGAAAAAATACAGACATACAAGCAGATAAACAGACACACACACAAACATCTTGCCTTTTATATATCTATATATTATCGATTTTCTGCACTATTGTCAGAAGTGCAACATTGAACTTTCTGAATATCGTTTCTTATGTCTTTGTTTATATCAAATTTGATTAAACTCGGACAACTAATTCTATAACCCGATTTTTTCGATTATCGATTATCGATTTTCGATATTTATCGGGGGTACTTCGACACTAAACCTAGCTAAGAACACTCGCAGACGCTTACAGTACAACTGTGTAAGTTTTCAAGAAAATCGGTTCAGCCGTTTCGGAGTCTGTAGTTAAAAGACACACACACACAGAGACAAAGTTCCATTTATAAATAAGTTTAGACTTCTGACGACTTTATTAGTACCGAGAAAAACAGTCATTTTGAAGTCATTTTATTTGCAGTATATTTCGTCATTCATTTTCTCTGTGATAAAAATAAAAAGTTATGTATCGTCATTTATGAGAAAAGAAACACTGGCCGATTTGACAGAAGTTTATATCTCCGAATGAGTTCCAGTTTATTTTATATTTTATATTTTTTTTAATCATTTCACCCCGAGCAAGGCAGAAATGCCACTGATGAGCGGGGGGCTACATAACTGTAAAAAGATTAATTAGAAAAGAGTGAGGAGTACAAACTAGTTAGAAAGGAGCAATAGAAAGCTGAGAATGCAGGTGCGATGACAGATACATAGGTGGAGAGAAAAGGAAGGATATGCGGGGGTGGGGAGAGAGCTAGAGTCCATTGGTTAATAGATGAGTATTGACATTGCATTTAAATTTCTGGAGGTTGTAGCCGTCAGGAAAGCAAGAATACGGGAGCGAGTTCCACAGGCGGGAAGTGCGAGAGAAGAAGCTGCAGGAGTAGAATTGTCGTCTGTATTTGACTAACCTGACTGTGAATGGGTGGGACCCAGTTGCCAGTGTGCTTGCACGAGTAAACACCTGTTGAGGAGGCACCAGTGACTTAAGTTCGTCCGAGCAGAAGCCAAGAAAGTATTTATAGAACAGACAAAGGGATGCCACATTTACGCCAAATATATATACATACCCTTTTAGGTAGGTATATATCATAACTTTGCAGCAACACAACCAGTGACGACTTCCAAAAATTATCGTTTGTCCAAGTTCCTCACAATAATCTGAGAAACACAGTCTCGGCAACACGCCGAACTGATTGGTAGAGATATTGATTCCATTTTAAGGTTTATCAACACTTTATTGTTTACTTAAAAATGTTTTAGATTTTAAGAATAATGGTTACTTTTAACGAGTAAATGTAGCATTAAAAATTTATTAGAAATACCAATGATTTTTGGAGATACAGGTCCTTAATTAAAACATAGGTGTTAAGTAATGGATGGTTTCAAACCATTTGCAAGAATATTAGCGTGTAAATTAACATTACGAACCCGACTCCAATTCAAAATTAGATCTCTGATTTTTTATTTCGAACCGTTATTAACTACATCACCTGCACTGCCCTCGCCAATATTATATAGAAGTTACCACAATTACATCACCCTGACAGTTGGGGTTTTAAAATACACCGACTGTACCTCTACAAAGTGTAACCGCACCCTCAATGAGGAGTCCTGGGTTTGGCGATAATCTACATCTTGAATTGAGAAGTTTTGAGGAACATAGAACCACATCTTAACTACCGTTGTTCGCAGGTCCACCCTAACCCGGGTGGCAGCACCTGTGAGCGTCCCAGATATGGGAAAATAGTTAATCCCAAACTGGAGACAAATCACTATGAAAGTATAAAAATAAACTTTTAGTGAAAATTCCAGAAGAAATTTTTCAGCTATACATTTTTGAAAGAAAGAAAAACTTTACCAGCAATGTTTTCATAAATAAAAATATTGCCAACATAATATTTTTGAAAAAAAAATAGTATTAACAGCAATATATTTACAAGAATTAATATATCTGACTCTCGACACAACCCTCTTTATAAAAATAATTAAATCTGATATAAAAAAAGTTTGAATTTCAGTTGAATGCCTGGCATTCACTTACGCACAAATACCCTTGAGAAAAGCTATTTATCCGTCTTTTCCCTACAGTTATGGGTTAAGAAACTGGGCAGATTGTAAAGTGGGGGATCTGTTTTATATTGTTATAAATAATAAACTCATACCCCACTTATTAATATGGTTTCTATAGCCTTTGCTGGTAACCTGTTTAACGCAGAAAGCAATGGCAACATACTGCAGGATAATCTTCTGCTGTCATTCATGTCTCTTTCGAGACATGATCACCCAAGCGTGTATCACGTATTGCACTTAACTGATTGACTGAATATAATAGATGAAAATATGATTAATTCTTCTACTGGTCATAAAGGGGGGGTGGGGGATCAGTTTTATATTGTTATAAATAACAAACTCATCTCCCACTTATTACTAATTAATCATTTAATACATCTCTTTCCTGTGAGCTATGAGTCAATTAATAGAACAGACTGGGTCCTATAGTCTTGGCTGGTAACCAGTCAACCGCAGAAAGCAATGGCAACCTACTGCGGCATAATCTTCTGCCCAGTCAGTCATGTCTTTTCTAGACATGATCGCCCAAAGCGTGTATCACGTATGGCACTTAACTGACTGACTAGTATGCAAAGTGATTTCTTACAAAGAATACATATTCTATTCATACGAATCTATTTTATGAATATTGTAGTTATTAAAAAATCCATTGAGGTTGACAAGCCGTAAAACAAAACAAACTAAACCAAATCATCACGACAAAAGCAGAGATTCGAAACTAAGACTAATGGTTGACATTCTAACTATTTAAGCTCATCTAAGACATTCCCAGATAAAGTGCATCATGCGTCACCTTAAAAGATGAAAGATTTATGCAGTGAATCAATTATACATAACTTTTTTTCTGAAAGGAAATATATGTACGTCACAACGGCAGGAGAAAGTAAACTAAAAATTATTGCCGACTTGCGTCAACATTTTATTACGCACAAAGTTGTCTATACAAAGAGGACAGTCAATTTGTAGAAAGCAAGCTTAAAACCGACAGTCTTGGACTTTTTTTCTTCCTTTCAGCCTATCGAGTTCTACGGTGGAATTATTCGGTTATAAGAAATGAAGAAATAAAATAAAATAACATAAAAAAGACGCCAGACTTTGACAGAGCCGGTCAATGTCTGCAAGTAACTTATTTAAAAGTATTTCTCTGTTTTTCCAATTCGCTTTGCTCGATGTTATGAAAGCAGCCATCTTGTTTAGGGTTTAGTTTATGGCGAAAGGCATTACATCTGGTTGAAAGTGACTCCGAGTAAAATTGATTGCTATGAAATATAGTGTAAATTTAAGAGTGTGTTCCTAGGGGACATAAGCAGTCATGGAATAGAGGCAATTTTGCGTTATTCTATTCTATTCTATTCTATTCTATCTATCTATCTATCTATTAGTGTCTATCTATTAGTGTCTATATCTATCTGTTACTTTCCACACACACACACACACACACACACACACACACACACACACACATATATATATATATATATATATATATATATATATATATATGTATGTATACCATACTGATTAGCTGTGATACAGCGAAACAGATCTGTCTGCGGATGACTATAAATATATATATATATATATATATATTAAAGGCTGGAGGGCTAGCAGCACTCCTATAGAAATGGGGACTAGAGGATTTGTAGCAAGGTCCTTATGCAAAGCCTTAACAGATATTGGAATAGTGGAAGTAAAAAAAGGAAAGCACTCAAGTCCATAACCGAAAGAGCGGGAAGAACAGCTAATTGGTTTTGGAAAAAAGAGAGAGTGCCTGGATTCCAAAACAAATTGTTCGCAAAAATTCCCCGAAATTCTGCATTTCTGATTTCTCTTCGTTTTATTAGTACTCGTAAATAAGATAAAATGCATAAATAAGTATAAATTAATGTTTCGGACGATCTCATGTACGGTTCGCCTCTAAATGGAAAGTGGCTCTAACTGTCGCCAATCAGAAGCATTTGCAAGGTTTCGTACCGAGCCTAAACGTAATTTTCCAGTGTCTGAAAGCGTTTATCGAGGGTGGGCCAGAAACTGATCATCTCTGGTCAGGTCGGCGCGGTGAAGGGGGTACGATGTTGAAAGACCCGAAACCCCCTAGTGATCCTCGCGAAGACATCACTGACGACACCTTCTAGCGCCCCCATTACGGTGCGTATGTCTGAAATATATATATATATAATATATATACAATATATATAATATATATATAATATATATATATATATATATATAAAATAGTGATGATCCACGTATACTGTCTTAATATGTATAGGAAAAAATATTAAAAAATTTTGAATTTAAAAATGTACTTTTTTTGGACAGTATTTGTTTATTTTTATTATTGTATTTTATATTTCAGACCGCCCTCTTGTTTATTTGTTTATTTTTATTATTGTATTTTATATTTTCAGTATTTATATTGTATTTATATTTTTATTATTGTATTTTATATTTTATATAATTGTATTTATATATTTTATATATTATTGTATTTTATATATTTTTATATTGTATTTTATATTTTATATTTATTTATAATTTGTTTATTTTTATTATTGTATTTTATATTTTCAGACCGCCATTTTACAACACATACCTCACCTGAATAACTACTTAATACAACAGATTCCACGAAGATCTCACTATGTACGCTACACCCATAACACCTCTGCTGATAATCACATCGCAAACCTATCTAAATATACTCTCACCCAAGAAGAAACCTCTTTATTAAATAAAGAATTAACATTCTGCCCCTCACAGCCACTAAACCCTCTAAACCTCTGCTACGATATGGAAATGTACCTTCGTAGACTGAGACTAAAAGAATATTTCTCAGACAACAGATCCACTTCTACTGACAACAGCGATAAACAATCATACTCCAAATTTCCTCTTACGAAAAATAATACTCTATGGACTCCACCAAGCGGACGCAACCAACACTTGGATCAATATGCCAACAAAGCCAGACAACACATGGATAACTTCTTAAAAAATAAAGGACACCAAATAAAAATACACAGCCTATCTAAAGACCCGAAACCCCCAAGCCATCTATACACTTAAAAACAACCGAAACATAATTATCGTACCAGCCGATAAGGGCGGAGCTATAACCATCTTAGACACTAATAACTATATTAAAGAAGCAGAATCACAACTTCAAAATAACACGGTCTATGTACCCTTACCTCTAGATCCGACTAGCACTTACAATACAGAATTATCACTTCTCATTCAGAACCTGAATCACAACATAAAAAATAAAATAAAATCTCTTATTCCTAAGAACCCCAAAACAGCAACATTCTATACTATCTCAAAACTACATAAACTCCCCAAAACCATTCCAGAAAAACACCCTAACACCTCTTCATCCAACCCACATCATACTAAACAAGCAAATAATGAAGAAATCTATAAAATTTCAAAAGAACTTAAAATCACACCACCTGGCAGACCCATAATATCAGGCATTGGTACCCTCACAGAACTTATATCTGGATACATAGACAATATCCTAAAACCTTTATTACCTGACATACCTAGTTATATTAGAGACACTATTGACTTTCTCAACAAATTACAAAACATTAATTTAGTCCTAGGTAACGATAGATGTTACGTCTCTGTACACGAACATCCCACATGTTGAAGGAGTATCAGCTTGCCATGAGTTCCTTAAAAGAAAACTACCTAACAACAAAATCACAGATATATGCCAATTAATAAATTTTATCTTAACACACAATAATTTTAAATTCAACAACAAACACTATTTACAGATTAGTGGCACAGCAATGGGCATGAAAATGGCACCTAGTTATGCCAATATCTTTATGCATATTTTAGAAAAAAAGATACTAGACAGTTCACAATACAAACCATCACATTATTTTACATACATTGATGATATTTTCTTAATATGGACTCATGGATTAGAAAAATTAAAAAACTTCTTTACTTTCTGCAACAACTTCCACAATACAATCAAATTTACCATGGAGTACTCATACACATCCGTCCCTTTCTTAGACGTCATGGTAAAATTAAATAAACATACACTTTCCACCAGTCTATACAACAAACCCACAAACCAACATAAATTCCTACACTTTAACAGCTGTCATCCCCTCAAATTAAAAAAAATCTATCGTATACAGCTCATTTATTAGAATAAAACGCATATGCTCAGACCATCCAGATTTTCTAAATAACATTAACAACCTAACAAACAGTTTCTAAAATGTAAATATCCAATAAAAATAATAAAGGAAGCACTACATAAAGCCATCCACATAGATTGTAGCACACTTCTCACATACAAAAAAACGAAAAAATAACAACCGAATTCCCATGGTTTTTAACCATAATCAATATTACTACATATAATATATATATATAATGTATATATATAATATATACATATATAATATATATCTAATATATATATATATATATATAATATATATATAATATATACATATGTAATATATATATAATATATATATAATATATATAATATATATATATATATATATATACACATATAATATATATATATATATATATAATTATGTATGTGTGTGTATGCATGTTGGGGGTGCATTTGCACTAGTCTTTATTTGTCTCCAATATATACCTGTCTTCAACAGTTCAGATCACTTTCAAGGAACCGATATTTCTTCTTTACAGGCGATTAAATCAATTATCAAAACAATCAAATTGAATTGTCATATAATCTTTCTTTTATTATTTAACGCCAGAAACGAAACGTGTAGTTCAATGAATAACTCCGACTATTAAATAAATATCCTCTCCAATTGCAGAATTTCTTTTTCAATTCTAATATTATTCAAACAACATTACAACTTTTTTAGCCAATGTAGAAATGTGACATGAAGATCAATAGTATTCTGCGTTTCTAATGAAATTATAATATCTAGTGTTTTTGTCTGTTTGAACATACCAAACTCAATATATATATATATATATATATATATATATATATATATATATATATATATTGTTAAAGAAAACTTAACATATATGTGTTGAGTATTCCTCTCAATATATTTACCGTTGGTATTATTCATTTTCTCTCAATATATTTGCTATGGATAATATATTATTCTTAACTCATTGATATTTTATATAAATTAGAAAAAATATTTTTGATTATCCTCTCCGTTTTCACGGGTTGCCACTCTTTCCTCTCTCTCTCTCTCTCTCTCTCTCTATATATATATATCTATATATATATATATATATATATATATATATATATATATAATTAAGCAGTATTCTTGGTAATAATTAAGGTTAATTCTACGGGGGATCGTAATCCGATGAGAACTCAATGTTAACATTTAACAGCGAATTATAATGAAAATAAATTTGACGAACTTACAAATCAAACGCTGATAATTTACTTCATGAATATTAAAAAATTATTCAACCCATCACACCTAATGTTTTACAAAAATGAATAAGTTAGATTTCTCCAGACGGAAATAAATAGTAGGGGGAAGGGGAAGAAGGAAAATATTTTATTGTTGGAAGAGGAATTCAGATATACAATGTTAATTTTTAAACACAGATTATTATTATTAAAAATATTAATAATTATAATAATAATAATTATTATTGTCATTAATAATAATGATAATTTATATTATTAATTAATTATTTAAATATATATTTTTATTTTTTCTCGTCATTAAGATTGTTATCAGACAGCTATATTCTAAAGATGAATATTATTGTTATGGAACCGAAAAGATTATGTTAATAAGATGAATATATTATTATTGCCGTCAAAAAATTTCGTTTTAAATGGTGTAAGTTTTTTTAAAAGTAATATCGCTGTTTAAAAGGATTTCTAAGAATTTCTAAGGGTACAGCCCCAGTCATTCTCTCCCCTCTACCCTAGGTGATGAGGCATGCGCACTAGACCATTCTGTCTCTCTCTCTTCTGATTTCAACGAGCCAAGATGGAGGAAGAGACACGCCGAATATATTTGTGAAAATTTAAAAACGGTATTCTACCAGGTGGACACCTGTTTAACTTTTTCAGTATGTTTTAACTATCTGGTATGTTGAATCCTTTATGTTTTTTTTTTAATTTTCGTTGTTTTAATTGTTCTTAATTTCTGTTTGAATTTGTAATTTTTAGCCTTAATTTTCTTTTGAATTTGAAGTTTTTAATTACTGGCATTAGTAATGTTTGCTCTTGATTTTGGCGTTTAAATTTCGTATCGACTTAAAACTTAATCTTTTTTTTTTATTGGAGTAGATAGTACCCACTATCACCCGGTTTTACACTCCCCCCTACTTCTTTTGAACGGGAGTAGAGGTGATTGCTTTGTTTCTTTTTTAGGAAGGGGTTTCCGGTTCACTTTCCTTCTACTTCGGGATTAGCGTTAGTTCGGCTGGAAGCTCTTTGCAGTTATGGAGCATGGTGGCAACGCCTCTTCATTTTGAGCTGAGTTTTTCGTTTCTGGTTATCTTCCCCTCTCCAGGAAAGACTCCAATGTCCATATGCATGGGCTTCGTGTTTATATTAGCGAACACCTACCTCCAGCCAGGGTAACATCTCTCGAATCCCTGTATCACGCTTTCATGTGCTTCCGTCTCTCACTTCTAAGATCGATTAGCTATCTCTTCTTCCTCTACCGCCCCCCTCCACCTCTAACTATTCGTTCACTCTTTTCTTTTCTTATTTTTTTCAATTGGAGTAGATAGAGTAAACTATCACCCGGTTTATAATCCACCCACGTTTATTGAACAGGTGAAGAGGCTCATCCATTGTTCCCTGTTTAGTATGTGGTTTCCGGCTTTCTCACTTCCAATCTTTTCACTCTTACGTAGACCCTGCACATCAGTGGCGTTACCGCCTTGCTCGGGGTGATATGATTAAAAATAATATAAATAAATAAAATATTTATGAAAAAATCTAATTATTCTGTTCATTTATCTAAATTACAGCCCCTAAGTTTACTGTCCTCTATTTGAAAACGTTTAACCTAAAGTTCAATCCAAGGTCATCTTATCGTCTGGTTTGTAAATGCAACATTTTAAATATGACATCAGTGTTTAAAAATTAACATTGTATATCGGACTCTTCCAACAATAAAGTGTTTCCTTCTTCTCCTTACCTCCACTATTCCTTCCATTTGGATAAATCTAACCCATTTATTTTTCTAACAAATTTCGATCTGATGAGTTGAATATTATAAAAATATTCATGGAATAAATTATCACCAATTGATTTATAAATTTGTATAATTTATATATAAATATTTTATATATATATATATATATATATATATATGGAACTTTGTCTGTGTATGTGTGTGTATCATTGCGTGTCCGTTACCTATAGACTCCAAAGGGGCTGAACCGATTTTCTTGAAAACTTGTACTGAAAACAGTTGTACTATAAGCCACTGCGAGTGTTCTTAGCTAGGTTTTATGTCGAGGTACCCCTGATAAATATTGAAAATCGATAATCGAAAAAATCGTGTTTTAGAAGGAGTGGTCCGATTTTAATCAAATTTGATACACTCATAGACAAAGACATAAGAAACGATATTCAGAAAGTTCAAGGTTGCAGTTCTTACAATAGTGCAAAAAATTGATAATATATATATATAAAAGGCAAGCTGTTTGTGTGTGTGTGTGTCTGTTTATCTACCTGTATGTCTGTATGTTTTCAGCCCTTTTATTTTAGTTCTTGCTTCAGGTTTGGCGCTAACTAGGTATAATTGTAGTTCTTAGTCTCAGCCATGATACCATTTACTCAGAGGACTTAGTTAGCATTCAAAATTCAGTTTAATGGAAAAAACTTATTTGATATCGATACCAGGAAATCAAAATTTGACTTACATCCATTCATTTTTCTTTTCTTTTATTTTTTAAATCCTTTCGCACCCGTTCCAAATTATTATTAAAACATAATTTTTTGTTTTCCGTCATCGATTCAGATTATGTTTACCTAAAGCGGCTATTAAGAAAAAGGAGACGGTCGAGTAAAATGATTTTGGGGCGAGTAATCTCAAATGATATCTATATATATATATATATATATATATATATATATATATATATATATATATATCATATATATATATCTATATATATCATATATATATATATATATCTCACATATATATATATATCATATACATATATCATATATATATATATCATATATATATATCATATATATATCATATACATATATCATATATATATATATCATATATATATATCATACATATATCATATATATATATATCATATATATATATCATATATATATCATATACATATATCATATATATATATATCATATATATATATCATATATATATCATATACATATATCATATATATATATATCATATACATATATCATATATATATATATCATATATATATATCATATATATATATCATGTATATGATATATCATATATATATATATATATATATATATATATATATATATATTCAAACGAATGTTTCGAAGTTTCATGCATTATGCAATCATCAGGTACATTCTATGCAATGAACGTTTTCGATTTGAATTATTATTTTAGTTATTAGCGTTCCTTAAGTTAAGATCGTTATAAATAGTAAATCGGGTGTAAGAATATTTTTATTCATTATTTTTAATTTCATTAGATTTATACCGAAACCTAAAAAATGAACTAGGAAACTAAAATCGTGGGAGAAAAAATATTATTTTTGGGTCAGAAAATTTATTAATCTTACGTTGAAAGAGACGTCAATAATCTGATTAGATTAAAGTCGAAGAGTTGGAATGGGTTTTTTGAATAAAAAATAAAATAAATAATAAAAAAGAATAAAGAAAATGAAATCAAAGATAGAAAAAAGAAAGAAGTAAAAATGATTTTAGAAAACTGAAAAATAGAAAAAATAAAACGTGAAGAATAAATACATACTGTTATATATATATATATATATATATATATATATATATATATAAATGTAGGTTTCATTGAATAATATAGACAAGTTTTGTCTATTAATTTTGTGTAGGATCCGTTCATACCGTCTTATATACTTGATGGTGATATCGTTGAAAGACAACAAAAAATCACAGTAATTGTTAATTTTTTTATCAGGTCTAAGCTTTCGGCTCACATAAGCCATTATCAATGAGTAATTATTAACACACAGTAAACATAAAACATTTAAGCTATTAACAATAAAGAGAATTGAATTGAAAATATAAGTCCATCCCTACCGTGGTGGATGGCCGAAGACAGTGACAGAATAGTGGCATTGTGGTCCCTGGTCTGATTACAGACATTTGAGTACGTTGTTGGAAATATCAAAATTGATTGTATTCAAACCAGGTTTAAATTGTTTCATGTAGATTGCTTCGAGGATTTTTAGTTTCTGTTTATTATTTTCTATTATTTTCTTGTTTAAGTATGTACATGTTATCAACAAGCGTTTTTCTCAGAAGTGTGCGTTGATAACCGTGTTGTTCTAAATGACGGAATATATTTGAATTTTCATTTAAGTGCAACGTCAGACGCCGTGAGAGCGAATTTGTGATGTGGCCAATATAGATATTATTGAGGTTGTTAGAGATACATTCTCTAAATGGACATATGAATTTATATACTACATTGGTTTTTTGCAAATCACTAAACCAATGTAGTATATAAATTCATATGTCCATTTAGACAATACTCTTGTTATCTAAAGAGATGATATGGGTGTGGGTTTTTAACTTTTGAAATTGAAAATATAGGTTATATATTCGGGGAATACGGGTTTTCTGTTTGCAGTTTTAACGGGAAAGTGTCAGTTAACTGAGCCACTGTCTAGACTGCTCTCGTCCGGTGTAAAATATTTATTTTTGTTACATGGTTGTTGTCTTAGATTTTTCTGTATAGTGAAGTTGATCAAGTCTGTATCATGTGCTGTTCCTTCTTGTTGTATTTCTTTTTCTCCGCCCTGTGAAAATCAGATTCTCCAAGCTCTCCTTTCTCATCACGTGTCCTAGAAATTTCGACTGTCAGGATATTATGTATGTTTTATACTATTTGCATTATTCGGACTATTGTTCTCATGTTGGTTGTAATTTGTACGACGTCTCGGCCTTTGTACGCTCCGGCCTTCTTCAGGTGCTAAGAATTTCAAACCGAACACTTTATTACGATCACTGGGGTATATTCTCCTTAAGGACGCATCGCTTAGTAGATACAAACGTTGGTTAGTTTCATTGACTTGACTCAAAGTGTTGTGAGTTCAGTACAAGCTATACCAGTGGTGAACAAAGAAACTCTGAGAGTCCGGTCCGAGGGAGATAACGCATGATTCACAAAATAAGCTTTGCCACAGGAATGAGAAGGCATTCCCATCCTTTATCAGAACACTTTCCAGATATTCAAATTTCTGTACGTCTTGATTTTACTAACATCGACCTGTAATTGGCATTTTGGGCCCCTCTTTTTGCTGATGGACATGAATTCAGATTTCTTATTTTTTTTTATTTTTATTTTTTTAATCATCTCAACCCAAGCAAGGCATTCTACTGCCACTATTGCGCATGGGGTTACATAGGAAAAGGTAAAGAGAAGGAGTGGTTAGACATCGGGAATGTTAGGAGGAAGGTGACAGATGAGTAAGGATAGCGAGGATGAGGGTTGGGCAGATGGGAAGAGTGTTTGATAGAATGGAAGCAGGTTAGTTTGTTAGGAGGTGTCTATTGACCTTACATTTAAACTCCGGGAGATTGTAGCCGTCGGGGAAGCAATCGTGTGGAAGAGAATTCCACAGTCGGGAAGTGCGAGGAAAGAATTCCACAGTCGGGAAGTGCGAGGATTATATTGTCATTTTTATAATATTTCTATTTCTGCTTTGGTCGCACTACCAACCAAATCTGCGTGAAGACCTAAGGCAGACCGTAGCGTGTTGTTATGGCTCCATTTCATGTTTTTTCTATCTCCCCTATCATCCCTAGCGTTACATAAACAAAGTTCTCCTTAGTGTGTGGGCTGTACTTAATAAGACAATTTTTGCATATCGCTTAAGCTGGGGTTTCCAGGGATTCTTTCAATGTGATGTTTTGTTCCTTTTTTTAAGCATTCCAACTGCACCAACTATCACTGGCTTGATTCTTGTTGGAGTAGAAGTTACGGCTGCATTTTATCGGTTTCACTGTAAAAGGGTGGGATCTAGTTGCTAATCTAGTATCTCCTGCAAATTCGTATTTAGGGGGCACCAGTGATCTAAGTTCATCGGAGCAGAAGCCGTGAAAGTATTTATAGAAGAGACACAGGGAAGCCACGTCGCGCCGGTGGGAGAGAGACTTATATTTACTCTTTACCTCGCGCTTTCCTTTGCTACATTCAGTTGGGGCCGTGTAGTCTTTTATTATCATCGCAATAAACAAACATGCACCGAATTTCCTATCTATTTTTATCTTTATTAGGAAAAAGAAAGAAGATATTTTAAATATGTATTTTAATGGAAGGACTCGGATATTTTCGTGCTATGAGGAAATACAATTAAAGGTAAATACAATTAAAGGTAAATACAATTAAAGGTAAAGAGCCCTAGACAAGGACTCGTGTCAATAATATCATTGTTCATTTCGATGTTAATCAGCTAGCATGAAACGTAAGTGACGATCCAATTATTTTTGGTAAAATATAATAAAGAAAGGAAAATTCCAGAAAGTGAGATGCCCACAATAGCAAAATAAACGTCATTAAAACATTCTTTCTTCTTTTTAACGTAACCATTCAATTTTCAGAGAAACAATTTGGAGTCGGCAGCAAATCAATGAGAGAAAAGGGGGTTAAATGCATTACTAATAATGTAAAAATCTGAAAATATACTTTTTGGATAATCAAACACACGCACACACAGCCACACACACAAACAAGCACAAACACGCACAAACACACATACAAGAACAACAACAACAACAACAATAAAAACAACAACCCACATATATTTACACAAACTGACATATACACCTGCAGATGATTTTCTAAAATTCTGGAAGTTTTAACATACACTACCGACTATAAATATTAGACCACCCAACATTAAAAAAAAACTATATATTTCATAATATTTTTAGTATTTATTGCCAAGTAATTAATTCTAAATGAAAATAGAATTGTTCTTTTGCTATTATTACTTTGCAAATTTTTAAAAGGCAAGGAAGCAAAGATGAACTCATCTGAATCACCCTAAATTTTCTTCATTCTTTCACTGATAAATCTGCAATATAGCTAATTATTAAATATTTATAAATTCATTTGATGCACATGTTATTGCGCAGTATTGACCAAAGAATAATTCTATTTTCATTTACAATTATTCAGTTGGCAATAAATACTAAAAAATAGTATAAAATACATCATTATTTTAAAACACTGGGGTGGCCTAATAATTATGGCCGGTAGTGTAATATTCGAATCGAATATACTAAGACTACTGTCGCAACCATTTGAGAGCAGTAATATTTTGTAGGCTTCCTTTAATAAAAAATAGGAAATGGCTTATGAAGAGAAATCATTGAAAAATCTGTATTAATATTATTGTTATAATGATTATATTGTCATTTTTATCATATTTCTATTTCTGCTTTGGTCGCACTACCAGCCAAATCTGCGTGAAGATCGAAGGCAGGCCGTGGCGTGTTGTTATGGCTCCATTTCATGTTTTTTCTATCTCCCCTATCATCCCTAGCGTTACATAAACAAAGTTCTCCTTAGTGTGTGGGCTGTACTTAATAAGACAAGTTTTGCATATCGCATAAGCTGGGGTTTCCAGGGATTCTTTCAATGTGATGTTTTGTTCCTTTTTTTAAGCATTCCAAGTGCACCAACTATCACTGGCTTGATTCTTGTAAAGTCTGAAACTGAAGGCTTTATTCTTGCAGCGCCAGAAGAAAGTCTTTTCACAAGGAACATTTAGACAAATATTATGCATAATAATGTGGATCCAAAATGCAGGTTCTGTGATAAACACTAAGAAACAATAGACCATCTAATCTCAGGATGTTCTGTATTTGCCCCAAATGGATATAAAGATCGTTACGATAGAGTGGAGCAATATTTACATTGGACAATGTGCAAACACTATGGAAAATCTGTAAACAAACACTGGTATGAACATCACCCAGCACCGGTTACAGAAATAGAAGATGTCTCCATTCTATGGGATTACACCTCTACCTAGACAGAACAATTGAAGCAAAGAGGTTGGACATTATTGTTAAAAATGAGAAAGAAAAAATGTGCCTATTAATTGAATGACTTGTCCAGCAGATTGTAACATCGCAACCAAGGATTTCGAAAAACTGTCAAAATCTAAAGACCTGGAATTTGAAATAGAAAAATGTAGAAATTGATATTATCATTATTATTATGATGTCATTTTTCATCATATTTCGATTTCTGCTTTGGTCTCACTACCAACCAAGTCTGCGGGGAGACCTAAGGCAGGTCGTGGCGTGTTGTTATGGCTCCATTTCATGTTTTTCTATCTTCCCTATCATCCCTAGCATTACATAGATAAAGTTTTCCTTAGTGTGTGGGCTGTACTTAATAAGACAATTTTTTGTATATCTCTTAAGTTGGGGTATTTCCAGGGATTCTTTCAATGTGTTGTTTTGTTCCATTTTTTATCATTCCAAGTGCACCTTCTATCACTGGCACAACTCTTGTTTTCAATTTCCACATTTTTTCTATTTCAATTTCCAGGTCTTTATATTTTGACAGTTTTTCAAATTCCTTGATTGCTATGTCACAATCCGCTGGACAAGCCATATCAATTAATAGACAAGTTTTCTCCTTCTCGTTTTTAACAATAATGTCTGGCCTGTTTGCTTCAATTTTTCTGTCTGTGTAGATGGTGTAATCCCATAGAATGGTTACATGGTGCTGGGTGATGTTCATACCAGTGTTTGTTTGCAGATTTTCAATAATGTTTGCACATTGTCCAATGTAAATATTGCCCAACTCTAACGTGGCGATTTTTATATTCATTTGGAGCAAGCACAGAACAGCCTGAGATTAGGTGGTCTATTGTTTCTTGGTGTTTATCACAAAACCTGCATTTCGGATCCATATTATTATGCATAATATTTGCCTGAAAGTTTCTAGTGAAAAGACTTTGGTCTTGTGCTGCAAGAATAAAGCCTTCAGTTTCAGACTTTAATCCAGATGCAAGTAACCATCGATGAGTATTAACTTTGTCAATATTGGATTTATTGGCACGTTCTGGATATTGGCCATGCAGAGGTTTGTCTTGCCAGTGCTGTTTCATCTGTTCAAGAGCTTTATCTTTGGCTTTCATTTTCATATTTTTTGCCGCAATAGTTAGTTCTTGGCTTCTCTTTTGCTTTTCTACAGAATCTACTAACTGTAAATCTTGTTTGTATTTACTGCCTTCTTTTATTATTGAATATTTTTTATTGAATAAAAAAATTTTTTTATTGAATATTTTTTATTGAATATTTTTTTATTGAATATTTTATTGAATATTTTTTTTATTAAATATTTTATTATTATTATTATTAAAATATTATTATTATTATTATTATTATTATTATTAGCTTCATGAAATTATTATTATTATTAATAAAAATGTGGAAATTGAAATTTTTATCATTAATAATATTATTATTATTATTTGTTTCCTGCCTTTAAGAAAATTCTGGTATTTTCTAGCTCTTAGTAAATATAAATTTTCATGAAATTCTGAAATTTCTCTGGCATTTCGTGTGTGTCTATATTCTGTGCATAAGTGGACACACACACACACGCTAACATACACACAGACACACACGGAAACACACTGACACACACACACATGCACGCACACACATATATACATATATAGCTTTAATGCAAAAAATTTGTTACTTTAACTGATCAAGATCATGCCGACTTTGAAGTTTTGTGAGGAAACCGTCATGATGTCGTCATACATTCAAGCAATAAAAACTCAAGAACCTGCACAACAAAAAGAAATCCAACCAAACACCACTCCCACAACAAAACACCAAATTAGATGAAGCTTCATATAAATCAGACAAAATACCGAGATATAACAGTAGATCGAAATAAACAGACCTGATGAGTGACGACATCATAACGGTCTCCTCAAACAGTTTCAAATTCTGCATGAACCCGCTCAGTTAAAGTACCAAATTCTTTGCACTGAACCTATCAACGCTCTATCGCAAACCCTATATCGAGCCCTTCACGATAAAAAAAGTCCTTGTCAATATACCTTCTTACAGTAAAACAACAATCTTGGGTCTTATCATTATCACAACTCAACACTATATATATATATATATAGTCATCCGCAGACAGATCTGTTTCGCTGTATCTATCGCAGCTCATCAGTACGGTTAGACTCCGATTACTTTTTAACCCATGATTGAAATCCGACCGAATTGGCGTCAGTCGGCGATTCTGTCTCTGAGCTATGGGCGCTCGGTAGAAGAAGGCAGACATTTTAGCGTATACATTATCATTATATACGCCCAATAGCCAGAGTGATCTAATTCATTACGGAATGAGCGATGCGTACATGCCAGAGTAGCCACTGATTTTCAATGTCTACCATTCTTCCAGAGTGCTCAATCATAGTGTGAGAGCGTAAATAGTCATCCGCAGACAGATCTGTTTCGCTGTATCACAGCTCATCTGTAAGGTTAGACTCCGATTGATTTTTAACCCAGGATTGAAACCCGACCGAATATATATATATATATATATATATATATATATATATGTATATGGTGGCAATAAAGTCACTATACATTCAAAGTTTCCGTTAAATTATCAAAGATTCCGATTTTGCAAAGAAAGCGATAAAATATTGATGATCTCAAGCAATTTATTCGAGATACATTTGCAGACTTAAGCCGTCAGAAACATTTGTGTCGTGACGTTTGTCGAAGCGTTCTCACACGCAGTAGGGAAATGCCCTGAAGCAGGTGGCTTGCAATTCCAACAATTAATTTTCTATTATTTACCACATCATTTTATTGTTATTAACCAGAACCATTCTAATAATAAAATTATGGACTGTGGATTAATTGCTTTGTCTTAATTGCCATTGTAAGTAACTGAATAGTGAATTTCTTACCGCCTTTGTAAATTGCAAAAGAAAAATTTATTCATATGGTCTTTTTAGAGATATATTTTAACTTATATCTGAAATTATACACAGACAAATACATTCACGCACAGGGTGCATACAACTACACACATACACACACATATACGCACATAGCCATATATATATATATATATATATATATATAGTCATCCGCAGACAGATCTGTTTCGCTGTATCACAGCTCATCAGTACGGTTAGACTCAGATTGCTTCTAACCCAGGATTGAAACCCGACCGAAGTGGTGTCAGTCGGCGATTCTACGTCTGGGCCATGGGCGCAAAGTAGAAGAAGGCATACTTTTTAGCATGTATATTATCATTATACACGCCCAATAGACAGAGTGCTCTAATTCATTAGTGAATGAGCGATGCGTACATGCCAGAGTAGCTACTGTTTTTCAAAGTCTACCATTCTTCCAGAGTGCTCAATCAGGGTGTGAGAGCGTAAATAGTCATCCATAGACAGATCTGTTTAGCTGTAACACAGCTCATCAGTACGGTTAGACTCCGATTGCTTTTCACCTTTAACTGCTTATATATATATATAAGCAATATTCTTGGTAATTTCTAAGGTTAACTCCACAGGGGATCGTAATCCAATGAGAACCCAATATTAGAATTTAACAGAGTATTATAATGAAAACAAAATTGACAAATTGATAAATCTCTTGATGATAATTTATTTTTATGAATATTTTAAAAATATTCAACCCATCAGACCTAAATATTTACAAAAGTGAATAGGTTAGACTTATTGTGTATTTAAGCAGCATTTTTTCATTGTTGCATGTTTCATTAAATAATGTAGACAAGTTTTGTCAACTTATATAATTTTTTTCATATTGTTTGATAAGCTTAATAGCATTATCATTAAACGATGAAAGAAAATCAAAATAATGATATGTAATTTATTTTATAATCCAGTCTGAGCTTTCGGCTCACACAATTGTCATTATTGTCATTATTACCCGTGAATCGTTATACTCTAATGGAATTTGAAATCTTTGAAAATGGCTTATATATACAGTACTATGCAAAACTATTAGGACAAGAACTATTTTATCTTTTATGAGGCATCAAATTAAAGTTTAAAATCATTCCTGTCGTAACACTTTTGCACACTACCGGTAGTGTACAAAAGTATTAGAACAGGGGTGATTTACCTAAAAAGCTCACCGAAATTCAAATACAGGGTTAAAAGCCAAGTAAATTGCCAATAAGTATTGATTATTTAAAACTAGGTGTAAAAGAAATGTATTAAAGAGAAGTTATATTTAATGTTTCCTATTTTCTATTAAACATGTTCTTTTGAAACTACCTATTATTCTATTATCCTTGGTTATGACTGCCTTTTTTTATTTCCCACTCTCGAATTGAGCTGTAAATAATGTCAACATAGTTTAAAGGTTCCTTTTCAAACTTAATTTTGAGAATGAAGGCTATGATCAAGGCAAAAGGCTATTACAGTAAATGTTAAATTCATTTTGTAACAAGTATTTTTCTTGTTAAAGCATTTGTTGAGTAAATCAAATAAAATAACATTAATTAAATTGTTTATTTTCTGTCAATATGCCTCATATTTTGTTAATACTGCACTATAACATGTGAATCAAATGAATTCATAAATATTTAATGATTACCTATATTGCAGTTTCATCAATAAAAGAATGAAGAAAATTTAGGGTGATTCGGACAAGTTCATTTTTGCTTCCTTGTCTTGTAAAATTTTGCAAAGTAATAATAACAAAAGAACCATTCTATTTTCATTTAGAATTATCCACTTGGTAATAAATACTAAAAGCCTTTTATGAAATACATCATGGGGTGGCCTAATTACTAGGCCCGGTAGTATATATATATATATATATATATATATATATATATATATATACTACCGGCCATAATTATTTGGCCACCCCTGTTTTAAAAAATATATATATTTCATAATATATATATATGCTGTTAAATATAAGAGACAATGAATGTCTGTTATGTTTAATCATGAGCCGTTCTAAACATCGTAGTTTTGCTTTACTTTCAGTTGAAAATAAAGACAAAAATTCTCCAACATTAGCATAATTACTTGCTGCTTTGATATACTATATATATATATATATATATATATATATATGTGTGTGTGTGTGTGTGTATGTGTGTGTGTTTGTGTTACTGGTAAAAGATATTTTAGACAAGCAGATATTTTCTCATATTATATTATTTTATATTATATTATATTATATTAGCTCTATATTAAAGTAATTAATGAACGTTAGAAAAGAAAGAAAAACAATATTAAACTGAAGAGTAAAGACAGTGCAATATCGAAACTTCGAAGTCGGCATGAGTGAGATAACATTTCTCGTCTAAGTGATAGGTTTTTTAATTGATTGCCAATATTTTTGTTTATGTAATTGTTATGATTCCTCCATAGTACAAAAATCACAGTATTAGATTGGCAAAGATGTTTCATAATTTTAGAATGGATATGACTGGATATAACCGTAAGTCCTATACTAAGAGTTTCTTTTATCGCACTTAACTATTGTGGAACTCTCTTCCAGTTTTTTTTTACTTCCCAGTAAAAGGTCGTGCAACCTTCACTCATCTGATTTTTCGATATGCCTAATTATTACATTTTTCAGCGTGTCGTGGGTTTTTTTTATCATCTATTAATGTAGATCATCTAAATTCAGTGGCCACATATCATATCGGATACAGCCACTTTCTCATCAGCCCAATGTGGTGTCCCTGTGTCTTTTCTACAAATACTTTCACGGCTTCTGCTTCGATGAAATTAGCTCACCGGTACCCCCTGTATATAAATTTACTCGAGCCACAAGATTAGCAACTAGGTCCCACCCTTTTACTTTGAAATCAATAAATTTTAAACGCAAATTCTACTCCAGCAGCTTCTTTTCTTGCACTTCCCACATGTGGAATTCCCTTCCGTTTACTTGCTTTCCCGACAGCTATAATATCCAAGAATCTAAATATCTCCTATCTCACTAACCTTCATCCTCTCTCTCATGGTTCTTTCTTCGTCCACTCTACTCTCATCAGTATCTCATCCTTCTCTTACTCACTTCTTGACACCCCCATAACTTGTCACCCTTTCCTCTTATGTCACCCTTTCCTCTTATGTCACCCTTTCCTCTTATGTCACCCTTTCCTCTTATGTCACCCTTTCTCATATGTCACCCTTTCCTCTTATGTAACCCCCTGCAAAACAGTGGCAATATATACCGGCAGTTTTTTCCGCTATGTATGCATATCATGGATGTGACTTGTGACGTAGTGGATGTCGGCTTGGAACGAGAAACCGGGAAGCCGAGTTCGAATTCCAGTTGAATTCCTTGCATTCACTTACGCGCAATTACCCTTGGGAAAGGTATTAATCCGTCTCTTCCATCCAGTTATGGGTTAAATAATAGTACAGATTGGGTTCTGTAACCTTGGTCGGCAACCAGTCTACCGCAGAAAGCAATGGCAACCTACTGCGGGATAATCTTCTGTCCAGTCAGTCATGTCTCTTTCGAGACATGATCGCTCAAAGCGTGTATCACGTATGGCACTTAACTCACTGTCATTATAATAATTGAAAACATGATTAAGGCTTCTACTGGGTATAAAGTGGGGGATCAGTTTTATATTGTTATGAGGTAATATACTGATCCCTCACTAATTACTACTAAATAATATAATGCATCTCTTCCCCACTCTAGCTATGAGTCAAATAATAGGACAATTATTGGATATAGGACAATTGCGTTCTATAAACTTGGCTGGCAACCAGTCTACCGCAGAAAGCAATGGCAACCTAGTGCGGGATAATCTTCTGCCCAGTCAGTCATGTCTCTTTCGAGACATGATCGCCCAAAGCGTGTATCACATATGACACTTAACTCACTGCCATTATAATAAGTGAAAACATGATTAAGGCTTCTACTGGGTATAAAGTGGGGGATAAGTTTTATATTGCTATGAAGTAATAAACTGATCCCTCACTAATTACTACTTAATAATATAATGCATCTCTTCCCCACTCTAGCTATGAGTCAAATAATAGGACAATTATTGGATATAGGACAATTGGGTTCTATAAACTTGGCTGGCAACCAGTCTACCGCAGAAAGCAATGGCAACCTAGTGCGGGATAATCTTCTGCCCAGTATGTCATGTCTCTTTCGAGACATGATCGCCCAAGCGTGTGTCACGTATGGCACTTAACTGACTGATGCATATCACGCGTCATCCGATGTGAATTTCTTCGCGTTGAAATTTCATTTAATTGTTAAAATCAGGTCTCCACGTTGGTTTGATTGTAAATAGGTATGTTTGTCATTATTGCGGCGTCCGTAGATTCGGCGATGTTGTTCGTATCCATATTCTATGTGTCTCCTGTGATTATTTAAAAACATATGTTGGTCAGAATTTAAATATTATTTCCTAGAACGTTAGCATGTCACCATTTTGTCGGGGTAGTTTCTCGGATTTAGTCGAAAAATATAATCCGAGTGTCTTGATCATGAATACAATATAAAATTCTAAACAGCGCAAAGAAACGATCCTCTCAGAAAAGGAAGAAAATCAAACGAAATGTTAGAATAGCATTATTCAAGCTGAAACAGGTTTTTACTTATTGAATTCCACTGTTCTTAATTGCGGCCAAAATAAATGAATAAATAAATAAATAAAATAAATAAATAAATAAAATTAAAATAAAATATAGAAAATAAAATAAAATAAATTCCATTGTTCGTTATGATTTATCGCAAGTGAGGCCGCAAAATTCGAAGTGATTTTCTTGTAAGTTAAAAAAAGCAAGCGGTATGTATGCCAATATATACATATATATATATATATATACATATGTATGCCTGTAATACCCGGTATCAAAACATGTGTACACTAGCATGCCATAGCAGTAATCTTAAATATGGTGAA
This sequence comes from Ascarosepion bandense, assembly GCA_037127315.1. Lineage (NCBI taxonomy): Eukaryota > Metazoa > Mollusca > Cephalopoda > Sepiida > Sepiidae > Ascarosepion > Ascarosepion bandense. Next base: position 6,620,417 of record JBBBDQ010001215.1, read on the forward strand.
CAAAAGAGAGAAGAAATACTTTATTCTCGGCTTTTTTGTTTTGGCAATGTATTAAAATCATCGCTGACTGAGGCGTTGTTATGGTAAAGTGTGTGCACACGGTTGATCGAGGCAGCCTGGTTGTTCGTCAAGCATGTTATCGCAAACTGCTATCTTTTTTTTATGACGAGTCAATTTTATGCTTTATGTTAGGGGCCAAAGTGGGATGTGCGTTGTGGTACAGTGGATATCGCCTCGGAACGAGAAACCGGGGAGCCGAGTTCGAATTCCAGCTGAATCAATTGTATTCACTTACGCGCAAATACCCTTGGGAAAGGTATTAATCCGTCTCTTCCTTCCAGTTATGGGTTAAATAGCAGGACATATTGGGTTCTATAGCCTTGGTCGGCAACCAGTCTACCGCAGAATGGCAACCTACTGCGGGATAATCTTCTGCCCAGTCAGTTATGTCTCTTTCGAGACATGATCGCCCATGCGTGTATCACGTATGGCAACTAAACTGAATAGGGGCCAAAATCCTACCTGAGATTTGCGCGGGAATGTGTTCTATAACCTGCGCCTTTGACTCCTTTTCAGGTTATTTAGAATTCAAATCTGCGTTCATCGTAGTAAGAACATCACGGGACTTGTAATAACTAATCAGCTTCCAAAAACAACTTAGTTAATTGTTTATAAAAAATCTTTTAAAAAAAGTTTTCATATGTACTAAACTTAATAAAATTTAATGGTAAGCGTTTCTTACTCCTGGCCGTAAAATATAGGGGTTTATATTCTAAAGAACAACGCCATTGGCACCTGTATTTAGCCATAAACTCTCAATCAGGTATTTTTTTTTTATTTCAGTTACTGTCTTGTGGGTAAAAGTTAATTAGAGTTTTTGGTCCCTTTATTTTTCTTAGTTTAATGTCATGCGTTTTTCTTAATATTTTCAATAAAACATTCGAAAAAATATTACTCTAAAAAATAATGTTAAATTAAAAATCACTATCAATAAATATTTTACTTAAAAATTGCAATTAATAAATCTATCAGCCGACTTAAAGTGGAATGACTACATTGAATCCATAGCTAAATCAGCTGCTCGGAAGGTTGGTTCCCATTGTAGGGCTAGGAAGTTTTTCTCGTCTAAATCTATCTTACACATATATAAATCTACCTTCCAACCGTGCATTGGATACTGCTGTCACATCTGGTCGGGTGCTCCTGCTATTCATCTCAAGCTTTTTGACAAAATCCAACGAAGGATCAATAATGTAACTGATCCCGACCTGGTAGTTCAGCTGCAGTCACATTCTTACCGACCTAACGTGGCTTCCCTCTGTCTCTTCTAAAAATACTTTTACGGCTTCTACTCTGAGGAGAGGATGTGCGTTGTGGTACAGTGGATATCGGCTCGGAACGAGAAACCGGGGAGCCGAGTTCGAATTCCAGTTGAAGCCATTGTATTTACTTACGCGCAAATACCCTTGGGAAAGGTATTAATCCGTCTCTTCCTTCCAGTTATGGGTTAAATAATAGAACGGATTGGGTTCTATAGCCTTGGTCGGCAACCAGTCTACCACAGAAAGCAATGGCAACCTACTGTGGGATAATCTTCTGCCCAGTCAGTCATGTCTGTTTCCAGAAATGATCGCCCAAGCGTGTATCACGTATGGCACTTAACTGACTGACTCTGAGGAGCTTAGCTTCCTGCTGCCCCCTCTGCTTGAATTTAGTCAGGCTGCTAGACTAGGGGCTACGTCCCACCCTTTTACAATCAAATGTAACCACAGCTTCTACTTTAGTAGCTTCTTTACTCGCATTTCGCACTGTGGAATTCCGTTCGCTATACTTGATTCCCTGGAAGCTATAATCTCCTAGAATTTAAGTGCAAAGTCAATTGCCATCTCTTATCTTCTTGACTCACAGCTTTTCCATGACAACACTTGTATCTTATTCTTCGTTCTTTCCACTCCGCTTTCATGCAGCCCTATTCATATCTGTATTCTCGTCCTTTTCTTACTCATTCTCTGACTCTCCTGTAACTTGTGCTGCTTTCTTATCATTAATCACTCTTCTGTAACCCCACTGCGCACCAATGGCAGTTCTGCCTTGCTTTGGGTGAAATGATTAAAAAAAATATTATTGTTTACCTTCTTCTTCTTCTTCTTCTTCTTTAATGCCGTATCCTTTCACGGGGTGGACGATCATGTCATCTCCGGGTGTACGGGATTATGGAATTCTACTTCCCTCTATCCTTTGTCGCTCTTAACATTTTTCATCTTTCTTTCTCTTCGAAGCCCCGTTCCGCCATCCACTTGCTGAAGACCATCAAGTATGTCTCGCGCTGCTTTCCCTCATTTCTCTTTTCCTCTATCTATCCTATGAGTATTAGATTCTCCAAGCCCCCTTCCTCATTACATGTTCCAGAAACCCCAGCTATCTTGTCCTGATGCTAATTATAAATTTTCCTTTACGATTGCATCCAATCCAAAACCTGAAACCTTGTCACTGAGCAGATGTTCGGTTCATGGTAGCCTCAAGATCATTCTGTAGAAGCACATTTCTGTTGCGTTGAGTTCTTCTTCTTCTTCTTCTTCTTCTTCTTCTTCTTCTATGTGCCTTGTCCCTTCAGGATGTAGGCGATCATGGTTCTTCATTACACCTCGCAACCCCCGTTCCGTCATCCACCTGATCAGGCCCTGCAAATATGTTATCCGCTGCCTTCTTCTGTCTCTTTTACCATCTATCTGGTCAGTCATTATCAGGTTCTCCAAGCTCTCCTACATTATTACATGTCCTAGGAACTTCAGTTGTCTCTTCCTGATGCTCAGTATTAGTTTCCTTTTTGTTGCCATTCTTTTCAACATCTCGTCGTTGCTTGCATGCTCAGTCCACGATATCCGCAGCATCCTTCTGTAGAAACACATTTCTGCTGCTTCAAGTTTTGTCCTCATTTTCGATGATATCGTCTAGCATTCACTGTTGTATTGAAGAACTGACATCACATATCAGTCCAGCACTCTTTTCTTTGTTTTTAGTGAAATGTTCCTGTGTGTTAGTACTTTACTTAGCTTCTGGAACGCATCATTTATTATGCCAATTCGCCTTCGGATCATTGTGTCGCACTTTCCATTTTCTGTTAGAACACGTCCTAGGTATTTACATTTTTGTTCTTATTTGATTATGGTATCCCTTACCTGTATTTGGCATTTTTGTTTGCACTTTTTGCTGATAACCATGCATTCATAAGAGGTCTTGTAGTTTCCTTTCCGTGTCTGTAATCAGCACTGTATCATCTGCATACCTTAAGTTGTGGCCTCCAATAAAAAATCCTGGCGTGTCATCTAGGGTCCTCAAAATATTCTCGCTGTACAATATGAACAGATCCGGTGAAAAGACATAGCCTTGTCTTACACCAATTTATATCTGTGTAAATCCGCTGAAATCGTTTCCTGTCCGTATGCAGGCCGTTTACTGCTAGTAGAGATTCTTGATTACTCTGATGTCTTTCCCAAAAATGTCGAGGCTGCCGAGCATCTACATCAATTCTTTGTGTTGTTGAGTCCTTACGTTATCTTTTAGGAGATTGTGCAGCTACAGATTCGCTGCCATACAGGAAAACAGATATCACATAGCAGTCCAGTACTCTATACTTTGTTTTCAATTAAATCTTCCTGTCTCGCAATACTCTAATCAGCTTTTGAAATGCATCTTTGGCCATGCTAATACCCCTTTGAATCTTAGTGCTGCACGTGCTGTTCTCCGTTATAACACTTCCCAGGCATTTAAGTTTCAGCCAGTTAAATGCCATACGTGATACACGCTTAGGCGATCTACCTCAAAAGAGACACGACTGACTGGGCAGATGATCATCCTGCAGTAGGTTGCTGTTACATTCTGCGGTAGACTGGTTGCAGACCAAAGCTATAGAACCTAACCTGTCCTGTTATTTAACCCATAAGTGGAGGGAAGGGACGGATTAACACCTTTTCCAAAGGTATTTGCGCGTAAGTGAATGCAAGAAACCCAACTGGAATTCAAACTCGGCTCCCCGATTTCTCGTTCCGAGCTGATATCCATCGTACCACAATGCATACCTGCTTGATTTTGGTATCCCCGATTTGTAATTGACATTTGGTCTCGTGTTTTTTAATGATGACTATGCATTCAGTTTTCTTGTAGTTTATGCTGTTTATCTTATGTTACTTAAAAGATCCTTATGTAAATAAAAAATTAAGTCCGGTTAATTAGAAATACAAAAGCGAAACCTATGTTCTGTTTTTTTTTTTTGTTTTTTGTTTTTTGTTTTTCTCCGAAATAGAATCATCGGTTAAAATAAATTAGGTTGATTTTCTCAGCGTAGCTTAGATGTGGCACAAAGCCAAAAGTATCGGTTACCCAGTGAGGATCGAACTCACTATTCAGTTTTAAGCAAGACAGGGTTGCTAAATATTGTATCAACTTAAAATATATTAGGACAAGTGTATGATTTATGAATGCTTGTAGTGATTCATTGTTAACAAAAGTTTTTCGGAAATAAAAATAAACTTAAAAATAGATTTTAAATGATCTTAACATAACCTGCGAGTTTTTAAATGTACGTAAGTTACTTATGTTAAATTAAAATTTATAAAGCACGTTATTTTTTCAAGGTTTCATTAGACGGGGTTAAAAACTTTGGAAATATTTCCACATAGGACAGCTATTAATTTATTTAACTTTCACTTGATATATCCGTTTGGTCTGAAGTATGACTTAAAGACATTGTCTCAATTTTTCTTTCATATTCATCTCAGGATATTTACCAATCTGTGTCTTACATTTAGGAAATAATTAATTTTCCAAACTTTCGCAAATGTAATATATAAAATATAAAAAAGTATTGATGTTACTCTATGTTTCATTTTCACAGGACAGCTAAAGTGTCTTTATTTCCCCATTGATTCTTTTGATTAACTTTCCAATTCAAAAATGCTCAGTGTTAAACTTTATAGCTGACGACATTATTTGTTCTTCAACAAGGAACAACCAAGAGTTTTATCTTGAAATGATTATGTTACCGTAGAGTTCTGTTCAGTTTCGTGTAATTGCCCAAGAAACTGTATGTTGTTGAATCCACGCTATTCAAAGTAGAATGGAAATAACTACAATGTTTCTAAATTAGATTGGAGAGTAAAGAAAAGGCCGACGGTGGTGTTGCGTATCAGGGCCGTCAAAATCAAGTTGTGCAGGACATTCTATTAACTGGGAAATGAAAACCGAAGAGGTATACAAAGAGCAAAAATTACTTATCAGCAAATGAAAAAAGTATTAAGAAATGGGAGAATAATCTTAGAAACAAGAAAACACTGTTGAAATACTATATAATGTCTGCCGTCTCATATGTTATTGAAATCTAATCAGTCAGTTAAGTGCCATACGTGATACACACTTCGGCGATCATGTCTCGAAAGAGACATGACTCACTGGGCACAGATTATCCCGCAGTAGGTTGCCATTGCTTTCTGCGATAGACTGGTTGCAAGCCAAGGCTACAGAACCCAATCTGTTCTATTATTTGGCTCATGGCTAGAGGTGGGGGAGAGATGTGTTACATTATTAAGTAGTAATTACATCATAACAATATAAAACTGACCCCCCACTTTATGACCAGTAGACATCTTACTCATGTTTTCAACTATTATATTTAGTCAGTCAGTTAAGTGCCATACGTGATACACGCTTGGGCGATCATGTCTCGAAAGAGACATGACTCACTGGGCACAGATTATCCCGCAGTAGGTTGCCATTGCTTTCTGCGGTAGACTGGTTGCCAACCAAGACTATAGAAACCAATCCGTCCCGCTATTTAACCCATAACTGGAAGGAAGAGAGGGATTAATACCTTTCCCAAGGGTATTTGTGCGTAAGCGAATACAATGGATTCAACTGAAATCTAATATGAACATTATATGCTGAAATTAAGATCTAAAATGAAACATGAACGCTGAAATTAAGATATAAAACGAACGATAGACGCTGACATTAAGATCTGAAATTAAAGATGGACGCTTAAATAAAGATCTAAGACATACTCTGGACACTGAATTTAAGATCTGAAATAAACCCTGAACACTGAAATTAAAATCTAAAATGAATGCTAGAGGCGGAAATTAACATCAAAATTGAACGATGTATAAGTTCCCTGACAAATGGAACAAAGATTTAAAGAAGTTTGAGAAAACACATTATGTAACAAATATGGAGTACTTGTTCGTAGGAGGCTTTGCTTTTGAAATTAAGATCTAAAATGAACGCCTGAGATGGAAATAAATATCTAATAAGAACGTTGGACACCGATATTACAACCTAAAATATAATATGGAGGCTGAAATTAAGATCTGTAAATTACCATTTGGATGCTGAAAATAAAATTTTATAAGAAATCTGGAATCTGAAAATGAGAAATGAACCCTGAAATCCTTCTTCAATGTGCCCTGTTCCTTCAGGACGAAAGCGATCATGGTTCTCTACGTCTCTCTATCCCTTGTGGCTCTTAGTATGTTTGCTCCTATTACACCTCGCAACCCCCGTTCCGTCATCCATCTGATAAGGCCCTACAAATATGTTATCTGCTGCCTTCCTCTGTCTCATTTTCCTTTTATGTGGCCTGTCAGTATCAGATTCTCCAAGCCCTCCTTCCTTATTGCATGTCCCAGGAACTTCAGTTGTCACTTCCTGATGCTCAGCATTAATTTCCTTTTTGCTGCCATTCTTTTCAACAACTCATCGTTGCTTGCATGCTCAGTCCACGATATCCGCAGCATACTTCTTTAAAACCACATTTTCGTTGCTTCAAGTTTTCTCCTTATTTTCGATGGTATTGTTCAGCATTCACTGCCGTATTAAAGAACTGACATCACATAGCAATCCAGCACACTTTTCTTTGTTTCTAGTGAAATTTTCCTGTGTGTTAGTACTTTACTCAGCTTCTGGAACGCGTCCTTCGCCATGCCAATTCGCCTTCGGATCTCTGCGTCGCACTTTCCATCTCCATGATCCATAAACAATTGCAGGAAGCTGACATTAAGATCCAAAATGAATGCTGTTCCTGAAATTAATATCTGAAGTCAACGCTGAAAGCTGTCATTTAAAACTAATACGAAACTTATACGCTGAAATTAAAATCTAAAATGAAAAATGGCCGCTTAAATTACGATGGATTTAAGATCTGATATGAACTTTGAACGCTGAAATTAGGATTTAAAACGAACGCTGGAATCTGAAAATAAGATCTACAATGAAAAATGAATGCCTAAATTCAGATATGAAATGATCGATGGACGATAGACTGAAGCTCTAAAATGTAAACTTGATACTGACATTGGGGTCTAAAATGAAAGATGGACACACAAATTATGATCTAACACAAGTTGTGGATGCTGAATTTAAGATCTGATATGAAGCTTGAACGCTGAAATTAAGAGATAAAGATGGAATCTGAAAATAAGATCTAAAGTGGGAGATAGACGCCGAAAATAAAATCTCTACACTATCGTTAGATGCTGACATTGAGATCTAAAATGAACGCTGGTCGCGCAAATTAACATCTAAATTCAACGCTGGAAGCTGACATTAAATTCTAATATGGGCATTATATACAGAAATTAAGATTTGAAATGAAAGATGAACACTGAAATTAAGATACAAAACGAACAATAGATGCTGGCATTAAAATCTGAAATTAAAGATAGACGCTCAAATTAAGATCTAAGACAAACCCTGTGTAATATAACAATCTGGCCCCACCCGAGGAAGTGATGCAAGCGATGGTGTTTCCCGTCGGTGAAGGGGGCGGCGAAGCTACAAGACAGGTGTTTGTGAAATACATCCTGTCGAGGCCGGAGCGGATGTCATTTGACCTTATTTCCGACAGCGGCGGAAATGGCTACAGAGGCAAACAGATCAGGTGTCTCTTAGAATTACGTGGGCGTTGCGTGGTCGAGGAAAAACCGGAAGGAAAGTCCCGGTTCTAGAAGACTATATAAAGACCTCGACACACGGATTCGCCAGCAGAGAACGGCCAGTGGAAGCAGAGAAACACCACGGCAAGAATACACTCCCGTCAACCCATTCTATGTGCCTATCACCCTTCCGTTCTCTATTCCACACGGTTCGTCGTCATTAATAAAAATATAACCTTATATTTTTATATATGCGTGTTTGTTGTTTTGTCGTCGTACGGCGATATATAACATACGCAAATTGGTGCCTAGTGACTTGCTGTTTTGAGACAACAACAACAACAAAACAGATAGATACGAGCTTGGTTACCACGGCGACAATTGAAATTCGACGGAATTAAAAACAAATAGATAGAGGAAGAAAAAGAAAAAAGAAGACGAAAATAGAAAGCAGCCGGACGACCATAGACATCAACGAAAGGTAGGTGACTTTTGATTCGATCTTGAAAAATGGAACAGCATACTTTTGCCGATTTTGTTCAAGGTCTGGCCCTAGAATTGAGAAATGTGGCTTGTTCGGTGTCGAACACTTTAAGGGGAGAATCTTTTTTAAAAAATATACAGCCATTAGCATGCAAAGAAGATGGTGGTTGTAGTGCTTGGTTGGAGGATATGGAGAGGTATTTTAGAGTTGTGCGCGTGGCAGAAGAAGACAAGTGTCAGGCAGCTCTTCTCACAACAAGGGGAGCTGTTGGACACTATGTATATAGACTAATTTCTAGTAACCCACAACTCACATGGAAGGAGTTAAAAACTTCTTTAAAGGAATATTACGGATAGGTTTTAGACCCCGACGCACGGTCAGTCGAATTAGTGAACATTAGGCAGGGTAGAACGGAGGGGGTTCAGGACTACATGCAGAGAGTAGTACGCCTAGCGGAGGGCGAATATGTTGGGGTTGACGGGAGGAATGAAGTTGTGACAAAACAAGTTCTAGGATTTTTTATAAAAGGTCTAAGGGATCGGGAAATAAAGATGGCAGTTATGAAGGATGAGCCACAAACACTAGAGGCTGCCTATCAGAAAGCGTTATATGAGTTGAGATGGAAAATTCGACTCGATGCAAACTCTGAATACGAAGAGGAGCCTATGGAAATTTGCCACTCTCGGAGACGGGTACCGATAGAAGCCGTAAGCCCCGCTGAATCTAATACTAATAATAATAGGAATAAGAACAATAGAAAAGTTGGTAATAGGGGAACTAAATACAAGCCTCGTGAGCGGGAGAGGAACGGGAGCGTTGTTAGGTGTTGGAATTGTGGGAAAGAAGGCCACATAGCGAAATTTTGTAGACGCGCCCCGGGAAACGGCAGAGGTCCGTTCGTGCGACGCCCAACGAACGGAACAAGACGGTCCCAACGCACATAGTTGGTAATATGGGCGCGCCAAATTCCATCTTTATTAGAATAGAACGTATACCTTATAGGGCATTGGTAGATACGGGAGCAGAGGTATCGGTTATAAGCTGTAGGGTATTTAAAAAATTGCGACTGGGACTTGAACTGCAAAAGAGGGATATTAAACTTCGAACTGCGAATGGATCCCCGTTATACGTTGAAGGCCTTTGTCGTCTACAGGTCCAGATAGGAAGTAAGTCCATACCCCATGATTTTTTAGTCGTGAAAAATCTCAATAGAAACGTTATACTTGGCCGAGATTGACTGATGCAGAACGGGGTGAGAATGTGTTTCGATTTGGGGGCATTGAAGATTGGTGAAGAATACGTGGCATTAGAGGAGGATGTTCATATTTCCTCTATTGTTAGGTTAGCTCAAAAAGTAACATTAAGACCTCAACACCTGCATGCTTGTCTGGGATTAACCAGGCTGAGAAATGGACGTGGCAAAGAATATGAAATCGAACAGCTGAGTAGTGGATATGTTAGCAACTTATGTGGTATATCAGTAGCCAACGCAGTTGTAAAAATGCCAAAGTCTCGTAAGTTTCAGTTGCTGATAATGAATAACACTAACCAGACAATCACTTTGAGACGGGGGTGTCCGCTGGCTAAATTGGAAAGGGCAGGTAATATTACTGAAATTACTATGCCCGATAAACAAAATAATAAAAGTCCTGATGTAGATTTGGAACAGGTACATGTACCGGAGGAATTCAAGCCTGAAATTAACAAATTGCTAAAAAGAAATAGGGACATGTTCGTTAGTGACGACAAAAAACCTGGGCAGAACCGATACTGTGGAGATGCGTATCGATACTGGAACGCATGAGTCCATAAGAAAACGCCCATATCGCACACCCCTCAAACAAAGAAAGACAATGGATTCAGCAATCGACGAAATGATGCAGGCAGGTGTAATTGAGAGATCCAATAGCCCGTGGGGTTTTCCAGTAGTTTTAGTAGAGAAGAAAGACGGTGGTAAGAGATTTTGTGTAGACTTTAGAGCACTTAATAAGATTACAAAGAAATATGCTCGACCTCTTCCTGTCATCGATGATATACTGGCATCACTTGGTTCGGCAAGGTACTTTTCGAAGCTTGATTTAAAATCAGGGTACTGGCAAGTTAAGCTTCATGATGATGACAAAGAAAAAAGTGCATTCACCTGCCACAAGGGTCTGTTTCATTTTAATGTTATGCCATTCGGACTTGCAAACGCACCCGGCATCTTCCAGGAATTAATGTCAGTTGTTTTACAGGGACAGGAAGATTTTGCTCTGGCATATTTAGATGATATTCTGATATTTTCAAATACGGTGGAAGATCATTTAAGACATATAGACACAGTCTTGAGTAGTCTACGTAAGCACAACCTTAAACTGAAGCCAGCTAAGTGTGAGTTCTTTAAGAAAGAGACCCAATACCTGGGGTTCAAGATAAGTGAAGAGGGAATACAACCAGACCTCAATAAAGTCAAGGCTATAAAGTCAGTTTCTACTCCAACCACTGTTAGGCAAGTAAGAGCTTTTATCGGGATGACCTCATACTATCGCTGCTTTATTAGAAATTTCTCTGATATAGCCGAACCGCTGGTTAATTTGACAAGGAAATATGCACGATTCCAATGGGACGATGCTTGCCAAACCGCTTTCGATACACTAAAAACGAAGCTCGCGGAGATGGTAACACTAGCCTATCCCAACCCAAATAAGGCGTATAGGTTATATACTGACGCATCCGATCAATCGATTGGCGCATGCCTATCCCAGGTGGTGTACGATAAGGAAAATAGGAAGGATGTAGAAAAACCAATTTATTTATTGTCCCATAAATTAAGTGACACACAAACGAGGTGGTCAACTATAGAGAAAGAGGCTTATGCCATACACTATGCTCTTCAAAAACTGAATCACTACCTGCATGGCGCAACATTCACAATATACACTGATCATAGGCCCCTGGAGCACTTACTTAACTCGCCCATACAAAATAAGAAGATACAGACTTGGGCTCTGAGCATGTCTGGCTACAATTGCAGCATACAGTATCTTAAGGGTAAGGATAATGTTTGCTCGGATCTCTTATCACGCGCTGTTGATGTGAACGAAGACCATATTGCTTCTCCAGTAGATATAGATGATAGAAATTACTTGGTTAGTGTTATAAACTCCAACCTAATGGAGCCGGAAGAATTAGCAGCCCATAAAAATGTCGGAAATTCATCAGAGGCACCCGAACGGCCCACATTGAAAGGAATAGACATAATCAGGGAGCAAGAATCAGACAAAAACATCTTAGACCTGAAGATTAGATTACGAAATGGTAGGGCTACCAAAGCAGAACAGAAGAGATATATAGTAATGGATGAGGTGGTGTACTATTTGTCTCAACCTGATGATGAACCCCTCATCAGGCTGTATGTACCATCTCACCTTAGAAAAATGGTGCTAGTTCAATACCATGATGACAGTGGCCATATGGGGGTGGATAAGACATTCCACTCAATAAAACAAAAGTATTTCTGGCCTTGTTTACTTAGAGAAATAAATGATTTCGTAGGTAAATGTATCCCGTGTCAGACAAGAAACCTAAAGAGGCAGCAACCCCACATACAGGAATGTCACTTCCCTCCTTTTCCTTTCGCAAAGGTTGCTTTAGAATCCAGTGATTCGGATGACGAATCCGGAGCGGAACAGACCGACTTTCCAGTGCACAAATATCGACACCAACGTGTGGAATCAGACGATGAGTCTGATGTTCCATTAATGGAGCGTCGCATCATGACGCGACGTAAAATGGCGAATAAAAACGTGTCAACTATTGATAATGATGATAGAATCGGTGGTATGAATAATGTTTCATCCACGTTCGAGGATGATTGCTCAAAGTGTGAAACGACTGGATCTACTCATGTAGATCAGGGTTTTTCTAGGGAATCACCTAGCAGCGAAGATGTCCAAATGAGGCAAACGTCTGTTGGGGCAAAAAGCACGGATAGACCTGCAGATTCCACAGTTGATCGGAACAAAAAGAAAGAACAACTGAAAAGTCTCGTAGACTTATTGGCTGATATGCTATAGGATTGGGAAAGAAAGCAGTGGGAGGATTAACGATAGTTTAAGTGAAATAGTTAGGTCACCTTCCTTATAGCAAAACATACGGAAGATACAAACTAATGAATTAAGAGTCACGGGTCCATTTTTTTTTTTAGACTAAATTAAAATAGATGAAACCTCTAATCCTCCACAAGTAAATTGCATGCGGATTAACGTTGGAATCAGGGTAATTTTCTTCGTTTTCTATTGAACATTTCTCGGTCAGACTATGAATGATATGTACTGCAGATAATGGCAGTTTTTCTGTGTTCAAACATAGTATGTTTGAAATTAAATTAAATTAAATGAAGTTACATGTGTAACAATAAACTCGAGCGGAAACACGCATGGTGTTGGTCAAAGGTCATTTACTCGATGTCAGTTTAGAAACTGGGGCGCGGTTACCGCCTATGATCATATGGTCGTGCATCGAGGCGTCTACGCGTATGGACAGAGTCGAGAAAGGAAACGAACATTGAAAGTTACAGAAACTTAAAGAAAAAAAAAAAGAACAATGAAACATCGAGCTGGGAGAACATTATCCTCTGTATAAGTCCCAAGTAATTCTATCATCACTTTTGTGGCAGTCTCACTCATTTTGACTTCCAACACTGCATCATGAAGCATACGCAAGAGATTCTGTGTTTTTTGTACAGGAAAATTCCACAATGGACACGAACATTGTTGGGTTGCCGATGTAGGCTCCCCCATATATTTTTTTTTGTTGTTTTGTTTGTTTCGGCGTGCACATGTTTTGTTGTTTCGGCGTGCACATGTTTTGTACAATTGTCGGTCTTGTGTGGCATGGGGTGTGTGTGAGGGTGTTGCGCTTAAAATGTTCTTAGGTGAACATTTTGGAAAATGGGAGGGCGAGGAGTGTAATATAACAATCTGGCCCCACCCGAGGAAGTGATGCAAGCGATGGTGTTTCCCGTCGGTGAAGGGGGCGGCGAAGCGACAAGACAGGTGTTTGTGAAATACATCCTGTCGAGGCCGGAGCGGATGTCATTTGACCTTATTTCCGACAGCGGCGGAAATGGCTACAGAGGCAAACAGATCAGGTGTCTCTTAGAATTACGTGGGCGTTGCGTGGTCGAGGTAAAACCGGAAGGAAAGTCCCGGTTCTAGAAGACTATATAAAGACCTCGACACACGGATTCGCCAGCAGAGAACGGCCAGTGGAAGCAGAGAAACACCACGGCAAGAATACACTCCCGTCAACCCATTCTATGTGCCTATCACCCTTCCGTTCTCTATTCCACACGGTTCGTCGTCATTAATAAAAATATAACCTTATATTTTTATATATGCGTGCTTGTTGTTTTCTCGTCGTACGGCGATATATAACACCTGGATGTTGAAATAAATATGTGGAATAAACCCTAAAGGCTGAAATTAAAATCTATAATGAATCCTAGAGGGGACATTAACATAAACATTGACCGATGTACAAGTTCCCTTTGTCGGTCCTTGTCAACAGTAACCAGTAATATGACCCGCATTGGTCTTCATGTTCCTTCAAACTACCGTGGTTGCAATTTAGCTGACACCTGTTAACATGTCGTTCGTTTTGTTACCGGTATTGTGTTGGCGAGAGTTTCACTCGATTTAGCCGGCGTCTGTCTCCTCAGGACCACTTACACATATAGTCAGTCAGTTAAGTGCCATACGTGATACACGCATGGGCGATCATATCTCGAAAGAGACATGACTGACTGGGCAGAAGATTATCCCGCAGTAGGCTGCCATTGCTTTCTGCGGTAGACTGGTTGCCGACCAAGGCTATAGAACCCAATCCGTTCTATTATTTAACCCATAACTGGAGGGAAGAGACGGATTAATACCTTTCCCAAGGGTATTTGCGCGTAAGTGGATGCACGGAATTCAACTGGAATTCGAACTCGGCTCCCCGATTTCTCGTTCCGAGCCGATATCCACTGCGCCACAACGCATATACTTCTTCTTCTTCTATGTGCCCTGTCCCTTCAGGACGTTGGCGATCATGGATCTCCACGTCTCCCTATCCCTTGTGGCTCTTAGTATGTTTATTCCTGTTGCTCCTGGCAACCCCCGTTCCGTCATCCACCTGATCAGACCCTGCAAATATGTTATCCGCTGCCTTCCTCTGTCTCTCCTTCCTTCTATCTGTCCAGTCAGTATCAGGTTCTCCAGGCTCTCCTTCCTCATTGCATGTCCCAGGAACTTCAATTGTCTCTTCCTGATGCTCAGCATCAATTTCCTTTTTGTTGCCATTCTTTCTAACACTTCGTCGTTGCTTGTATGCTCAGTCCACGATATCCGTAGCATCCTTCTGTAGAACCACATTTCGGCCGCTTCCAGTTTTGTCCTCATTTTCGATGATATTGTCCAGCATTCACAGCCGTATTGAAGAACTGACATCACGTAGCAGTCTAGCACTCTTTTCTTCGTTTCTATTGAGATCTTCCTGTGTGTTAGTATTTTGCTCATCTTCTGGAACGCGTCCTTTGCCATGCCAATTCGCCTTCGGATCTCCGTGTCGCACTTTCCATCTCCTGTTAGAACACTTCCTAGGTACTTAAATTCTTGGACTTGTTTGATTCTGTTATCCCCTACCTGTATTTGGCATTTTGGGTTGTATCTTTTGCTGATGACCATGCACTCAGTTTTCTTAAAGTTTATTTGTAGTCCTTTCTTGTCACTCTCCACTGCTACTTTCTGTATGAGATCTTGCAGTTTACTTTCCGTGTCCGCAATCAGTACTGTATCGTCCGCATATCTTATGTTGTTCAGGTTGTGGCCTCCAATAACAAATCCTGGTGTGTCATCTAGGGTCCTCAAAATATTCTCGCTGTATCTCAGACGGGGAGAAGATCGTTTATAAAACAAACAAATTGACGAGTGGTCCGACAGCTGGGAGTTACACAAAAACGAAAAAGTATCGTTTGGAATAAAGACTTAACTCGGGTTAAAAATGGAACAATAATTTCGGTTTTATATATTTTGTTCTATGATGCTAAAAATCAAATAATACTGTGATCCCATTCGAAGTTTGCAACTTCTGCTAGCAGTTACAAAAAGTTCAAATTTCTGGTACTCATGGCCGGCACAACATTTTGCTCAGTCTGTATTTCTCTTGTCTTTTCCTGCTCTCGTCATCTCTCAAATATATTCTATGTTCTCTAAACTTCTGTGATCTTCTGATTTTTTTTCTTTTGATCTCTCATGACTTTTCTTTATTTTTCTTTTAGTGCAGTAAAAAGTCTTCAAAATTTTGGGTCCTTTGTAACCATTTATAAGATTTGTTGTTTTCTAGGTTCTGTTCTGCTATCCATTTGCATAAGCTCGATAGTAGGTTATACGTTATTTACTTGCATTCCATCTGTACTATGAGTATCAAGTTTCTGAAGTATTTTTCCATATTATGAGCCGTTGAAATTCTAAATCAATGTCTTTTTTATGTTAAGTGGGTTTTTTGCTTCCACTTTCTTTGAACCTTTGACGTTTCTCACATGTTTCGTCAAGGTCAAATTATCCAATTTTTGAAGTATTTTTCCATATTATATGCAGCAGAAATTTCAACAC
The DNA here is from genome assembly GCA_037127315.1 of Ascarosepion bandense. Lineage (NCBI taxonomy): Eukaryota > Metazoa > Mollusca > Cephalopoda > Sepiida > Sepiidae > Ascarosepion > Ascarosepion bandense. The sequence continues at coordinate 6,636,460 of JBBBDQ010001215.1, forward strand.
AATTTTTTATGTTAAGTGGTCTTTGCGTTTCCATATTTTTTGCAACTTTACCGTTTCTCACATGTTCCGTCAAGCTCAAATTAGCCAATTTTCGAATTATTTTTCCATATAATGTACCATAGAAATTTCATTACAATCTTTTTTATGTTAATTGTCATTTCGTTTCCATTTTCTTTGCACATTTGTTTTTTCTAACATGTTTCTTCAAGATTAAATTATACAATTCTCGAAGTATTTTTTCATATTATGCTTCGTATAAATTTCAACTCAATAATATATTAATGTCCGTTCTGTTTTTCATTTTCTTTCCACACTTGTGGTTTCTAACATGTTTCGTCAAGATCAAATTCTCCAGTTTTCGATGTATTTTTCCATATTATGTGCCGTAGAAATTTCTACTCCATCTTTGTTTAAGTTAAGTGTCCTTTCTGTTTCTATTTTCTTTGCTTCTTTGTTGTTTCTCACATATTTCGTCAAGCTCAAATTATCCAATTTTCGAAGTTAGTAGTAACAAAAAGTTCTAATTCCTGCTCTCGTAGACGGCGCAACATTTTGGTCAGGCGGTCTGTGTCTTGTTTTTTCCTGCTCTTGTCTTCCCTAAAGTTAATTCTATGTTCTCGAAACTTCTGTGATGTTCTAATTTTCTATTTCAATTTCTCCTGACTTTTCTTTTATATTTCTTTTAGTGTGGTATAAATCTTCAATGTTCTGGGTCCTTTGTAACCATTTATGAGTTTTTTTTTTGTCTTCTTATATTTCCTAGATTCTGTTCTGCTATCCATTTTCATAAGCTCTCCAGTAGGTTATGCGTTATTTTCTTTGTCACACTTGCCTTCCATCTGTAGTATGAGTATTAAATTTTCGAAGTATTTTTCCATATTATGAGCCGTAGAAATTTTAACTTAATTTTTTCATGTTAAGTAGCCTTTTGTTTTCATTTTTTTTTTAATCTTTGTCGTTTCTAACATGTTTTGTCAAACACCCTGGATCGATTAAGCTTTTTTGTTACTTTTTTTTTTTTAATCATTTCACCCCGAGCAAGGCGGAAACGCCACTGATGTGCAGGGGGCTACATAAATGTAAAAAGATTAATTAGAAAAGAGTGAGGAGTATAAACTAGTTAGAAAGGAACAATAGAAAGCTGAGAAAGCAGGTGCGATGACAGATACATAGGTGGAGAGAAAGGGAAGGTTATACAGGGGTGGGCAGAGAGCTAGAGTCCAGTGGTTAGTAGATGAGGATTGACTTTGCATTTAAATTTCTGGAGGTTGTAGCCGTCAGGAAAGCAAGAATACGGGAGCGAGTTCCACAGGCGGGGAGTGCGAGAGAGGAAGCTGAAGGAGTAGAATTGTCGTCTGCATTTGGCTAACCTGACTGTGAATGGGTGGGACCCAGTTGCCAGTCTGGTTGCATGAGTAAACACCTGTTGAGGAGGCATCAGTGACTTCAGTTCGTCTGAGCAGAAGCCATGAAAGTATTTATAGAACAGACAAAGGGAGGCCACATCTCGTCGATGGGGAAGTGGCTGCTTTAAAGAATTGTATCTGTTTGGGTCTGGATTTATACTGATGTGTTATGTTCTAAACAAAGTCTTTTGAACATAGAACGTTCTAACTTCCGACTGTCCAGTTCCCATTGGATCACCGATGTTAAGCAAGGTCAAATCTGATCATTACCCAGATTGGAGACACTAGCTGCTTTTTTTTTCAATATTAGCTCCCTAGCAATTACAACTGTCATTTACTGATGTTAAGTATAAATGTCGTTTTTGTTTCCATTTTCCCTAATACTTTACGGATGCTCACATTTTCGTTTATTGTATTCTCAGTATCCTTCCGCAGGACAAATTTAATTTTATTCCAAGTCACTTCCTCATCTATGAGGAAATTTTCTGTATAGAAGGGAAAGTATTACATAACAGTTCAGTATTATTTTTTTTATAACGAATTTTTTTATAACGGATTTTTTTTTTATAAAGGATTGTTTTATAACGAATTTTTTTCCTGTTGCTTAATTACTTTGCATTGGTTGTGCGTTGTGGTGCAGTGGATATCAACTCGGAATGACAAATTGGGGAGCAGAGTTCGAATTCTAGTTTAATTCCTTGTATTCATTAAGAAGAGGTATTAATTCGTATCTTCCCTCCAGTTATGGGTTAAATAACAGGACAGATTGGGTTTTATAACCGTTGTTGGCAACCGGTTAATGGCTGCCTACAGCGGGATAATCTTCTGCCCAGTAGACCATGTCTCTTTCGAGACATGATCACCCAATGCATGTATCACGTATTGCACTTAACTCGCTGACTGAATATAATAGTTGGAGACATAATGAAGGCATCTACTGGTCATAAATTGGGGGATCAGTTTTATATTTTCATGAAGTAATAAACTGATTCTCCACTAATTAATACCTAATAATATAATACATCTCTTCCCCCTCTAGCTATGAGTCAAATAACAGAACAGACTGGGTTCTATAGATTTGGCTGGCAACCAGTTTTTACCTACAAAAGTAATGGCAACCTACTGTGGGATAATCTTCTGCTTAATTAGTCCAAGCGTGCATCACGTATGAATTACTTTGCTTAGCTTTCAAATGATATCTTTCATTATTTCAATTCGTCTTTAGATTATATTTTTGCTCTTTCCGTCGCCTGTTAAAACACTGCCTAGCTATTTAAATGGATGTTCATGTTTGGTTTTTATAACTCCAATTTGTTATCTTCATGTTAGACAGTTTCTTTTGCTGGCAAAGATGCATTTTGTCTTCTTGCAATTGATATGGTTTCCCCTTTTGCATTCCTTCACTACCTTATCACGTATGGCAGTTAACTGACTGACTGACTCTCCATTGATGGTGTCAGCCATTTGAAAAATTCAATAAATACAATGCCTTTTGCGTACTAAATAACTCTTCCCAGAAGATGTAATGACATTGACTTTCATTGGAGCTAGCAAGAAAAGCTGTTTGTATTGCATGAATTTTCTTATGCTCAAAGTGACAAATCCAACACTCATCTATAATTAAGGACTATTTCAGGAAACAGGCTATGATTTGCTTTGAACAGTGTACGTTTAATTTTACTGTGATGGGATCAGCCTGGTGCGCTTATGCTGTCATTGAAACTAAGGACTTATTTCAGGATATTGCTCTAGCGCTATCCTGAAACAAGACTCATTTTCTCTGTTTTTCTAAACGTGTTCCTTTGATAACTACCTCATCATTTTGGCATATTAATCTTCATTGATATTTGCGTTCCAAACAACTGAGGCTATCAGCTTCACAAATTCTGGTTTTAAATAACCTGGAATAAAATAACAATCATATCCCTGTTTGATCGTCTATCTAGTTACACAAACACGTAAGATATGTTACATGATGTTTTCATTCGTCCTTGCTTTTCTATATCAAATGTTTTAAATTCTTCGTGCTAGCAAAAAATATTTTTACAGCGTGACTTTACTTTTGCTCAAAGTGATGAATTCAACACTCATACTTGGTTAGGGTATACCCAAGGAAACAAGCTAGGAATTGCCTCAAACAATCAATGTCAGATATTCTTGTCCCATTTGCACAGGAAGATAGTTGTCAGTCGAGGGGAATTGATGTTAAGCAGTTAAAAAGGATGACAGTAACCCAACCAAGAGCATATTTACTGAGCCTCAATTTTGATAAATTTCTGCATTTTGACCTTGAAAAGATCGTTAGCAAAGGAATAATTTCTTCGCTATCATAAATGTTGTATTTATTTTAGTTTTAATGAAATAAACATTTCAGAAAGTTTCAACTTGGTGTGTATCTGCTCTCCATTTATATAATCTGGTTAAAACAATTTTTGATGGCATACATACACTCGCTGCAGACATCCATTCTCACTTGCAAGTTAATTACGATAATCCCCATGTGGAAACCTTCCCGATAAACCGCATTCACCTCAGATGAAGGCCAATTCAATTTAATTTGACTCAGTATGATCGTTAAGTAACTCCGATACAAGCATGTTCAACTCCTGCCTTCCAAGAAGTGGACATTCATAAAAGACTTTCTCCGCACCGCAGCTGATAATTCTCGCAGTGGGAGATGTCTAGGTCCGATCTGCAAGTAAGAGAAGCCAAAATCCGAAAAGTACTGAAATTTATCTCTCTGGGGTTTGTTATAACAAGCGACGGAAAAGAAGGGCCAGAATTTCGAAAGCGCATCGAAATTAAAAAGTTCAATATAGTTAAATATATAAGTCCAATATAGAATTTAGAAATGGAAAAAATATTAGAATGAAATAATTTTTTTTTTCTGAACAGCGATGAACAGAAGACTTCCGATAACAGAAATTTCGTTCTAAAGAAATGGACGAAATATTTGAGAAATGAGATATTTTGTAAGAAAAATGAAAATATATAGAACAATTATACTCAGAGTAAGTCAGTTAGTTAAGTGCCATACGTGACACACGCTTGGGCGATCATGTCTCGAAACAGACATGACTGACTGAGCAGAATATATCAGTAGGTTGCCATTGCTTTCTGCGGTAGACTGGTTGCCGACCAAGGCTATAGAACCCAATCTGTCCTGTTATTTGACCCATTACTGGAAGGAAATATTAGAATGAAATAATTTTTTTTTCTGAACAGCGATGAAGAGAAAACTTCCGACAACAGAAATTTCGTTCTAAAGAAATGGACGGAATATTTGAGTAATGAGATATTTTGTAAGAAAAATGAAAATACATAGAACAATTATACTCAGAGTCAGTTAGCTAAGTGCCATACGTGACACACGCTTCAGCGATCATGTCTCGAAACAAACATGATTGACTGGGCAGAATATTATCCTGCAGTAGGTTGCCATTGCTTTCTGCAGTAGACTGGTTGCCGACCAAGGCTATAGAACCCAATCTGTCCTGTTATTTAACCCATTACTGGAAGGAAAAGACGGACTAATACCTTTTCCAATGGTATTTGCGCGTAAGTGAATGCAAGAAATTCAAATGGAATTCGAACCTGGCTTCCGATTTCTCGTTCCGAGCCGATATCCACAACGCACATTTTTCAAATATTACTAGACACGAAGAATTTAAAACATTTGATATAGAAAAGCATGGATGAATGAAAACATCATGTAACATATCTTACGTGTTTGTGTAACTAGATAGACGATCAAACAGGGATATGATTATTATTTTATTCCAGGTTATTTAAAACCAGAATTTGTGAAGCTGATAGCCTCAGTTGTTTGGAACGCAAATATCAATGAAGATTAATATGCCAAAATGATGAGGTAGTTATCAAAGGAACACGTTTAGAAAAACAGAGAAAATGAGTCTTGTTTCAGGATAGCGCTGGAGCAATATCCTGAAATAAGTCCTTAGTTTCAATGACAGCATAAGCGCACCAGGCTGATCCCATCACAGTAAAATTAAACGTACATTGTTCAAAGCAAATCATAGTCTGTTTCCTGAAATAGTCCTTAATTATAGATTAGTGTTGGATTTGTCACTTTGAGCATAAGAAAATTCATGCAATACAAACAGCTTTTCTTGCTAGCTCCAATGAAAGTCAATGTCATAGACCGTAAAAATAATTTAAGTGTTATACCAATGATTTTTGAGATAGCCTTTCTGTAATTAACCAATGTATTGTTAAGGAGGGGAGATAAAAGGTTTCTCTTTAGAATATTTGTGAGAAATCGAATGCAACCAGCAAAACGCGCCTTCTAAATGTTAACCCTCATTTATCGCCCGGTTCACACTCCACCCACATCTATTGAACAGGTGAAGAGGCTCATACCTTGTTTCCTGTTTAGGATGCGGTTTCCGGCTTTCTCTTTTCCATTCTTTTTACCCTTACGTAGCCCCCTGCGCATCAGTGGCGTTATCGCCTTGCTTGGGGTGACATGATTAAAAAAAAAAAATAACAAATGGAAATTTGAACACGGCTTCCTGATAAACAATACCGAGTCATTATCCATCAAAACAACTGTACACTCAAAATTACAGTACCTGTTATTCTATAGCAAACACCTCTCCCTGTACTGACCATGCTCGACATTGCTTAACTTTAGGTATCGTAAGAGACCGATTTTTCAACGTGATGTGTCCGTAGGTCTATACTACCTGCACATACTACCTTACAAATCTTGGTATTCCAAAGCGATCACCCATCTAGGTACTGACCAGGCTCGGCGTTGCATAACTACGGTGATCTTAATGGAAACGATGTTTCAACGTAATGTGGCTGTATATCTATACTACCCAACACATCCAAGCTATCCTGAAATTCCTAAGTGGTCACCCATCTAGTTACTGACCAGGCTCGACGTTGCCTAACTTCGTTGATTGTAAGGGGATGCCATTCATAGTCCGTTATAAACCAGAAAAAGAAAAAAAGAAGGAAAACTCCACATTTCTTTTATAATTGTATCGCCCTAAGCAAGACATTTTACTGCTTATTTTGTGCAGAGGGTTACATGAGAGGAAAATTATGAGAAAGAGTAATAGATTATAGAGGGTGTCAGGAAGTGGGTAAGAGAAGGAAGGGAAAACTGATGAGAGTGAAGTAAACAGAGAAAGAAGCACGAGAGAGAGGATGCAGGTTAGTGAGATAAGAGATGACTATTGACTTTACATTTTTTTTATAATTGTATCGCCCTAAGCAAGGCATTTTACTGCCACTTTTGTGCAGAGGGTTACATGAGAGGAAAATTATGAGAAAGAGTAATAGATTATAGAGGGTGTCAGGAAGTGGGTAAGAGAAGGAAGGGAAAACTGATGAGAGTGAAGTAAACAGAGAAAGAAGCATGAGAGAGAGGATGCAGGTTAGTGAGATAAGAGATGACTATTGACTTTACATTTTTTTTATAATTGTATCGCCCTAAGCAAGGCATTTTACTGCGACTGTTTTGCAGGGAGTTACATAGGAGGAAAGTTATGGGAAAGAGTGACAGGTTATAAGAGGTGTCAGGAAGTGGGTAAAAGAAGGATGAAAATACTGATGAAAGGGGAGTGGATGGAGAAAGGAGCATGAGAGAAAGGATGCAGGTTAGTGTGATAGGAGCTGACTATTGACTTTACATTTAAACTCTTGGAGATTGTAGTGGTCGGTTTAATTGTAAATATTAGAGCAAATATATCACTACATTACTTCATCAATCAAAGTCCCGTAAGCCAAAGATACTAGCTCCATCGTAAGCAAGACACCCCACAAGTAGACGGGTACATGACTACCACTATTTGAGGTGCATTTCAACAACAGGAATAGACAATAGCATTATTCTGAGAGCATCAGTATTTGTCTACGGACCACGTCTTTTTGGAAGACAAGCTGCAACTGCCGTCATCTCTCCCGTTTGCATCGGATTAAGAGTCGTCATATTCTCTCTCCATATTCATATTCTCCCCTCTGTTGGCGGTAAGAGAGATGGCTGTGAATGCCCAGCCACTTCTTGAAGAGTCGTGAGTAAGATTCACAGGTGGGCGATGCTGCTGAGTGATTCGGGGTCTACTGACTGCACTTTGCATATCTTCTTTATATTGACAGTTGGGCTCGAAGCCTCTGACTTCTCCTCGGATGATCCTACGCCACGAAGGCTGATTTGCACAACCGATTTCTCCGTATCAAGATCAATGTTGGCCTGTGTCATGTATGTTTTAACTGACCCTCGTACTGGGCCTCCGCGTAGACCCTTGCCGCTGACGAGCTCCCTAAACAGTGTTAGAGTTTGAGTTTAATTTTAGCAGCATATCAACCTTTGTGGGTGTATGTTATTTAATGCCAAAATGGTGGAGTTCCAAGGGGTTTTTATGTTTGATTGTAGTGAGAAGATTGATTTAGTCAAAGTTTAATAAAAAAAAATTGTTTTTATTCTTTTTTATTTTTAAAAACTGAAAATGTTTTCTAGTTTTGTATTCAAAAATGTTTTGCTGGAAAAAAAACTTTTCCTTCAAAAATGTGTTATGGTAATAATTTTTTCTTAAAAAATCTATTATTGGCAATATTTTTTATTTAAAAAATGTGTATTTTTATATAAAAGTCTATTTTTATGTATATATTTCTACAAAAGTTTATTTTTATACTTTAATAATGTTTTGACCCCAGTTTGGAGGTTAACTATTTGCCCATAGCTGGGACCCTAACAGTTGCTACCACTCTGGGTTAGGGTTGACTCGAGAACAACATCAAGTAAGAGGTGGTTCCATGCAGCCCACAATCACAGGCCTTGATGCCAGAAGCAGTTTAACGTCATGCCTAGGACCTAAACAGGTTTTGCGTGACCTGGGCTTTGTATTGTCAGGACATCAAACGGTTCTAACAAACTTCGAAGAATCTTTCGCATCATTTCGGAGAACCGCATCACTAACAACGAGGTATTTTCTCTGACATCTCTTCCCAGCATCGAAGCTCCTATCCTTCGCTGCTCACTTGTACAGAATTTGTTCGACTCTACTCCCACGTATCATCTAAGAATTACCAACTATATGAATCGAGTTATAATCTTTTGAGATAAAAACTTGAAAATAGATGATTTCCATGAGTAAAGTCTCTTGATATTTTACACGGCACACATCCGATAATCATAATTCGTAATCCCCTCTCACTCCTTATTCCTTTTCTTCTCTCTAGAGTCGGTGACGGAGATGGCTATGAAGACCTAGCTTTCTCCTGATGAGTTGTAAATAGGATTCACAGAGAAGTGTTCGTGGGAGACGCAGCTGATAAAGCCGTGCTATCCAAACAGCACGTCGCAGATCCTTTTCATGTTGATGAATGGACTGAATTGCACGACCTCCGTGATTAAGAAATGTTTGTATTGGATGTTATATGATGTAAGTAGTAATATTAAATTCAAATCTGATTAGGTTAAATTTAAATAAGATAATTTTCGTCATTATAATTGTCATTTCGTCAAAATGTCATAATAAATGTCTTTTCGTCAAAAGACATTTATACCGAATGGAATCTATATATATATATATATATATATATATATATATATATATATATAATTTATTGAGAATTTATAACATAAATATGATATAATATCACTACAAAAGTAGCCATTTTGTTTCGACACTATCCGTGTCTTATAAAGGAATGAATTCAATTACAAGATAAGACACGGATAGTGTCGAAACAAAATGGCTACTTTTGTAGTGATATTATATCATATATATATATAAATTCCATTCGGTATAAATGTCTTTTAACGAAAAGACATTTATTATGACATTTTGACGAAAAGACATTAATAATGACGAAAATTAACTTATTTAAATTTACCCTCATAAGATTTGAATTTAATATTAAGATAAGAGAGTTTTAAAAGTTTAAAAGAGTAGCTAGCCCCGCTTAATAACGGAGGCGTTACTACAAATAATAAACCCACTACATATATTAGTTTTACTACAACCACGCTCTCCCGTAGACTTACGTGTTACTTTTCTTATCAGAGTACAATTAAACAGCATTTCTTAGAAAAACATAGTCATGTAGTTAATATCAAGTAGATTTTAGTCAATAATACAATAATTCTCACTTAATTCTCATTTAAAAACATAGTAAAAAAAAAATTCAGAGGCCATCTACATTAAATCCAGACAATCCACACTTAATAAAATCACGATTAAATCTGGTCTTAACACATTACATTGCATTTAAATATATGGTTCTGTTATCATTTCGAGCTCTCACGCGGTGTGACGCCATAGAACCGCATTACAAATTTACGAACTGCGTTTACTATTTTTGGTAACTGTTATTGTTGCTCAGCAAAGCTTTATGTCAACACACAATAAAATTGTCGCTGATGGTGGATGTTTTTATGTTAACGTTCTTGTAACCTCTCCGAAGATGCCACATGTGAGCCGAAAGCTTATTACCAACTTAATAAAAAAATTATCCAAATGTTGAAGAATTTTTGTCTTTATTTTCACTTGAAATTAAAGCCAAAATACGATGTTTAGAACGGCTCATGTTTAAACAGAATAGACATTCATTGTCTCTTATATTTAACAGAATATGTTTAGAAAATATATATATATATATATATATATATACACACACACACACACACACACACATATATATGTATATATATATATATATAACGCAAAAAGAATTCCGTTAAACAGCAAACAAGCCGCTAAAGATTTCCTAAAAGGTAGCAAGAGTCAACGCTCTTTTACTATTGTTCTTCTCTCCCACCCCTCTCTTTCTATGCATACGCGTGACAGGATATATATATATATATATATATCTATATATATCTATATATATATATATCTATATATATCTATATATATATATCTATATATATATATATATAGATATATATATATATATATATATATATATATATATATATTACACTGAAATAAGTACAATACGGTCTTTATTAATAGAGATGATAAAGAAGATTTCTTATATACGTATTCACTTCAAAGTTTAAAACATTGTTTTTTGTTTTTGCGTGAATGTACATGTCAGCTTACCTCTGTGTATGAATGCTATCTATGCGTTTGTATACTTTTTGCATACGAGATTGTGATTGCAGGCTAAATCTTTTTTGCATTCCAAAAGAAAACTCCAAACACATTTCGTTTGAAGACCACCATGAAAAGAATTTCAACTATGCTACAATTTAATCAACCAGAAAAATTGAAAAACTCAAAAGGAATTTTAGACGTTACAGTCAGAAGCAATTCTTCGAGAAGAAATTTCTATCAGCATATGAATAAAATGAGTATGCATCGGTTTGCATTAATTTTCTTCGGTCTGTTTCTGTGCATAACTACGCGGGTATTTTTCAATGTTAATTTAAAAAAAAAACATTTTTGTATCTTTTCCAAAATAATTATCGCTGAAATAATTTACAGTAGAACCTTTTCAGAAGTGTAACGACAAAAGTCTCAGTAGGTCTTTATTCTTTAAATTGTTTTCCCTGCTATCCAAATCCTTAAATCTATTGTTCTATTACTTTTGAAACTCATCTAACAGTTCTAAAAGACAATCTTCTCTGGGTGCTTGATTTAGCAGGATATTAACGATTTTTATCTGATGTGTATATTACTATTTACTTGTTCCACAATCCTGGTTGTACATTGTGTCCAAAGAAGGTTTGATTACAATTCCTCGGATGAATCGGAGGTAACTCCCCAGATTATCAACGTCGATGTGCTTAATACAAACCAAAATTGCACGTGAACACTGGTCTCTTTCAATAAAATTATACTTCGAATCTTGCAAAGGCAAGCAAACTTGATCTATCTAAAGTAAATTTATAAATGGAACTTTGTCTGTGTGTGTGTGTGTGTGTGTGTGTGTTCGTTACCTATACACTCCGAAACGGCTGAACCGATTTTCTTGAAAATTTACACAGTTGTACTATACGCGTCTGCGAGTGTTCTTAGCTAGGTCTTGTGTCAAGGTACCCCGATAAATATTGAAAATCGATTATCGAAAAATCCGGTTTTAGAAGGAGTGGTCCGATTTTAATCAAATTTGATACACTCATAGACAAAGACATAAGAAACGATATTCATAAGTTTCAAGGTTGCAGTTTTTACAATAGTGCAGAAAATCGATAATATATATATATATATATATATATATATATATAAGGCAAGATGTTCGTGTGTGTGTCTGTTTATCTGTCTGTATGTCCTTTATACAAATCCACACTTTTGTCCGATTCTCACCAAAGTTCACACAAATATTCTTTAGGCTGAGTCTGAGCTCCAGGACCATAGATTAGTTTTAAAGCTTTCATTACACCCGAGCAACGCCGGACTATACTGCTAGTCTGTGTATAAAACCTTTTCGTTTGATCTTGCGCTAGTTTTAGTTTTGATTGTGTATACTACTGTTTTCTTATGCGCCCTTTTACCTGACATCTCTTAGTAATTTAATTTAACAAATACAGGATATTGAATGTTCTTAAATTAATATATCTTGGTAAATATTCTTAAATTCTTCTTTTTTTATATTCTGTGTCTGTTCAGGAGGTAGGCAGTCCTAACCTCCAAGATCTCTCTATCCCGTTTGGCTTTTAACACCCATTCTCCTGTTATCCCTCCCAAGCTCTGCCCCACCATCTATCTGCTTAATTGCATCAATGATGTAGCGAATTTCTTTCCACTGTTTTTCTTTCCTCCTATCCGTCCCGTGCGTATCAGATTCTACAAGCCCTCCTTCCTGACTACGCATCCCAGAAACTTCAACTGTCCTTTTTCAGATGTTGAATATCAGTTTCCTTTTCGTTTTCATCCTCTCCAAAACCTCGTTGTTGCTCACATATTCGGTCTATGGTATCCTCAGCATCCTTCTGTGGAACCACAGTTTTTCTTTCATTCTTATAAGATTGACAAACATTCACTGCCATTCTTCAGAAAGCGACGAAATTTTCCTCTCTCTTAATATTCTGCTCAGCTTCTGGAATGCTTTCTTGGCCATGCAAATTGTCCTTCGGATCTCAGTGCCACAATTTCAGTCTTCCGTTCGAACACTTCTTAAGTACTTAAATTTTTTATAAATGCATGATTCTAGAATCCCCGACCTTTAATTGGCATTTTGGGCACCTTTGTTTGCTGATGACCATATATTCGGTTTTGTAATAATTTAACTGTAGTTCTTTCTTTCGACTTTCTTCATCTCTTTTAAAGAGGTCTGGTAGTTTTCTTTCTGTGTCATCTACTTTTTTATGTTGTACAGATTGTGACCTGATGACGAATCATGGCATAAGTTCTAGGGTCTTCAAAGTAGTCTCGCTGTACAAGTTAAATAAATCAGGTAAAAAGACACATACATGCCTTTCGCCCCTTTCTCTCTTTGTATGTCTGCTGAACTCATTTCCTGTCCCTATGCAGGCGGTTTGCTACAAGTAAAAGTTCTTGATTACTCTAATGTCTTTCCCAAATATGTCGAAATTGTTGAGCAATTCTGTCAGTTTCTTGTAGCGTACTTTGTCAAACGCCTTGGCATAGTCTACAAAATACAGGTAAACCTCCATATTTATTAGTATTGCTCTGTCTGATAGCATCGTAAATACCGCATCCATCTTCCGGTGACCTTGACAAAACCGGACTGTTCTTGTCCTATTTCCGGACTGAATCTGCTTCACGTTCTATTCATCAGGATTCGGACAATTAATTTCGTTATGTGGCTCTTCAAACTGATTATTCGGTGAAGTTCGCATTCGATTTCACCTAGCCTTTGAGGCAGAACTATGAAAATTGATTTGCTCATGTCATTTGGTATTACACCGCTGTTGTATATTTCATTTAGAATTTCCGTAATATTCTCTATGCCAAAATCTTCTAAGGTTTTTAACATCTCTATTACAATGCCCTTTTCTCCAGTTGCTTTGTTTCTATTCAGTTTGGCAATTGCAGCTTTCACTTCGAATTTTAGAATTTTCTATCCGTCAGCATCTTTGTTTACTATCGGTTGCTCTCTCTTGTGGTGGAAAAGATCTTTTTTATATTCTTCCCATCGTTGGAGTATTTTATTTTCCTCGTTTGTGATAGTTCCATCCTTGGAATTTTATATATCCTGTTGAGGAGCATGTTCTTTGTTCTGTCAGTTACATTAAGTCTTTATGAATTTCTCTTTTATTAGTCTTGCTCAATCTCTCTACTTAGGCACTTTTGTTGTTGAGTCATTCCTCTTTAGCCTGTCTGTACTTGTTACTTATTTCCGCTTGTAATTTCTTGTATTCCGTTCCATGTCTTTTGCATCATGTCAAGAATCTCTTCAGTCCTTCACTGGTTTTTCATCTGCATTTGATTTTCATCTGGAACAATGTTGTTTGCTGATTTCCCTAGCGCGTCTTTAAGTGCGTCCCATTTCGAATGTCTATTCCCTGTTTGTTTTTGTTGGTCTACGGCTATATCGTGTTGAATGCACCGGTTCCCGTTCGATCACCGAAGTTAAGCAACATCGAGCCTGGTCTGTACTTAAATGTGTGACCATTTGGGAATAACAGGTGCTGTAAGCGAAAGGACCAAGAATGGTCCACCGGTCCTCCATGTTTGGGGGTTGGGTGCAGGGCTAACAACTCTGCCCCATAAAAACAGTTTGTTACAGAAACAGCAACAAAGAGTTGCTGCCCTATGCACCATCTGGGTGTGATGGATAGATGATGATGATGATTTGTTTTTCGTGTTTGTTGCTCACACTGTTAGTGTATTCTTTCTGCAGTATGATGTAATTCAGGAGCGTATTGCATTGTAGTCTAGGTGCTAATCAAAGTTTATTTAGTGTTGTGGGATCTACCCTTTTTGTATATGATAATGGACTCGACAGAGTGTACATATAATCGTGACATAGAGCGAACAGTGAATCGCAGTTGCAGTGGCAGTTCAGAGTGGAGAGTCATCGTAGAGTTCCGTTACAGTTATCGAAGATTTCCGACAGATACCGAAATTTTATCCAGAAACCAAACTAGCTCTGAGCTCCACTCAGCTAGAATAAGTTACCCGGACATACTATTTCCAACGATTTCACTAAAAGACTTGTGTATATTTATTTTTACTAATAGTACTCCTGAACTGACTAACCCGCGTTCCAGTTTGTATATTACGTTCAATATAACCAACTTTTCTATCTCTATATCTGTTTTTGTTGTTCATTATTTGGTGCGGTTTTTCATCCGGAATCCTTAACATTTAGCCTCCAAAGTTTCACCCTTACTTTGCAGGTAACTGGAAGGGGATGCGATCAACAGTCTGCACTTGGATAGGTATTAAGTTGAACCATTGCGTTCCTGAATTTTTGTTAATGGTTATATAATCGATTATGTTTTTCCTGTCACCTTCTGGGCTTCTCTACGTACATAAACGTTTTGGGTGTTCTTGAAACCATATTTTCGTTATCACCTCGTCATTCGCCTTACACAACTAAACTCACCTTTCACCTCGGTCGCTGCGGACTCCTAATCCAAAGTTGCCAGTTTTCTCTCTTTCTTTCTCTTTACGTACTTTGACATTCAAGTTTCCCATGATGGTTCTAATTTCATGTGTTTTACACTGAGCCTCAGCATTGTCAAGAGGAGAATAGAAAGATTCCGTTTTCCTCCTCAGTGCTTGTTGGTGCATCGACTACTATAATTGTTATGTTGAAGTATTTCTCTTTCAGTTTGACCAGGACAACTCTTTCAGAAAACTGGCAGAATCCCAGAACGCATTTCTACATTTCTCCGTCCAGTATTAAGGTGACTTCTTTTTCGTTAATTTTACCTTCTTCATATACGATCACGTTTTTGTCACTGCTGAAGTCACAATTGCTTGGCCACCTAGTTTCGCATATGCCTAGATTTTTTTTTATATTTAATCAGTTGATTTCCTGCTTCATATTCTCAAGTTGACCACAGTTGTTCAGCAACCTGGTGTTCCATGTACCTAGGGTAATTTTTTGTTTGTTGCACCCAGTCACAGTCTAACGATCTAGAGACATCTGTTACTCATGTTGTCCGTTCCGGTCGAGGGACAGACTTCGCAAAAATCTGTCCCCTTTACACCGTTGGTCCTAGCAGTATCTGGATGTTGGTCAGGTGAAACCACAAGTTTCATGTCGAACCTTACCGGGCAAGTGATACATGCTTGGGTAATCATGTCCGGAAAGAGATATGAATAACTGGTCAGAAGATTATCCCGCAGTAGGATGCCATTACTTTCTGAGGTAGACTGGTTGCCGACCAAGGCTATAGAACCCAATCTGTCCTGTTATTTAACCCATAACTGTAATGAAGAGACTGATTCATACCTTTCCCAAGGGTATTTGCGCGTAAGTGTAATGCAAGGAATTCATCTGGAATTTGAACTCGTCTCCCCGATTTCTCGTTCCGAGTCAATATCCACTGCACCAAGAGAATACTATGAACAAAACATTTGAGCTACGACAATGTTTTGGAGATAATAGAAACGAAAAAGAAACTTATACTTCACATCAGGAAGAAGCAGCTCAATTCCTGGGACACGTAATGAGGAAAGAGGGTTTGGCGAATCTCATACTCACAGAAAAGAGTAAGAGAAAGAGATAGACAAAGGAAAGCAATATGATTGATATTGATGGGCATTATTAAGTAGATGGCGGAGCTGAGTTTGGAAGAAAAAATGTTTAGAGGGACAAAAGATAGGAGGATGTGGAGGGTCATGACATCAGAATAGTTTATTACTAAATTGGCCTCGGGAAAGAAAACACACATAACTTTAATATGGATTCAGATAGGATAATAATAATGATGACGAACAGCTGAAAGAAAGAAGAAAAAACTAATTAAATGATTATTATTAGTGGCTGACTTATCCACACTTTTCTTCCTTAGTCAATAATTGTATCACTAATGAGTAATAACGGCACATTCTCTTTGATGAAACCTGTAGATCAAGAAAAATGGCTTATCTATCTATTGACAGTTTTGGTATTAAAAACCATACTTAAGTACCAATATAAAAGTTGGAAATTTAACGTTAAATAGAAAATATTTACTTTCACAAAAAAAAAAAAAATGGATCACTCCATGAAAATTCTTTCGCGGTTTTTCACTAATCTATCTTTGAATTTCTTTGAACTCAGGTTTTATGATTCTTGATAATTTTAACACGAATGAATAATAACGGAATTTTTTCTTTGATAAAACCTGTAGATCAAGAAAAATGGCTTATATACCTCTTGACAGTTTTGGCATAAAACCATATTTAAGTGTGAATATAAAACTTGGAAATTTATTAAAGAGAAAGTATTTAATTTTATTTTATTAATTTATTAAAGAGAAAGTATTTACTTTCACCAAAAAATGGATCACTCCATTTGATGAAACCTGTAGATCAAGAAAAATAGCTTATATACCTCTTGACAGTTTTGGCATAAAACCATATTTAAGTGTGAATATAAAAGTTGGAAATTTATTAAAGAGAAAGTATTTAATTTTATTTTATTAATTTATTAAAGTGAAAGTATTTACTTTCACCAGAAAATGGATCACTACATTTGATGAAACCTGTAGATCAAGAAAAATGGCTTATCTATCTATTGACAGTTTTGGTATTAAAAACCATATTTAAGTACCAATATAAAAGTTGGAAATTTAACGTTAAATAGAAAATATTTACTTTCACAAAAAAAAAAAAAAAAATAGATCACTCCATGAAAATTCTTTCGCGGTTTTTCACTAATCTGTCTTTGAATTTCTTTGAACTCAGGTTGTATGATTATTGATAATTTTAACACGAATGAGTAATAACGGAATTTTTTCTTTGATAAAACCTGTAGATGAAGAAAAATGGCTGATATATCTATTGACAGTTTTGACATAAAACCATATTTAAGTGTGAATATAAATCTTGGAAATTTATTAAAGTGAAAGTATTTAATTTTATTTTATTAATTTATTAAAGAGAAAGTATTTACTTTCACCAAAAAATGGATCACTCCATTTGATGAAACCTGTAGATCAAGAAAAATAGCTTATATACCTCTTGACAGTTTTGGCATAAAACCATATTTAAGTGTGAATATAAAAGTTGGAAATTTATTAAAGAGAAAGTATTTAATTTTATTTTATTAATTTATTAAAGAGAAAGTATTTACTTTCACCAGAAAATGGATCACTCCATTTGATGAAACCTGTAGATCAAGAAAAATGGCTTATCTATCTATTGACAGTTTTGGTATTAAAAACCATATTTAAGTGCCAATATAATAAAAGTTGGAAATTTAACGTTAAATAGAAAATATTTACTTTCACAAAAAAAAAAAAAAAATAGATCACTCCATGAAAATTCTTTCGCGGTTTTTCACTAATCAGTCTTTGAATTTCTTTGAACTCAGGTTTTATGATTATTGATAATTTTAACACGAATGAGTAATAACGGAATTTTTTCTTTGATAAAACCTGTAGATCAAGAAAAATGGCTTATATACCTCTTGACAGTTTTGGCATAAAACCATATTTAAGTGTGAATATAAAAGTTGGAAATTTATTAAAGAGAAAGTATTTAATTTTATTTTATTAATTTATTAAAGAGAAAGTATTTAATTTTATTTTATTAATTTATTAAAGAGAAAGTATTTACTTTCACCAAAAAATGGATCACTCCATTTGATGAAACCTGTAGATCAAGAAAAATGGCTTATATATCTATTGACACTTTTGGCAGATGTAGAACATAAAACCATAATTAAGTGTAAATATAAAAGTTGTGAATTTAATATTAAAGAGAAAATATTTACTTTTACCAAAACCAGGATCACTCCATGAAAATGCTTTCATGGTCTTTTACTAAACTATCTTGGAATTTCTTTGAACTCAGTTTTTATGATTTAAATACTTTCAACTAATTTTCAAATAAACTCCAAGCAATTATTGACATCATTTGATGACTTCCTTCTCACCAATTAAGCAAATTATCCCAGAATTACAGTTGGATGCACAAATCTGTTGGCTTCTACATCAAAGGCCAAAGTCTTTATGAAGTTTATGCTTATGGATGGAATCCTTTAACAGAAGTAGCGGTTGCTGCGTTTACTGCAAAGATATGAGAAAATAATTATTTACTACTGTGAGGAGTATTCTCATGATGAAATACAAAAATTGATAATCGCCAACAGTAATAACTTAAAACGTTTTCGCACGGATTGTTTCATAGCTAATCTACTCTCCACACTTTCATCATTTCACAATCCATAACTTCACCATCTGTTATTTACACAACACTCCTCATCCTTTATAATCCTTTCAAGAGCGGCCTGATATTTGGCGAAATTTGGTGTTAAACAATAGAAAGAAGCTGAAATAGAATCTGCAAAAATATGGCATTAATTCAAAGCCATTATTCTATCAAAGAATAATCAACTTTATCATTTTGATTGAATAGGCCGTAAAACATAGCTAATTGTAATTGCTAAAAGTTACGTTGAGCCACAAAAGACAATACGATAAATAGCTTTCTAATAAAAAAGTACTTGGTTAATGATTGTGTTAAATATTAAATGAAAGGAAATAATAATATTAATAATAATAATAATAATAATAATAATAATAATAATAATAAAAAATTATAAAAATTGAAGCAAATAGGCCGGAGATTATTGTTAAAAATCAGAAAGAAAAAACTTGTCTATTAATTGATATGGCTTGTCCAGCGGATTGTAACATAGCAACCAAGGAATTTGAAAAAGTGTCAAAATATAGACCTGGAAATTGAAATAGAAAAAATGGGAAATTTGAAAACAAGAGTTGTGCCAGAGATAGTAGGTGCACTTGGAATGATAAAAAATGGAACAAAACAACACATTGAAAGAATCCCTGAAAACCCTAGCTTAAGAGATATACAAAAAACTGTCTTATTAAGTATAGCCCACACACTAAGTAGAACTTTGTCTATGTAACGCTAGGGATGATGGGAAGATAGAAAAAACATGAAATAGAGCCATAGCAACACGCCACGACCTACCTTATGTCTTCCCGCAGACCTGGTTGGTATTGCAACCATAGCAAAAGACGAAATATGATGAAAAATGACATAATAATAATAATAATAATAATAATAATAATAATAATAATAATAATACTCAACTTTGCTGGAAAGAAAATTGCATGTATTTCGTATAAACACCACTCAAACACGGCTACATATATAAGACCTGTAACTGTTTAATGGGAATTTGCAATATAAACAAGAAAAAACAATGAAAGCTAATCGCCCCGACATCATTATTAGATACCACAAGAACAGAATGTGTTTTTTATTGACGTGGCAGTCTCTGTAGACTGTAATATATCCTTGAAGATTAAAAAAACTATCAAATATAACAACATTGAAATTGAAATCTCAACAATGTGGTACGTGACGCAATCAACAATTCCAGTTATAATTGGAGCACTAAGACTGATTTAAAAATTTTCTTTAAACTCAAAAGTACAGCACATAACTTATAAAGGACGTTATCCATTTAAAATGTGATCTTTTTGATAGTTTGATTTTGACAAAATATACTCAGTAAAAAATGTCTTGATGCTATTTCTGACCTTAAATCTCTTTATGAGACCGGGAAAACATGGATATACATCATACATCAAAGAAATAAAATAATTATAGTAATAATAATGATAAAAATTTATTTACACTGAACAATGCGAAAAGATTTTGGAAAATATGTAAACAAACACTGGCATTAATTTTACCCAGCAACGGTTACAGAAATAGAAGATGTCACAATTATATGAGATTACAGCTTCTGCACAGTCAGGAAAATTGAAGCAAATAAGCCGGGCAATATTGTCAAAAACCAATAAGAAAAACATTGCCTAGTAACTAATATGGGTTATCCAACGCATTGTAACATAGTAACCAAGGAATTTTAAAAATATCAAAATACAAGAGTGAAAAACCAAAAATAATTCAACATCTGTAAAAATTAAATGCAGACTTTGATTGAAACAGGAAAGGTAGTTCACTATATAAAATCAGCTGGATGGGGTAATCCAGTATTTGGCATTGGAAAGGTAAAAACACATTTCATCAACAAAAAATGGGAAAATGACACAGAAACTTTACCCCGTACCGGATCGAAAGTAAAATTTAATTACTGCGTTCCAGTCATGAAACCAATCATTTCTAGAAGTTTCAATCCACTGAACGGGTCTTGAGATATCTTGACCAAGGACAGACAGACAGACAGACAGACAGACAGAGAGACACATAGAGAGAAAAATAAACAAATACATAACAAAAAATTAAACAGACAAATGCAACCGAATACATTACGAGGATGATAATAATAATAATAATAATAATATTAATAATAATAATAATAATAATAATAAATAGAAAAAATGTGGAAATTGAAAACAAGAATCATACCAGTAATAGTGGGTGCACTTGGAATGATAAGACAGAGAACTAAACAACACATTGACAAATCCTTGGAAATCCCTGCTTAATAGACATACTAAAATTGTCTTGTTAAGTACAACCCACAAACTAAGGAGAACTTTGTCTATGTAACGCTAGGGATGTTTGGGAGATATTACAAAACATGAAAAATGGTAAATGTGCAGATGTGCTCTTTTTTGGTAGTGCTTTTATTGTATTGGGGGAATTTTAATTTAAGATGAGGCAATGGAGAGTGAGGAACAGTAGATTGATGGAGGAACCGTCAAAGTATGGAGGAACATCAAATGGATGGAGGAACAGCACATAAACAGAGGAACAGTAAATGTATGGAAAGATAGCAAACGGACGAAAGAACAGCAATTACATCGGGAGAAAGTAAATGTAAGGGAAAAATAACAAATGGCTAGAAAGAAGAACACATCGATGGAGGACCAGCGAATGGACGTGCAAATGCAAATGTGTGGAGGAACAACATTATTTAGATTGGGGTCCGGTCCTTTATATATAAGTCTTTTTTTATTAACATTTAGCTCTAAACAAGGCAATAGATCCACTAAAAGACAAGCGGTCACTGAATATGAAAGAATATGGGAAAAAGTAAAATAAAATTTTATTAAGGAAATAAAATAGTTCAAGAATAGAATGTAAGCAACAGTAGACAATAGTTTACATTGCATTTAAAATTAAATATCAAAGTGGTCTGGAAAGAATGCAAGAAATGCAAGAGTAGAAACTAACTGCATAGACCTTCCGTTTACATCTAACCAGCTCAACCCTAAAAGGATGAAGCTTATCGGTCATTCTTCTCCTGATTTGAAATCCATAAAGTCTACGTACCAAAGAGGATAGGTCATTAGAAGAATTTCCATGAAATTATTAATAGAAAATGTGAAATGAATCTACATTATTGGGGTAGGAGAGTTGATAATATGAGATGTCAGGTCAGGACAGAAAACTGAAGGGAGTTCCACAGGCAGGAATTGCGATAAAAGAAACTATTCGAATAGAAGTGACGGTTACATTTAACTATTTTAACATTAAAAGGGCAGGACCTAGATGCTAATCTAGTAGCACACTTAAATTCGCGTGGACGGGTACGAGGGAAAAATGCTCATCAAAGCAATTGCAGAAAAGACAGAAAAGTGTCACGTTACGTTAGTTTGGTGAGAAAGTGACAGAAGTCGATATGCCAAGTCAGAATCGATTATAGTGAAGATGCTTCTTTGAATTTTCTGGAGAAAATCGAGATGAGTAGTAGGATCATCCAAGTAGATATGGCAACAGTAATCAATGCACGGACGAATGGTAGATTTATAAATATGCAAGATGGATTCTGAAAAAAAAAAGAAGAAAACCTTCTGGCCCGACACAGTAACCCAATATAATAACAGTAAATGTAGATGTTGATTCAATGTAGTCGTTCATTTTGAGGTCAATTGAGAGAGTGGGGGCAAGAGAGTACATTGTGTTGCTTTCTAGAACCTTAACATTGTTCATAAAAAGTGAAAGTCGGACAGTTTTTCTATGATGGTTAAGGGAGAAAAGCTTCCTTTTGGCGGCATCAACGTTTACGATATTTTCTTACCCGGATTTATCACAGGTTGGGGATCTTTTCCAAAATTGGCAACAAGATTTTCTTTTGTGAGCCTTGGCAGATTTCTTATCGAAATGGGATTAAATGGCAGTGTCATATATATCTATATACGCTCCGATAGTTTATCAAAAAGTGTATTGCTCGCTTGATTTAACGATATAACAACCCTTATTAAGCAATTTCTTGCCAAAAATAAATTTTAGAGTTCATATATCAAATGTGTTAAAAAAAATCCGGTTTGCCCTGATGTGAAAACGATGGACATAATCCGATTTACATTTTGATAGAAAACGCTACAAACAGGTCCCTTTAACACTAAAGTCACAAAGACGTAAATCTCATTTGCACATGAACCGATGAAATATCATAATTTTGCATTGGATTAAAAAAATGGATAGATTAATGTCCTATTTGCTCTGCAATAAGTAAGCTCATGTTCACTTTTCACTGGATGGAGAAGGAAGACATGTTTTCTTTGTACTAATGTCAAAAAAGATTGATATGGATTCGGTTTGCACTGAAAAGAGAAAGTAGACGTAGGTCCTCTATGAAGGTGAGAGATGAACACAGTTATTATCTGCACTGGAATCGAAATCATAGTCACAGAATATACGCTATAGACAAAATTGTTGAAATGGTTCTTGTTTACATTTTAATAATAAAAAAAACAAATGCCCGGTTTTCACTGAAATCAAGAAGTTAGTCATATTTAGAGTTTGCACAAGGCTAGAGAGATAGAAATATGCTTGTTCATGAACAGAGTAAAATAATATAGGCGTAGGTCCCGTTTTACACTCGTAAAATGTAGATTCAGATCCGGTTGGCATTGTTAGGTGGGAACGGTAAGCACACGCCCGATTTGCATGGGGAAGAAAACAATATCATAAGTCGTCTTTCCACTAAGTGGAAAAAGTATATATGTAGGCTAGACCAGCGCTTCTCAAACTATTTGATGTGGCGGACCGGTATCTTTTTTTTTACAATGTGCCAGGGACCGGCAAGCAAAGCAAGCCAATCCAGCTGAGTAAGAGGGGGAGACTGTGGACCCCGGAATTTTTTTGGGGGATATGTACTAATTCAGGGATAATTTGAGACTATCTGTAATAAACATTAGGACATGATATCTTGTTCTTTCTAAGGGCAGTCATCATTGACGTAACAAGTCTTCCTAGTGTGCCATTGACTCGTACCATATTTGTGCTATATTAGTTATGGCCACTGGTTTCGAGGGTATATATTTTTAAAAATCAAAAAATATACATATATTTCAAGTTAATATTAATACTTCGTAAGCAATTTGAATTTAATAGAAGACATTAATCTTCTAAAAAATAGACAAACAGTAAAACAAAATATTGATTTTAATTGGCATAGAGTTTTATTATTGTTTCCTTCTTTTCTGGAAAATTTCCGCGTACCGGCAGACGATGGCAGACTTTGAGTAGTACTGGGCTAGACTCAACCCGGTAGATATAGGTTCAGTTTGCACTGGGGGTCAAACAAAAACATAGGTTCTGTTTGCACTGGAGTCAAATAAGAAACAGATTTATTTGTCACTGGTGGGAAACGTCGGTTTGTACTAAGTTTAAACAATTAAAAAACGTCCTTTTTTTAAAAAGCAAAAGAGCAGACACAAGTCGGTTTCGTAATAAAGTTAAAATAGAGACACTGGTCCAGTTTACACGGAAATCGAGAAGGTATGCTTTGCATAATGAGAAAAAACTTTGAATCAATAAAATGAGTGGCTTTATAGAAAAATTTTGAGACTATCATAAAATGTGACAATTTAAGAGGAATAGCAAAAGGACTGATGAACAACAGATGCAGAGAGGAAGAGTTGATAGATGGAGGAACAGAAAATGTATGGAGGAACATAAAATCGAGGAATAGCGAATGGACGGAGTAACAGCAAATAGAGAGGGAAAAGGTAGATAGATGGAGGAACAGCAAATGTATGGAGGAACATAAAATCGAGGAATAGCGAATGGACGGAGTAACAGCAAATAGAGAGGGAAAAGGTAGATAGATGGAGGAACAGCAAATGTATGGAGGAACATAAAATCGAGGAATAGCGAATGGACGGAGTAACAGCAAATAGAGAGGGAAAAGGTAGATAGATGGAGGAACAGCAAATGTATGGAGGAACATAAAATCGAGGAATAGCGAATGGACGGAGTAACAGCAAATAGAGAGGGTAAAGGTAGATAGATGGAGGAACAGAAAATGTACGGACAAATAATAAACGGATGGAAAGAGCGCGAATGAAGGGAAAAGCAGCAGATGCAGAGAGAAACAGTAGATAAATGAAGGAACAGAAAATAAATGGAGGAATCTAATCTAAACTTATTTATAAATGGAACTTTGTCTGTGTGTGTGTGTGTGTGTGTGTGTGTGTGTGTGTGTCCGTTACCTATACACACCAAAACGGCTGAACCGATTTTCTTGATAATTTGTACAGTTGTACCATTAGGTTGTCCCAAAAGTTCGTAAAAATTTGCCAAAAATTAAAATTAAAATTTTACTCGCAAAAACTAATTTAATTAAAATTAAAATTTTACTCGCAAAAACAACAAAAATTATTGCTTAAAATAAAGACCATCATTTTCCAAGACTTTCTGCGATCGATCTGCAAGATTTCGGATCTGGTCAAATTACCATTCAGCCGGCTTCGTATCAAAGAATTCTTGACACGCTTCCTCGACTTCATCAAACGAATCGAATCTGCGGCCCGTCAGATATTGTTGCATTGAGCGGAAAAAACCGTAATCTAATGGAGCACAGTCAGGACTTTAGGCTGGATGTGGAAGAACCTCAACGTCGTGCAGCTCTTCGAACCTGTCTTTGGTCTTCCTGGTGGTGTGTGGCTTGGCATTGTCAATTTGCATCAAAGCGGGCTTTCGGTTGATCAGAGCCGGGTACTTTTGTTTCAACTTTTCATAAACCCGCTCAAGTTGCTGACAGTAAAGTTCGGCACCAACTCAAAATGCACGATTCCTTCAACGTTCCCAAAAAAGCACAACATGACTTTCTTGCCGAATCGATTTTGTTTGGGAACCGACGGTGTCTCTTGCCCTTTCTGAACCCATCGCTTGTTTTGATTGTGCTGGATCAGATAGACCCATTTCGCAAGTTTTTACGAACTTTTGGTACAACCTAACGTGATTTTTTCGTAAATAACAATATTAGAGATAAACCTTGGAAATATGCAGATTTTTTGTCGTAATGAAAAGCATACAAAATGCTTTGCATGCATGGTATTTATGTACAAAAGAAACGAATATATACATATATATATATATATATATATAAACTTATTTATAAATGGAACTTTGTGTGTGTGTGCGTGTCTGTGTGTGTGTATCAGTTACCTATAGACTCTGAAACGTCTGAACCGATTTTCTTGAAAATTTACACAGTTGTACTATAAGCGTCTCTAGTGTTCTTAGCTAGGTTTTGTGTCAAGGTGCCCCGGATAAATATAAAAAATCGATAATGGAAAAAAATCGGGTTATAGAAGGAGTGGTCCGATTTTAATCAAATTTCATACACTCATAGAGAAAGACATGAGAAACGATATTCAGAAGTTTCAAGGTTGCAGTTCTGACAATAGTGCAGAAAATCGATAATATATATATATATATATATATATATATATATATATATATATATATATATATAAGGCAAGATGTTTGTGTGTGTATCTGTTTATCTGCCTGTATGTCTATTTTTTCAGCCCTTTTATTTTAGTTTTTGCTTCGGGTTTGCTCAAAGGAGGTATAACTGTAGTTCCTAGTCTCAACCATGATACCATTTACTCAGAGGACTTATTTAGCCTTCAAATTTCAGTTTACGACGGAACAAACTTATTTGATATCGATACCAGGAAATCAAAATTTGACTTACATCCATTCATTTTTCTTCCAGTCTCCGGTTTCGCTTTAACTAGAAGTAACTATTGCTTTTTAGTCTTTCGTGCCAACGTCCAAAGCGTCTGACTTCCATGACCATGGATTAGTTTTAAAGCTTTCATTACACCCGAGCAACGCCGGGCTATAATGGTAGTAGGAAATAGATGGTGAACGGCAATAGGTGGCGTGACAGTTAATTTGACGAAGTAACTGCAAATAAAGGGTGAAACAGAAAATAGACGAAGGAACAAGAAATGTGTGCAGGAACTGTGAATGGATAAAACAACATGGAGGAACACAAAATAGATGGAGGAGCAGCAAACGTACCGAGGAACAGTAAATAGATGGAGGAACAGCGAAAAAAATAGAGGATCATAAAATTGACTGAGGAACAGGAAATTTATAAGGGAACATCAAATATATAACGGAACATTAAATAAATTGAGAAATACGTATCACAAAGAAGTAGATTTAATATTAAGAAGTATTTCATGATACAAGAAATGAGAAGAAGCCGTGAGCAAATATAAATTGCTACATCTCTTTGAGACACGCATACGGGATAAAAGAGACAACCCTTTTTATTAATCATGTTATATTTATATCTAAGAATTATTTATTTAATGCGAATTATTCCAAGAACATGTTTAGTAATGGAATAAGAAATCGAATTTGCAATCGAGTGACGAAGCATTTAAATATTGGTTGGATGTATTTCGTTCTTTTTTTTTAAGAATAATTTTTTTGTCGTATTTATAATCGTTCTGTTTCCTTGTCAACTTTACGTTTCTTTAGTTTTTTTCCAATTTCGATATAAGATCAAATTTACGGCATATTTACCGCTCAACAATAAAAACCCGAGCGAGAGAATTACGCCACGCACGCCTCGTGATACATTGCATAGAAATGTAATGATCTGAACGTATTTTTCAACCTTACTTTTCTTTTTTTTTCATAATGTTTGATTTAACTAGTTTTCTGCAGGAATGAAAAGTTGGATAACCAAATAGTACGAAAAATATGTAAGCGGTTTGGAGAAAGTTATTGAGTTTTCTCTTTTCTTTTGCTTCTCCTAATCCAACCGCTAAGTTCATAGAAAAATTATTGTAAAGCCAAATTTCATTTATTTATCTATCAACAATAGCTGCAATAAGTTGGGCAAATTCATTTTGTCGCATCAATGATCTCACTATCACTGAGAATAGGAAGAAAAAAACTGATATATATATATTGTCATCCGCAGACAGATCTGTTTCGCTGTATCACAGTTCATCAGTACGATTAGACTCCGATTGCTACATAACACAGGTTCGAAACCCGACCGAATTGTCGTCAGTCGGCAATTCTACCCCTGGGTCACGGGGCGTTCGATGGAAGAAGGCAGTCTTTTAGCGCATATAATATTACGCGCCCAATAGCTAGCGTGCTCCAATTCATTTTACTGAATGAGCGATGCGTACACACTAGAGTGGCTACTGTTTTTCAAAGTCTACCTTTCTTCTAGAGTGCTCAATCAGGGTGTGAGAGCGTAAATACAGTACTGTGCAAAATTATTAGGACAAGAACTATTTTATCTTTTCTGGGACATATTGACTGAAAATAAACGATTTAATTAAAGTAATTTTATATGATTTACTCAACAAATGCTTTAACAAAAAATACTTGTTACAAAATAAATTTAATATTTAGTATAATAGCCTTTTGCTTTGATCACAGCCTTCATTCTGTCAGGCATTGATATCACAAGCTTCTCAATGTATCTAATCGTATCTCCTGTCAAGCAGCTCGTATTTGTTCCCAAGTCGTGTCTTGCTATGATTTAGATTTATCAATTTTTTTTATTCAAAACATCCCATAGATGTTCAATAGAATTGGGATCAGTACTTGTGTGGGCCAGTTCAAATTCCAAAGCCCTCCTTCCTCTTCCTTTTTAGTTAAATAATTCTTACAAATGATTGGCATTTCACCCTGTATTTGAATTTCAGTGAGATGTTTAGGAAACTCACTCTTGTTTTAATACTAAAAGTGTTAAGAAAGGAGTGATTTTAAGCTTTATTTTGATGTCTCATAAAAGATAAAATAGTTCTTGTCCTAATAGTTTTGCACAGTAATGCATATATATATATATATATATATATATAATAACAAGACCGATTCTGTAAGTATCTAAATCCTAAAACTATACGAAAATAAACTTTAAGGACAACAAATAACAGACAGAATCTAACTCCGTTACTATCCGTCGCTGTAAGGCGTTGGACAAGAGGGGAGAAAAAAAGAAAACTGCGGAATACAGACAATACATACAATACCCCGCAGTAAAGAAAAAAAAAACCAAACGGAACCAACCACAAAGAAAGAAAAAGTGCTCGATACAGAACTAACCAAAGCGAAATAACAAATAGTAAGCAATGTAGAGCAAAGACACGAGCCGTTGTGTGAAACCGCGGTAGGTTTTGGCGATCTTGTGATTTTTTTACGTATATATATATATATATATATATATATATATATATATAAAGTATGCCCAGTAAGCCAATAAACATACCTTGGTAGGTTTGTTGGCCCACTAGGTATACTTTATATATATATATATATATATATATATATATATATAAAGTATGCCTAGTAAGCCAATAAACATACCTTGGTAGGTTTGTTGGCCCACTAGGTATACTTTATTTATTTTTTTTCTAACTAAGTATTGAGCGCTTTATTCTTTGTTCATTACTGGTCTCGGATTCTTTTACTTTTGGCTACGTGCTAACTCGGTCTAAAACATTTTGACTAGTGTTCATGTTCTTCGCTATTTCTTCTTTCTAAACATTTTCCTTCAACGTAAATTCGCGGACGGTTTTTCGACACGAGTATAGTTATTAGTTTGTCATTATATATATATACTAGCAGTATACCTCGGTGTGGCTCGGGTGTAATGAAAACTTTAAAATTAATCCATGGTCCTGGAGCTCAAACTTTTTTGACGTTGGCACGAAAGACTAAAAAGCAAAAGTTGTTTCCAGTTAAAGCGAAACCGCAGACTGAAAGACAAATGAATGGATGTAAGTCAAATTTTGATTTCCTCGTAGTGATATAAAAGTTTTGCACTACTCTCAGAACTGCAACCTTGAAACTTCTGAATATCGTTTCTTATGCCTTTGTCTATGAGTGTATCAAATTTGATTAAAATCGAACCACTCCTTCTATAACCCGATTTTTTTCGATTATCGATTTTCGATATTTATCGGGAGTACCTTGACACAACACCTAGCTAAGAACACTCGCAGACGCTTATAGTACAACTGTGTAAATTTTCAAGAAAATCGGTTCAGACGTTTCAGAGTCTATAGGTAACTGATACACACACACAGACACGCACACACACACAAAGTTCCATTTATAAATAAGTTTATATATATATATATATATATATATATATATATATATATATATATTCGTTTCTTTTGTACATAAATACCATGCATGCAAAGCATTTTGTATGCTTTTCATTACGACAAAAAATCTGCATATTTCCAAGGTTTATCTCTAATATTGTTATTTACGAAAAAATCGCGTTAAGACACTGGGTCCCGTCAGTAAAATGACTGACGTTAAGCAACGTTGCATCTGGTTCGTTCGTAGATACATGACTGCTTTTGGAACATCAGGTAGTGCAACGGGTGTTGTACGGGTGTTTTAATGGTTAATGCCTCGAAATCTTTTATCAGAAAGCCGAGTCCAAATCCCATGTCAACCGTTATATTCGCTTATGTGATAATACCTTTAGGAAAAGCACGAATCCATATTTTCT
Organism: Ascarosepion bandense; assembly: GCA_037127315.1. Lineage (NCBI taxonomy): Eukaryota > Metazoa > Mollusca > Cephalopoda > Sepiida > Sepiidae > Ascarosepion > Ascarosepion bandense. Next base: position 6,666,660 of record JBBBDQ010001215.1, read on the forward strand.
ATCCCAAACTATGAAAACCCACATCAAAATTCCAGGTGCTGTAACTTTGGATGTACGAGTTATGCGATAGATAATAGCTGAGAAATGTTTATATATTGATGAGTACACATGTATAGCCATAAATCCACATTGTATCTTTACCGATATATTTTTTTTTAATCATCTCACCCCAAGCAAGGCATTCCACTGCCACTATTGCGCATGGGGCTACATAGGGGAAGGTAAAGAGAAGGAGTGGTTAGACATAGGGAATGTCAGGTGACAGATGATTAAGGATACCGAGGATGAGGGTTGGGCAGATGGGAAGAGTGTTTGATAGAATGGGAGCAGGTTAGTGTGTTAGGAGGTGTCTATTGACCTTACATTTAAACTCCTGGAGATTTTAGCCGTTGGGGAAGCAATCGTGTGTAAGAGAATTCCACAGTCTGGAAGTGCGAGGAAAGAAACTGTTGGAGTAGAAGTTACGGTTGCATTTTATCGGTTTCACTGTTAAAGGGTGGGATCTAGTTGCTAATCTAGTATCTCGTTCAAATTCGTATTTAGGGGCACCAGTGATCTAAGTTCATCGGAGGAGAAGCCGTGAAAGTATATATATATATATATATATATATATATATATATACACTCCCTCCTGCCATGCTCAGTGATTTGTATTATTTCGTTTTTTATAATGCCTTTCATTATTTCATCCCCCACCCCTTTCCCTCCTGTTCATTTTTTTGTACGGGATATTAGCAACCGGAAAAATTAAACCCACAAATGGCGGGTAAACTCTTAAAGGGTCAACGGCCAGCTAACTAGAGCTGGTGTCTCGATAAATCACTGTGGAAAAGGAAATAGGATACCACTCCACTATCATTCCTGCGTACAATTATGGCTTTGCAAAATTAACGTGCAGGGCGTTAATTCCAAAGGAAATAACTTCTGGTCCGGTAATGATCGTCATGGGCAACAGGTGTCACATAATCGTCATCTAGCGATTGTTAGCACCAATGGCGCAAATTGGATATCTTTTTCCAAAATTCTCTCTCGCCCGTAAAGAAGTGACATGAGCAACAGTCGGTACACAACAAAGAAAAAATACCCTAGGAATATGGAACGTCAGGACGCAAAACAACTGGGGTCAATTAGAGAATGTTAAGCAGGAAATGAGCAGATTGAACTTAAAAATTCTAGGCATATCCAAAAGTAGATGGCTAAACAAAGGAAACTTCAGCAGTTACAACCACAGGATCATATATGCAGGAGGTAAAAAAAAGCGAAAAGTGAGACGGCTTAGTGCTGGACGAAGAAATGGTGTAATCCGTTCAGGGATACTGATCTTTTTCTAAAAGACTTTTCCTGGTCAAACTGAAATTAAAGCCCTTCAACAAACCACTTATAGTAGTATATGCACCAACAATGCAAAGCACTGATGAAGAAATAGAATTTCTCTACTCAGCTGTTGACAATGCCAAAGCTAAACCTAAAAGGCAAGAAATTAGAATTATCATGGGGGATTTGAATGCCAAAGTATGCAAGGAGAGAGAAGGGTAGACAACTGGCATATTTGGTTTAGGAATCCGCAACGACTGGGGTGAAAGTAGGTCCAGTGTAACTCCTTGTTTCAAGAACACCCAAGACGTTTTTGTACATGGAGAAGCCAAAGAGGCGAGGCGAAAAGCCAAATCGATTATGTTGGTTGTTTTTTTTTTTTTTTTAATTTTTTTTTTATAAACGTTTCACCCCGAGCAAGGCATCTCACTGCCACTACCGCGCAGGGGGCTACGTAGAGTGGAGAAAGGCTGATTAAATATAGGAAATGTCAGAGGGTGGGTGATAGGCGGGTAAGGATACCGAAAATGAGGGTTAGGTAGATGAGAGTGTTCTGAGAATAGTTGGGAGTTAGTGTGATAGGAGGTGTCTATTGACCCTACATTTAACCACCTGGAGATTGTAACTGTCGGGAAAGCAGACTTGTGGAGGGGAGTTCCAAAGGCGGGAAGCGCGAGAAAAGAAGCTGTTGGAGTAGAATTTACGGTTACATCTTATTTGTTTAACTGTAAAAGGGTGGGACCTAGTTGCTAATCTAGTATCTCGTGTAAATTCGTGCTTAGGCGGCACCAGTCATCTAAGCTCATCGGAGCAGAAGCTATGAAAGTACTTGTTTTTATGGCATATCAAGCTCGGCGGGACATTTAATGCTAACTAAATTTTATTTATTTATTTATTGCTGGTAACGCCTTTTTCTTTTCAAAGATTTATTGTTGTTTTTATACAAGTTTTTTATCTAATAATACTTTTTTTCTTTTCGAGTATCAAGATTCATTGGGATTTGTTCTTAAGGGCAGGGTCCCCAACTCTTACCCATGTTATTTAACCCATAACTGGATGGAAAGGACGGATTTATACCTTTCCTAAGGGTACCAGTGCTTAAGTGAATGCAGGGTATTCAACTGGAATTCGAACTCGGCTCACCGATTTCTCTTTTCGAGCCGATATCCACTGCACCACAGCGCACATCTGTAACTAAACACTTACAGCATCTGGTATTCCCAAGCGGTCACCCATTTATGTACTGATCAGGCTCAACATTGCTTAACTTCGGCGATCGAGCGAGAACCGGTTTATTCAACGTGATAGGCCGTAAGCCCAAATCGATTATGTAACCATAAACAAAAGATTCAGAAACACAGTGGTTACATGCAAAACCTATCCGAGTTCCGTCTGTGGAATCGACCACCTTCCGGTTTTCTGCAAAGTAAAGGTGAAACTTTGAAGACTATATAAGCCTTGGGCAGCAGCAAGACTGCAAAACAACACGTTCCTAAATGACGGCTACCTGCAGAAAAATACACTGACAGCGTGAAGAATATATACGAAGAGCAAATGGGAAATAGAAATTCGAAATGAGACGCACTTAAAGATGCTCTAGTGAAATCAGTAAACAACATTGTCCAGAGAGAATCAGACGCAGAAGAAAGAACGAGTAGATAACTGAAGAGATGCAAAGGAGACAGACAAACTATGCCAAGACATGGAACTGAATACAAGAAACTACAAAAGAAAATAAAAACCAAGTGCAGACAGGCTAAAGAGGAATGGCTCAACAACAAATGTGCTCAAGTAGAGAGACTGAGCAAGACGAATAATGGAGAAAGGCATAAAGGAATAACTGACAGGTCAAAGAACATGCTCCTCAACAGTATGTATTAAATCCAAGGATGGAACGATCATATTAGAGAAAGAGGAAATAAACCAACAATGGGAAGAATATATATATAAGTTATCTTCTACAACAAGAGTCTTTAAAGCGATAGTAGACAAAGATGATGAGGGACCGAAAATACTAAAATCCCAAATGAAAGCTGCAATTGTCAAACTGAATAGAAACACAGCAGCTGAACCAGACACCATTGTAATAAATATGTTGACAGCCTTAGAAGATTTTGGCATAGAGAAAATTACGGAAATTATAAATGAAATCAACAACAGCGATGTAAGACCAGATGACCTAAGCAAATTAATTTTTATAGAAGCTTGATGTTTTATAGAATCTTGGTGTTATCGAATGCGAACTCCACCGAACAACCAGTTTGATGAGCTACATAACGAAATTGGTGGTCCAGTGCATATTGGCTCGGAACAAGTAATCGGTAGAGCCGAGTTCGAATTCCAGTTGAATTCATTGCATTCACTTATGCGCAAATACCCTTGGGAAAGGCATTAATCCTCTCTTCCTTCCAGTTATGGGTTAAATAACAGGACAGATTGGGTTTTATAGCCTTGGCTGGCAACCAGTTTACCGCAGAAAGCAATGGCAACCTACTGCGGGATAATCTTCTGCCCAGTCAGTCATGTCTCTTTCGGGACATGATCGCTCAAGCGTGTTTCACCTATGGCACTTAACTGACTGTCTGATGAATAGAGCGCAAAACAGAATCAGACCGGAAAGAGGACAAGAACTGTGCGGTTTTTCCAAGAACAGTGGAACAAGGAATGCAATATTAATGCTTAGGATGCTATCAGAAAGGGTGATACAAATGAAAAAAATAAGTTTACCTGTCCTTTGTAGATTATGCCAAGGTGTTCGATAAAGCACGCCACAAGGAACTGATAGAAATGCTCTGTAACCTCGACTTATGTGGAAGACATCAGAGTAATCAAGAAGCTCTACTGGCAGCGAATCGCCTGCATACGGACAGGAAATGAATTCAGAAGATATACAAATGTAGGAAGGAGCGTAAGACAAGGATATGTCTTTCAACGGATCTATTCAACTCGTACAGCGACTATTTTGATGACACTGGAGTATATGCCAGGATTCATCATCCGGGGGCACAATCTGAACATAAGATACGCAGATGATACAGTGTTGACAGTCAACACGGAAAGAAAAATACAAGACCTCTTAAAAAAGGTAGATGAAGGAAGTCGAAAGAAAGAACTACAAATAAACTACAAGAAAACCGAATTTATGGTCATCAGCAAACAGAGGAACCCAAAATGCCAATTAAAAGTTGGAGAAACTAAAATCAAACAAGTACAAATATTAAAGTACTTGTGAAGTGTTCTAACGGAAGACGGAAATTTCGACACTGAGACCATCGGTTTTACGCATGCTAATTTAAAATCGTTTTATCTACACCCTGTTTTCGAGAAACATACATGAGAATAGATGCAGTAAAGATTGGTAAGTAATATAATGTTTCTGATGTGTACTTATCGTTGATGATTTCAGTTAGTCAGATTGTTGCCATACGTTATACATGCTTGGGCGATCATGTCTAAAATGAGACATGACTGATTGAGCAGAATATTATACCGCAAAAGATTGTAATTACTTTTTGCGTTAGACTGGTTCCCAACCAAGGCTATATAGCTCAATCTGTCCTGCCATTTAACCTATAGCGGGAGGGAAAAAAGACGAATTAATACCATTTTTGATAGTATTTGCGCGTACGTGAATGCAAAGAATTCGACTAGAATTCGGAATCGGCTCTCCCATTTCTCGCTGGTGATATAGTTATTTTAGTCCCTCGAAGTACTTCAGATGTCAAGAATTATGTTTTTGTCTGAATTAGGCTTGATTTTTTAAATGTTTTTCTTTTGGTATTTTTTAGCAGTAGATAAGAGAAAACCAAATTTGTTTAAAGTTTAAGCTTTTGTTTGTAGCACAGGGTGTTCTGTCAATAGAGGTGAAATACTTCCTTATAAAGTAAACAACTAATATTACAATTACGATTGGAGGGGAAGACAACAGATACTACATTTAGTGTTCCCATGCATCGCCACTCTGGCGGGACGTGACACAAGGTCAGTTAAGGTAAGGATCCGGTGCACGCGCAAGGTATAGAAAAACTCTGGCAATTCACTGGCATCTGTATTTGTCGTGGACCCGGTTAAGAGTCCAGCAAGAAATAATACAAACACAAAAATAGGAAATAACGATATATGTATTAAAAACGGCAAAATACAAATACGTGGAACTCTGTTAGTGGAACGAATAAATACGGGTTAGGAAGAAATGCTATAATTGGGTCACGCAGTGATCGTACGGTAGCAGTCTTGCCTATCTTTGCCTATCACTCTCCGCTGATCTGCTTATGCTGATCTCCTGCAGAATTCTCACTCTCTGAGCTCTGATCTCTTGAGGTCTTTCCTCTTGTGAGGGGAAGTATATGTAATTGTAGGAAGGGTTCAATCCGTTGTAATGGGTGATGCAACCATGACAGTATTAATACCGATTAATACCACTTTGAAAAAGATAGTGCTGCGGGCAGTTTTCCCCTAGATCTGTTGCCTCACAATAATAAAAGAGTTTTACTGTATCCGAAGTCAGAGATACAACACAGGTTACACTCTATCCGAAAACAAAGACACAAATGAATTGTCATCTATACGAAGACTGATACCCAAACAGAGTAGTGATCTATCCAAAGGCAAAGACACAAATGAATTGTGATCTTTCGGAAGACAGGTGCATAACAAAAGTGGCTTTCTATCTAAAAACAGATACACAAAGAGGTTGTGCTCTTTCCAAACACAAAAGCACAGATGAGCTGTTATATATCCGAAGACGGAGCTCCAAACAGCGTTGCGCTCTATTCGAAGACAAAGAGGCAAATTCTACTCGAAGAATGAGATTTAAACTGTATTCTGCACTATACAAAGACAGAGAATATTTATTATCTATTTGAAGGCAGATACACAAAAAACTTTGAGTTTTATCTGAAAAGAAAAACACAAATACATTGCCCTCTATCCGAAGACAGAGACACACACGAGTTGTGATTTGTCCGAATACGGAGGACCAAACAGCGTTGCGCTCTGTACAAAAACTAAGAAACCAATGAGTTGTTCTCTATCCAAAGACAGAGAAACACATGAGTTGTGATTTGTCCGAATACGGAGGCCGGGACAGCGTTGCGTTTTGTACGAAAACTATTCGAAGACGGAGACCTAACCAGCGTAGCGCTCTATACGAAGACAAAGACGCAAATGAATTGTGCTCTCTCCGAAGACTGAGATACAAAGTGATTTTCGCCCTATCAGAAACAAATACATGAATAAGTTATGCTCCCCACGAACCATGACAAAACTCTAATATAAAATGCTGTTTATCCGCCCGAGGGGAGATACTCCATTTGTATTCCACCCTGATGACCAATGAGTAAAGAACAAATGCAACTCAAACTGGTTTATCACTCAATGAATTCCGAACGTTTCCTTATAAGATACTAGCAGTATAGCCCGGCGTTGCTCGGGTGTAATTAAAGCTTTAAAACTAATCCATGGTCCTGGAGCTCAGACTCAGCATAAAGAATATTTGTGTGAAGTTTGGTGAGAATTGGATAAAATTGTGGATTTGTATAAAGGACATACAGACAGATAAACAGACACACACACAAACATCTTGCCTTATATATATATATATATATATATATATATATATTATCGATTTTCTGCACTATTGTAAGAACTGCAACCTTGAAACTTCTGAATATCGTTTCTTATGTCTTTGTCTATGAGTGTATCAGATTTGATTAAAATCGGACCACTCCTTCTATAATCCGATTTTATCGATTATCGTGGGAGTACCTCGACACAAATCCTAGCTAAAAACACTCGCAGACGCTTATAGTACAACTGCGTAAATTTTCAAGAAAATCGGTTCAGCCGTTTCGGAGTCTATAGGTAACGGACACACACACAGACACACACCTACACACAAAGACAAAGTTCCATTTATAAATAAGTTTAGATAGATCAACTAATATTGCCATGAGTGGTATGGATGATGTGAACAGATAATAGACATTGATACTATTCTCTTTTATGCGGTTTCATTTAGATTAACTTCGTTGTCTTCTTTCCAGCGTTCTACCGATTCCGGTTGTATATTATAATCTTAAATCTCGCATTGAAGGAATGTGGCTTTCTTCCCTAAACCAATGCGTGTGAATGTGATTTTTTGGTGTTACCTTCTCTTGACCTGTACCCTGATTCATGGCCTTCCATAGATCCTGCTGAAATAAATTTTCAACCCGCTTCTTTTCTGATGACTTTACTGTCATTAATTGCAGATCATTCATTAATTTGATTAATCCGAACTAAGTGTCATTCAATTATTAAAATTTATTTTCTACAACATTCAGATAGTCTCAAAGATTCTACACAGAATACTTTATTAGCAAAATAAAGGACAGGAAATAATTTGTTTCGGATTTTACAAAGTTTTATAGATTTTATATGTTTTACAACCTCCAGAAATTTAAATGCAATGTCAATACTCATCTATTAACCACTGGACTCTAGCTCTCTCCCCACCCCCGTATATCCTTCCCTTTCTCTCCACCTATGTATCTGTCATTGCACCTGCATTCTCAGCTTTCTATTACTCCTTTCTAACTAGTTTGTAGTCCTCACTCTTTTCTAATTAATCTTTTTACAGTTATATAGCCCCCCCGCTCATCAGTGGCATTTCTGCCTTGCTCGGGGTGAAATGATTAAAAAAAAAAATTCAACATATTGTTTCTTGCTTTTATTTTCCAGAATTTTTCCCTTACGTTTACTTGCTTCCATGATAGCTACAATTTCCCAAAATTTAAATGCAATGTCAATTGCAATCTTCTATTTTCTTGAACCAATTCATTTTGTATCTTCCCTTTAATACTCTCTCTACCCAGTATTTTAATCACCTGTAGTTCCCTGCACACTAGTGGCGGTCCCTCTTTGTTTTGGGCGAAATTATTAAAGAAAAGTACCATTTGATGTTTATTCAATAACGTAAACGACTTTTGGGAAAATATTCGGACAGATTTTATCTAATAAAGAATATATAATTAAACAAAACGTTTAACAATACGTCAACTGTTTTTTTTCTAATTCTTTTTTTAAGGATTTACAACATTCTGATGGTGTATACTTCAGTTTTCTTCGAGTGACTCTTGTGTTCCGAAATGTTTGTATAAATCGTCGGCTATGTTTGCGAAATGGTCTGGTGTCAAATGAAACCGACCCCAGCATATTTGAACGTATCAGAAGTTGCACAAAAGCATCTCGTTTGTATAAATAAGTGTACATTTAGTTAACGAGAGGAATGACATCAATCTTTGTTGTTTTGGAATATTACGTGTTGGAAAGTCATACATAAAAGGTTTTTTCATTTAAATGCTGATTTTTAAAGTTCAGTTGTTGCAATCTCGCATGTAATTCTTATTTTGTGAAGAAAAGACAAGTCTGCTGTGACTGGTAAGAATTCATTCTGAGAGTGAAATGAAAGCAGATATGATGTCATTTTTCGTCTTTTGAGAAATCTGATATCGCTGTATCTCTTTCTCATGTTGCTGAAAAGCCAATGAGGAAAAAGGAGAAACAATTATTTCGGTGTGAAGGAGCGTGACAAAAAGACATGTCGCCTAGATGCTACGTCCTGTTTGACGACCAGTATTTCTCGCTGAAAAAAAAAACAGCAAAATCTCGCATATTTATACTATTGTGAAAAATAAGATCGGCTTCACTTTTTAAATTTTTCCCTTGCTTCTAATTAGCCAGCAAATAATAATTTGTATTTATTTTTTGCAGACGTCAGCACATGTAAAATTTTATTAGCTGACTGTATTTTGAAAAGAGGTTTTCAAATGATGAATATCTAAATATGTATGTTTTTATTGTCTCATGAAAAGTGCAAGTTTGTGTAAGCTCGGATTTTATGTGCAATTTAATTTTAGGAAATCTGACACATTGACAGATTTTGTTAAATAGTTTGCTTGTAATTATAAGAAAGAAAGAAAGAAAGAAAGAAAGAAAGAAAGAATCAATTTGGTCTATGTGAGAAAATGAATGAAAAAAGAAAGAAAGATAGAAAAAAGATAGAAAGAAAGCAAGAAAGAAAAGAATATGAATAAATATAAAAGAGGAAAAGACACTACTTGATCTCAGTAAGGAAAAGAAAGAATTAAAATTAGAAATCTTTGACGTCTGTTTTATTGAAATGGAAAAAGTGGTCAGTTTCGAATCTTCCCATTTGCACCATTATAAAAAAAAAATTATTAAAAATGCTTACAAGTTTTCAGTTAGCTTTATATTATTATATTTTTTGTATTATGTAATAATATTATTATTGTTATTTTTTGTCATTTTTGTTTTGTTATTTCTTTTTTATTCATTTTATTCTATTACTTTTTGCTATTTTTAATTCAGTTTTTTTTTATTTTTATATTTTAATTATTTTTATTTATTATCATTTCTTTTGATATTTATTTTTCAGTATTTGTCTAAATTTAAACTATTTACATTATTCGGACTATTGTTCTCATTTGTTTGCCATTTTGACGGCGTTTCGGTTGTTGTACGCAACGGTTATCTTCAGGAGATTTTTCCTTTATTGTTCTGTTATGTATTCATTCTATATGCCTTATTTATGTCCGTTTTTCTTATTTATTTTATTGTTATTTGTTCTTTTTGTTATTTGTTATTGTTATCTACTAGGTGCGTTGCATAAATTGTCGCCTAACAAACGCAAAAATGAAAATAATACTGACATCATTTTTTAACAGATATATTTACCAAAATTACGCAAACATATCTTGAAATACCAAAAAGCACATTTATTCAATAAAGTCGTCATTGGTTTCAACCAAGGTTCCAGCTGACTTCGGAAATTCTTGCATTTCTTCTGGACGGTTCCTTGTTTAAGTTGGTGAATGCTGCCATAAGTTTTGCCTTCTGTTTACCTTCAGTGTTACAAGGAATTTTGTTGCTCTCTCGCTCAACTGCGCCCTACATATAATAATCAATTGACCCGCAATCTGGCGAGTTAGGTGACAGTATGCAAGGAGGTGATTTTGTCATAGAAATTTCTGACAGCCGTTATTGGTTTCTCCTAACTGGGGCAGAGTCCTGTTACTAGACATAGTGTCTTCCAGTAGATCTAGAGATCTAGAGCAGCACTATGTTCTCAAGGACCTTTATGTAGGCCTCAGTGTTTATTAAGATGAACGGAAGCATAGCGTTACTATCTAAATTAATCACTTCAAACACATTCTTAATCATTGTTAGACACATCTGACTCTTTCTAAATTCTCTGCATTGGCGTACAAATACTATATGTTTGTATTTAGATGTCTGGCGGGAATGCCAAACATTACAACAAGCCATTTCTAAATTTTTGGCGGAGTGAATTTAGTCATGGTGCTAATTTTCTTTCAGACTGATCCTATTATGTTCAGTGGAAAAAAAAAACAGACAAAAAAATTAAAAATATAAAATGGCGATATTTTATGCATATATTATTTATTCAAGCGTTTTCGTCTTTACTTTTAGCCATTATCAAGAATTAATTTTATTTTACCCCCGTGGAATTCACTTCCATTTACTTGCTTTTCCAACAGCTACAATCTCCACAAATTTAAATGTAAAGTCAATAGTCATCTCCTATCCCAATAACCTGCCTCCTCTCTCTCATGTTCCTTTCTCCGTCCACTTCACTCTTATCAGTATTCTCATCCTGCTCTTACCCTGACACCCCTATAACCTGTCATTCTTTTGTATAAATTTCTTCTTAAGTAACCCCCTGAAAAACAGTAGCAGTAGAATGCCTTGCTTGGGGCGATATGATTATAAAAAGAAATTGAATGTACAAATTGTTTTGTGTATGTATGTAGAGATATAAGAATGTTTCATTTTCCAAAAACAATGGGCATATTTAGCCCATATTCGGAGTTGATACTGTAGTGTGCTGGGTTTTTGTTTCTATTAATATTTTCAATTTTATAAATTATGTATGCAGCCACAATGTGCCATCAATATGATATTGCCATTAATGGAACATTGTATGATGAAAAGCAGTTTTTTCCATTTGAACACTTCTATAAACTACGAAAGTAGGCGAAAACATTACAACGTAGTGTGCTTTCCAACCAGCTTTCAAGGTCATTCTGCTTCAACTGTCTGTATACCTTCGACCGTATATATCTATATATATATATAAATAGCAAGGTGTCTGTGTTTGTCTGTTTATCTGTCTGTCTATCTGTCTGTATTCATGTATGTATGACCTTTATACATATCCACAGTTTTTATACGATTCTCACCAAATTTCACACAAATATTCTTTAAATTTCCGTTCATGTCATGGGCTACTTATTTTTTCCGATTTCCCCCGATATCGGAAATTGATACCCCGATACCTGATCAGGTCTGACCAAGATCAGGATTTCAGCCTGGTTCTTGCTGCAGAATTTGCTCTAACTTGGTAAAATTCTAGTTTTTAGTCTCAAATATTAGAAGATATTCTCAGACGACTCATTTTCCCCGATATCGGAAATCGGTACCCCCGATATTCTATCGAATCTGATCAAAAACCGATATTCAGTCATCAATGTGGCTCATTTTCTCCAATTTTACTCCCAATGGTTACAATATGTTTACATCGACTTACTCAGGTTAGTTTATTCTTAGATGACTTATCTGAGTCTAATATTGGAAATCGATACTCCGATATTTTATCTGGTTTGATCAAAATCAGGTTTTCAGACCTTTTGTATAGGTTTTTGCTTCGGGTTTGGCTATAAGTAGGTTCTTAATCTCAGCCATGATACCCTTTACTCAGAGGACTTATTTCGCCTTCGAAATTCAGTTTGCGACGGAAAACTCTTTTGACATCGATACCGGAAATCAAAATTTGACTTATATCCATTCATTTTTCTTTCAATCTACGGTTTTGCTTTGACTAGAAACAACTATTGCTTTTTAGTCTTTCTTGGCAACGTCCAAAGTGAGCCTTTATAATTAATTTTAATTCCGACGTTTCAAAAATTCATTTGGTCAACAAAAGAAAAATGTGAATATTTTTCCCCGTAATTTTGAATCAAAAGAAATATTTTTAAAAAAGTGTTTTTTCAAACAACAACACAATATGTAAAAAAAGTGCTAATGGTTAATTTAATTATTTAAGTCTTTTTTCCGATTTAATATTTCATACTTCAGAAAATAAAATTAAAAAAAATTAAAGCTTTTTTTTTCGCTAAATATTTCATGGAGGATATCAACCGTCTGTAATTCGTGTGGCATTAATATAACATTTTCCTCTAAAAGTAAATGTCTGCATTTTTAAGTATTCTTCGAAAATTTTTGAACTGAAAAAGTAATAGATTTTATATTTCTAATTTCAGTAAAAGAAAATTAGTAATTTTTATTTTTATGTTAAATTTATTTAGTCAACAAAAAATGTAAATATTTTTCCCCGTAATTTTGAAACAAAAACAAGCACAATGTCGTTTACAATGTAACGCAAAGCATCAAATCACGCTTACGCAAAACAAAAGAAAATATATTTTTTCTCCTACTACTAAAATGCTTTGAGTTGCACGGGCAACACCGGGCTATGATACTAGTATATATGTATAGTCATCCACAGACAATATATATATATATATATATATATATATATATATATATTTCACAGGCTGACCTTCCTGCTCGTCAGACCCAAATGATACAACATTTGATATTCAAAATAATCCAGGAAATAATTACACATGGACACTCACGTGGTCATATCGAGAATAGACATTTGCAACGGTAATTTACAAAAACAAATCCTCGCTCATTCAAAATACCCCGAAGAGAGAAAGAAAAAGAAAACTATAGACAATTGATAAATGGAAAGAAGAGAAAAAATAGAAAAGAAAGGGAAGGAGAACGAACAGTATAAAGAAAAATTAAACGTCTTAGATCGACATCAGCGTCTATTGCAATTCATCTGCTTTCTTAGAAAAACATGACATGGAAGTTTAACATTAAAATTTAGTTTTAAATATAATGGGATATATTTAAGGTAAAAAATAAATTGTAAATCATACTTTCTAATACAAATTAAAATATAACCACTTGTAGTGTTATAATATAAATATAGTTAAAATAATTAAAAATTATAAAAGAAAATTATAAATAAAATATGGAAAATTGATGAACAGAAAGAAGAGAAAGAAAAAGAAAAGAAAGGGAAGGGGAACGGACAGTATAGATAGAAAGGAAGTTAAAATTAACGTTTTCGATCGACATCAGCGTATATTGCAATTCATCTGCTTTCTTAGAAAAACATGACATGGAAGTTTAACATTAAAATTTAGTTTTAATTATAATGGGATATATTTACGGCAAAAAATGAATTTCTTTTTCTATTAATTCTATCGTATATATATATATATATATATATATATATATATATATATATATATATTATAAAAATATTATATTATAAAAAATTTAAAAAATTCTACAATTTCATGGGTAATAAGTAATGGTTATCAATTTACGATAAAAAGAAATCTTGCTTACCAAAACATTATTTATCTGTAAAACTGCAGAAAAAACGACGCTAAACATTATCGCTGCTCAACATTATATATATATATATAACGTACAATACTTAGTACATAAGCCAGGTAAATTCCGATAGAGAAGAACTCAAAAGAACTCAATGTTATATTTATTTATTTAATTTACCAGAGTAATATAATCTAGAAATAATTTAGATATTCTACAATTTTATGGGTAATACGTATTTCGCAGCTGGAAAAAAAGCTGCTCGTCAAACCCAAAAAATACAACAGTTAATAATATTCAAAATAATACCGAATATACTTACACACAGACGCTCACGTGCCCATTTAGAGAATTAACATTTATAACGGTAATCTACAAAAACAAATCCTCGCTCATTTAAAAAAATACCCCGAAGAGAGAAAGAAACAGAAAACTATAGACAATTGACAAATGGAAAGAAGAAAAAGAAAGAAAAAGAAAAGAAAGGGAAGGAGAACGGAAAGTATAAAGAGAAATTTAAGTTAACGTCTTAGATCGACATCAGCGTCTATTGCAGTTCATCTGCTTTCTTAGAAAAACATGACATGGAAATTTAACATTAACATTTAGTTTTAAATATAATGGGATATATTTTAGGCAAAAAAAATAAATTGTAAACCATACTTTTTAATACAAATTAAAATATAACCACTAGTAGTATTATATATATATATATATATATATATATATATATATATATAAAGGGGGATTCATGCAAAATGAATAAAAGAAACCGGTATCAAAATTAACTAAATTATCTTCAAAATTAAAAGGGTAGTTTGATAAGTCAGGTCTCCAGTCCTATAAAACAAGTTTTAGACCAGACAGAATACTGAAACTGGTATCAAAATGAAGTAAATTTATTTCGCTTCAAAATTACAAGGGTTGATTGATAGATAAGGTCTCCAATCATATAAAACAAGTTTTAAACCAGATCGAATAATGAAATTGGTATCAAAATGAAGGAAATTTATGCCTTTTCAAAATTACAAGGGTTGATGGATAAGTAAGGTCTCTAATACTATAAAACTAGTTTTAAACCAGATAGAATAATGAAACTGGAATCAAAATGAAGTAAATTTATTTCTCTTCAAATTTACGAGGGTTGATTGATAAATAAGGTCCCCAATCCTATAAAATAAGTTTTAGACCAGATAGAATAATGAAACTGGTATCAAAATGAAGGAAATTTATTTCTCTTCAAACTTGCGAGGGACGATTGATAAGTAAGTTCTCCAATCCTATAAATCAAGTTTGGGACCAGATAGAATACTGAAACTGGTATCAAAACGAAGGAAATTATTTCTATTCAAAATCACAAGGGTTGATTGATAAGGATAAAACAAATTTTTAAACATGATGGAAAACTGAAACTGATATCAAAATAGAGGAAAATTATCTTTTCTCAAAATTATGACGATAAGTAAAGTGTGCAATTCTAGAAAACAAGTTTTAGACGACACGGGATATCGAAACTGGTATTAAATTACGAAGGCTGATTGACAAATAATTCTCCAATACCTTAAAACAAATTTTAAACCGGGGAGAATAATGAAACTGTTCTCAACATCAGGTGAATTTATTTCCCTTCCATATCACTGTTACTTATTAAAAAGTAATGTTGCCAGTGCTGGAAAATAGGTGTTTGACCAGTTATAATAATGTATCTATTATTACAAGGTAAATATATTTCGATTTAAATTGACGAACTCGAAATGGTCTTAGTTTGAGTAAAGTACTAAGTAATAAAATTTACACCTTTTAAAGATCATTGTTTTAAAAATGTCACATTCCCACTCTTTTTCTTTCTATGTTTTTTCTATAGATTTTGTCACATTCAGCAAATTGAACATCGGCACCTGAAAGGTAAAATTGTTCATTGAACGTGTCAGGTTTAGGTCTGTCGTTTGAAACAGAGAAAGTGTCGTGAGTTGAAAAACAAGAAATAAAAGGTGCTGAATTAGTTGAAAAAAAAAAGACCAAACAAAAACAAATATGAGAGAAATAAGAAATTTTTATTCAATAGGGAACGATTTTGTCTAAAATTCTATAAAATGTTACATGACGTATTTCTTATAATGGTCTCACCCCAAGCAAAGCAGTACTGCCACGGGTATGCACTGGATGTGCTTTGTGGTGTAGCGGATATCGGCTCAGAACGAGAAATTAGGGAGCCGAGTTAGAATTCCAGTTGAATTCATTGCATTCACTTACGCGCAAATACCCTTGGGAAAGGTATTAATCCGTGTCTTCCTTCCAGTTATGGGTTAAATAACAGGACAGATTGGGTTCTATAGCCTTGGCTGGCAACCAGTCTACCACAGAAAGCAATGGCAACCTACTGCGGGATAATCTTCTGTCCAGTCAGTCATTTCTCTTTCGAGACATGATCGCCCAAAGCGTGTATCAGGTATGGCACTTAACTGACTGACTGACGGGAAAAGACAACAGGTGACAGTAGGTGTCGGATAATGGGTAAAAGAAGGACGGGTAGATTGGTGTGAAAAGAGCTGCTTAAGAGAAAAGTGTAAAAAGGATAGGAGTCAAGGAGACAAATACTTTCACAGATTGTGCTCCTACGAACTTAGCTACGTGGTGCCCCCTCTGTAAATATTTGCTCTAGCTACTTATGTGCGTTGTGATGCAGTGGATATCGGCTCGGAACGAGAAATCATGGAGCCGAGTTTGAATTTCAGCCGAATTCATTGCATTCACTTACGCGCAAATACCCTTGGGAAGGTATTAATCCGTATATTTCTTCCAGTTATGGGTTAAATAACAGGACAGATTGGGTTTTATAGCCTTGGTCGGCAACCAGTCTACCGCAGAAAGTAATGGCAACCTACTGCGGGATAATATTCTGCCCAGTCAGTCATGTCTCTTTCGCGGTATGATCGCCCAAGCGTGTATCACGTATGGCACTTAACTGGCTGACTTAACTAGAAACACGGTCCCACCCATTTACTGTGAAAACAGTTTATTTTAACCACAAATTCTACACCATCAACTTCTTTTCTCGCACTTCCCGCCTGTGGAACTTCTTTCCGTATTCTTGTTTCGCTGATAGATACAGTCTTCAAGATTTTAAATACAATGTCAATTTTTTGCCTAGTCATTTAAGCGTCTATTACGTATGGCAATAACCAACTGTTCTCTAAACTAAATCGTTACTTTTAGGGCTGTTTTCAAATCCAACATGCATTAACGGCTTTAATACAAAAGTCAATTTCTCTTTTTTCTGCCTATGAGACACTAACTTTTTACATTATGGTGAAATCCATGTCCATAAAGGACACACACACACACATCTTTTTAAACCGAGACATTAACAGACATTTAAATCTCTAAATATGCCTTAGCACGTTAAGCCAAATTTACAAATTATGTAATATATATATGAGTGTGTCATTGCCGTAAAAAATAACATAAATCTTTTAAAAGTTTATCCACCCAGAGTATCTATCTATCTATCTATCTATCTATCTATCTATCTATCTATCTATCTATCTATCTATCTATCTGTATTTGTCATGCACATACAAGCCTGTTTTGCTGTATCATAGCTCATCAGTGTGTCTAGACATCCACTTGCTTCTGGCCGGGATCGAAACTGGACCGATTTGGTGTCAGTTGCTAACCCCTAAAACATATATGTACAAAAATATGCTGTTTAATTATTGAAAAAAATCAGATATTCTACTCAAATACGAGTATTCATTAGATATTATAGTTAAACAAATAAATTATATAAATGTATATATATGTGTGTGTGTGTGTGTGTGTGTGTGTGTGTGTGTGTGTGTGTGTTATCGCTTTGCATAGCATCAGAGAAAGGAAATTTTAGCGTGTTGCATATAAGCGGTGTATACACACGCAACTCTCCGAAAGAACTCAGTCAAATGCTGAAGAGTCATGCATAAGTCGCAGGAGTGGTAACTGTTTTAAAGGCCTTTATTATAATAGAGATGATATAAAAATAACTATATACCTTTTTCTTTGTGATTCGTTTTTTGTGATATTTTACATGGCGGATATTTAATTATTACTTTTAACTTTTCAAATGTTTCTGTTATTTTTTTAATGTAAATACATTATACTGTATAGACACAGTTTCTTTTTTCTTTTTTGCAATTGATTTTATTTTCTTTACTTTTAAATTTGTTTTTATAATGTGTATTTATTGAAAGCATATTTGGCCTCATATAGTTATATGCTTGCATGTGTTTATTTTGTGTATGCCTTTATCTTTTCTTTTGTTTGTTCGTGTATATAATTTTTTCTTTAAAATTTGTTTTGTATGTGTGATTTTGTGTCTCTGTTATTTATGTTTGTGACATTTCCGGTATCAGTTGTTTCAACGTTTAACTATATGCACCTCTACCCTTCATTTTTCTTTTTTGGAATATTCTGAGTTAAATGGAACTATTTATATGTCGGGTTTAAAGATAAAATTTGTAATTTTTACAACAGCCGTGCCCAAATAGATTCTGGATGTACAACCGTTTAATTATGTGTTGATTTTTTCTCTATATTACATATATATATATATATATATATATATATATATATATATATATATATATGTGTGTGTGTGTGTGTGTGTGTGTGTGTGTGTGTGTCTAACACGACCCTGGCGCGTTCAGTCAACCTCCCTGATCATTTGCCGATTCTGTCCGCGCTGCGTTGTTGATTTCAGATTAGCCAAAGCAAGATCGCTTATTACTACTTGATGTGGTTAGTTCAGACATGTGAGGGATTGGTAAATTATAAAAACTAGATTCAAGACCGCAACGACACGGTGTAGACTTATATATATATATTTATATAAATATAGGATTGTTACAAGATTACAAGCAAGTCAAAATAAGTGTCGAAAACAAAATATCAGTTGGCCTCAGTAGAATATTCGTGCTATGTTATTTCTACGGGACAATTATTTAGTTGAATTTGGCAATATCTCTCTCTGATCGTCTGTCTCTTATTTCTATCAGTAGGCGAGTTTTTCTAACTTTTTGTAAGCTTCGAGAACCGACTCTGAAATTTCGTCTCTGAATTCTCATTTTGTTAAACAGCACTTAGACCGGAGTGGGAAAAAGTAATAAGGTTTCTATTTCCATCACAGTTTCACTATTACCATCTCGAAATGAAAACAATTACATTTATCTATTTCGACTTCACAATCCCTCTTATTGTCTGCTTGCACTTATCACCTTCCCTGGTAGTTCAGTACACAGAAAGCTGTCAAGGACGGAATATCCATTGATATATTTTGTGACTAGAATTATGTAATATTTTTGATAAATTCGCTTACTTTTCCAAAAAAAGGATTTTGATGAGCTGTGATACAGCGAAACAGATCTGTCTGCGGATGACAATATTTACGCTCTCACACCCTGATTGAGCACTCTGGAAAAATAGTAGACTTTGATAAACAGTAGCTACTCTGGCATGTACGGATCGCTCATTCATTGAAATGAATTAGAGCGCTCTAGCTATTGGGCGCGTATAATGATATGCGCTATGAAGTCTGCCTACTTCCACCAAACGCCCATAGCCCAGAGGTAGAGTCGCCGACTGACGCCATTTCAGTCGGGTTTCAATCCTGGTTTTAAAAAAAAGCAATCGGAGTCTAACCGTACTGATGAGCTGTGATACAGCGAAACAGATCTGTCTGCGTATGACAATATATATATATATATATATACTTAATTACAATAAAGCAGCACTAATTAGTATAGACTAATGGCCGAAAAACCAATGATTACATATCAGTAACTTAAATCGTCAATAACCCACCGAGGACTACCTCGTAAGTTAAATAAAGGGGAAGAAAAAAAAAGAAACAAACCAAGCACAAGAACAATGCGTCAAGTGCTTGTTTGAAAGTAAAAAAAAAAAACCAAGACGAAACCTTAACAGTAAAGGTTTCGTCTTGGGCTTTTTTTTTTTTTGCTGGCCTAAATAATCGAGAAATCTCGTTAAGACACATGTCAGATCTAATGCTGATTTCCCCTAGGCGACACAGGATCGAAACATGCAGGAGGACGTATATTTTCTAACAAGTTTTGTCGATTATTCAAGCCAGTATATATAAATAAATATACTGTTTAATTATAAAAAAAATGTCAGATATTTTACTCAAATACGAGTATCCACGAAACCTAATATTTAAACAAATAGATTAAATAAATATATATGAATGTTTGTGTTATAGCTTTTCAATGAGTTACTTTTCTTACAAGTTTCAAACTTAGTTATGTACGTAGAAGGCGTTCTGTCTGAGAGAGAAAAAATTTTCTAACTGAATTGTGTTTTGTTTAGAATGGCAATGAGGGCTACGTTTATATGTGTTTTTAAATTAACATTCCGAAAAGTATGTCTACCGGCAGCAAAATCAACAATTCGATCGATGCGAGACAATTTAAGCAAATTGTTTTGGAAGAGAGATGAATATTCTAAAACAAAGACGGGTTTAAGCACGCTTAAGAGTTGGAGGTAGACATTATTTGACGAAGAAAGTGGTTGAAGTTAGAAGATGCGAGTGTGTCCGGAGAAGAGAAAGAGTAGTGAGGAGTTTGTAAGACCGAAAAGAATTGAGTGAAAAACAAAAATATTGAATGAAAGAAAAAAGAAAGAAAAAGAAAAACAGAAGATTACACGAAAGAAAAACTAAAGAAAAAACAAAATATGAAATAAATAAACAAAACAAAAAGTAAGAAAGAAAAACAAGATTAAATGAAAAAAGGAAAAACAAACAAAAAAACAAAAAATTAATTGAAAGAAAGAAAAAGATTAAATGAAAGAAAAACAAAAGAAAGTAAAACAAAAAGAAAACAAAAGATTGAATGAAAAAAAGAAAACGAAAAACAAAAGTTTAAATGAAAGAAAGGAAAACAAAGGAAGAAAAACAAAAGAAGAAAAGAAAGAAAAGCAAAAGATTAAATGAAAGAAAGAAAAACTAAAAAGAAAACAAAAAAGAATAAGTGAATGAAAAAAGCAAAAGAAAGAAAGAAAAACAAAATAGTAAATGAAAAAATAAAAACCAAAAAAAGAACGAAAAATAAAATATTAGATGAATAAAGATAAAGAAAAAAAGAAAGAAAAACAAAAGTTTAAATGAAAAAAGGAAAAACAAAAGGAAATCAAAAGATTAAATGAAAGAAAAAAGGAAATGAAAAACAAGTTTCAATGAAAGAAAGGAAAACAAAAAATAAAAAGGAGAAAGAAAAGAACAAAAGATTAAATGAAAGAAAATAGAAAACGAAAAACAAAAGTTTAAATGAAAGAACGGAAAACGAAAAATAAAAGGAGAAAGAAAAGAACAAAAGAAAAAGAAAAACTAATGAAAGAAAGAAAGACAAAAGATTAAATGAAAGAAAGAAAAACTAAAAAGAAAACAAAAAGAGTAAGTAAAAAACAGAAGGAAGAATAAAGAAAAGAGAGAAAAACAAAAGAAAAAAGAAATGTAAAAGATTAGATGAATAAAGAAAAAGAAAAGAAAGAAGGAAAAACGACAGGGTAAATGTAAGAAAGAAAAACAAAGGAAAGAATGAAAAGCAAAATAATTAAAGAATGAAAATAGTAATATTCTTGATTCTGTTGTAAAGTTTTGATGTATCTGCCTAGCTTTTTTTAAAAATCGAATTAAAGGCAAGTCCTCGTCTCATTGTCAGAAAGTCTCGAAAATAAAAAAAATAATTTTCTCAAATTAATTCAACGTAAATCCTCATATAAACTTTCAGAATGGGTTAAAACTAACAGATTTGCTTTTTGGTCTATCCATGCTTTTTACGTATTGACAATATATATTATTAAATTAGAATATAAAACTTCTGACATGTTTTAAATTTGACATATTAAAACGTTTCCTGAAAATAGATTTGACTGAAAATAGATACGATTATACATTTCGCCATTCAAGGCTTCATCAGATCCAAAACCAAACGAAATAAATATGCGTATGTGTATTTTTAACATGTTTAAATAATTAATATTTGTACTTTTTATGCTGGTACATTTATCCTTATTCTAACGTTTTCCAATTGTTTAACATTAATATCGATCAATATTTTCTAAAATTGATCGACAAACATTTAATGATACAACCCACAAAATAGGATCTTTAAAGTAAAACATTAAATTAAGTTATTCCTGTAGTAGCAATATCCAGAGCATCACTAATTCTCATAATAATAAAATACTTAACAATTTTTAAAATAATTCAAAATAAATATAACCTCTCTCCATGTAATTATAGAATTACGGATAACTCTCTAGTTGGATGAATATTAATTTCTGAAAAACACATATACCAAGCTACTAATTTCTTTAAAAAAACATGATAAAGAAAGAAAAGTATATTTTGGAAATTCTGCCGGGCCATGAAAACACAGATTTTATAATCTTAAATATTACTTCTTTCGGTCGCCACATTAAATCTCAAACAGCTCTATCTAAATATTCCTAGGAAAAGATAGAGGACTCTCTTCATAGATCTAATGAAAGATATTTGGTAAATCAAATTAGCTTTAGAAATAGATGTAACCTATGCTTAGATGAACAAATTAAAATAATTTAAAATTTGTGGTAAATACCAGCTTTTAATCCAACGAAACTAAAATGATTTTTAAACGCCCTTACAAGAATAAATTTGAATTATCAGATTTGTAGAATCAATATAATTTTTTTAGCAAATTCAGCTGTTATTTTCTCTCCATTCCAAATCTATTCCTTTAATTTTATTTATTCATCTCGAAATTTATTTTTGTTCTTAATAATAATTTTGTCATTTTGAATTTTTTAAAATTTCTTTTTATTATTTTCATCTTTATTTTTCTTATTTTGTTTTTATATTTAAATCTGTGGAAAATTGTTTTTGTTCTAACTGAATGATTTTTTTTGTTCTAACTAAATGCATTGGCTTCTTGGTCATTATCTGTAATTTTTATGTATCAATATTGTCTGTAGAATATCTTTCCTTGTAAATCTTTTTAAATTTATTATGGGGATTGTTAAATTTTTTGAAAACATTAAAAAAATTCTTCTCATAAACATTTTTTGTCAGCTAATATTTGTGATTGTAAGTGTATTATCTGTCCCCCTTTCCCCTTTTAATCTTTTTCCTTCTCTTCCCTTTTCGATTTTTCTCTTTTTTTCCTTCTCTTCCCTTCTCTCCTTTTATCTTTTTTCCTTCTCTTCCTTTCTCTCTTTTTATCTGTTTTCCTTCTCTTCCCTTTCCTATTTTTATCTTTTTTCCTTCTCTTCCGTTTCTATTTTTATCTTTTTTCCTTCTCTTCCCTTTTCACTATTTAAATTTTTCCTTCTCTTCCCTTCTCTCTTTTTATCTTTTTCATTCTCTTCCGTTCTCTCATTTTATCTTTTTTCCTTCTCTTCCCTTTTCTCTTTTTATCTTTTTTCCTTCTCTTCCCTTTTTATCTTTTTATCTTTTTCCTTCTCTTCCCTTCTCACTTTTTATCTTTTTTCCTTCTCTTCCCTTTTCTCTTTTTATCTTTTTCCTTCTCTTCCCTTTTTTCTTTTTATCTTTTTCCTTCTCTTCCCTTCTCTCTTTTTATCTTTTTTCCTTCTCTTCCCTTCTCTCTTTTTATCTTTTTCCTTCTCTTCCGTTTTTTCTTTTTATCTTTTTCCTTCTCTTCCCTTTTCGATTTTTCTCTTTCTTCCTTCTCTTTACTTCTCTCTTTTTATCTGTTTTCCTTCTCTTCTCTTTCCTATTTTTATCTTTTTTTCCTTCTCTTCCGTTTCTATTTTTATCTTTTTTCCTTCTCTTCCCTTTTCTCTAATTAACTTTTTCCTTCTCTTCCCTTTTCTCTTTTCTCTTTTTCCTTCTCTTCCCTTCTCTCTTTTTATCTTTTTCATTCTCTTCGGTTCTCTCATTTTATCTTTTTTCCTTCTCTTCCCTTTTCTCTTTTTATCTTTTTTCCTTCTCTTCCCTTTTTATCTTTTTATCTTTTTCCTTCTCTTCCCTTCTCTCTTTTTATCTTTTTTCCTTCTCTTCCATTCTCTCTTTTTAACTTTTTCCTTCTCTTCCCTTTTTTCTTTTTATCTTTTTCCTTTTCTTCCCTTTTCGATTTTTCTCTTTCTTCCTTCTCTTCTCTCTTTTTATCTGTTTTCCTTCTCTTCCCTTTCCTATTTTTACCTTTTTTCCTTCTCTTCCGTTTCTATTTTTATCTTTTTTTCCTTCTCTTCCCTTTTAACTATTTTCCTTTTTCCTTCTCTTCCCTTTTCTCTTTTTATCTTTTTCATTCTCTTCCGTTCTCTCTTTTTATCTTTTTTTCTTCTTTTCCGTTTCTATTTTTATCTTTTTTCCTTCTCTTCCCTTTTTATCTTTTTATCTTTTTATCTTTTTCCTTCTCTTCCCTTCTCTCTTTTTATCTTTTTTCCTTCTCTTTTCTTCTCTCTATTTATCTTTTTCCTTCTCTTCCCTTTTTTCTTTTTATCTTTTTCCTTCTCTTCCCTTTTCGATTTTTCTCTTTCATCCTTCTCTTTCCGTCTCTCTTTTTATCTGTTTTCCTTCTCTTCCCTTTCCTATTTTTATCTTTTTTTCCTTCTCTTCCGTTTCTATTTTTATCTTTTTTCCTTCTCTTCCCTTTTCTCTATTTAACTTTTTCCTTCTCTTCCCTCTCTGTTTTTATCTTTATCATTCTCTTCCCTTTTTCTTTTTATCTTTTTCCTTCTCTTCCCTTTTCGATTTTTCTCTTTCTTCCTTCTCTTCCCTTCTCTCTTTTTATCTGTTTTCCTTCTCTTCCCTTTCCTATTTTTATCTTTTTTTCCTTCTCTTCCCTTTTCTCTTTTTAATCGTTTTTTCCTACTATTCAATTTTCCCTTTTATCTTTTTTCCTTCTCTTCCCTTCTCTCTTTTTATATTTTCTTCCTTCTCTTCCCTTCTCTCTTTTTCTCTTTTTTCCTTCTCTTCTCTTCCTCTTTTTATCTTTTTCCTTCTCTTCACTTTTTTCTTTTTATCTTTTTCCTTCTCTTCTCTTTTCGATTTTTCTCTTTCTTCCTTCTCTTCCCTTCCTCTCTTTTTATCTTTTCTTCCTTCTCTTCCCTTCTCTCTTTTTCTCTTTTTTCCTTCACTTCTCTTTCTCTTTTTATCTTTTTCCTTCTCTTCACTTTTCTCTTTTTATCTTTTTTCCTTCTCTTCCCTTTTTATCTTTTTATCTTTTTCCTTCTCTTCCCTTCTCACTTTTTATCTTTTTTCCTTCTCTTCCCTTTTCTCTTTTTATCTTTTTCCTTCTCTTCCCTTTTTCTTTTTATCTTTTTCCTTCTCTTCCCTTCTCTCTTTTTATCTTTTTTTCCTTCTCTTCCCTTCTCTCTTTTTATCTTTTTCCTTCTCTTCCCTTGTCTCTTTTTATCTTTTTCCTTCTCTTCCCTTTTCGATTTTTCTCTTTCTTCCTTCTCTTTACTTCTCTCTTTTTATCTGTTTTCCTTCTCTTCTCTTTCCTATTTTTATCTTTTTTTCCTTCTCTTCCGTTTCTATTTTTATCTTTTTTCCTTCTCTTCCCTTTTCTCTAATTAACTTTTTCCTTCTCTTCCCTTTTCTCTTTTCTCTTTTTCCTTCTCTTCCCTTCTCTCTTTTTATCTTTTTCATTCTCTTCCGTTCTCTCATTTTATCTTTTTTCCTTCTCTTCCCTTTTCTCTTTTTATCTTTTTTCCTTCTCTTCCCTTTTTATCTTTTTATCTTTTTCCTTCTCTTCCCTTCTCTCTTTTTATCTTTTTTCCTTCTCTTCCATTCTCTCTTTTTAACTTTTTCCTTCTCTTCCCTTTTTTCTTTTTATCTTTTTCCTTTTCTTCCCTTTTCGATTTTTCTCTTTTTCCTTCTCTTCTCTCTTTTTATCTGTTTTCCTTCTCTTCCCTTTCCTATTTTTATCCTTTTTTCCTTCTCTTCCGTTTCTATTTTTATCTTTTTTCCTTCTCTTCCCTTTTAACTATTTTCCTTTTTCCTTCTCTTCCCTTTTCTCTTTTTATCTTTTTCATTCTCTTCCGTTCTCTCTTTTTATCTTTTTTTCTTCTTTTCCGTTTCTATTTTTATCTTTTTTCCTTCTCTTCCCTTTTTATCTTTTTATCTTTTTCCATCTCTTCCCTTCTCTCTTTTTATCTTTTTTCCTTCTCTTTTCTTCTCTCTTTTTATCTTTTTCCTTCTCTTCCCTTTTTTCTTTTTATCTTTTTCCTTCTCTTCCCTTTTCGATTTTTCTCTTTCATCCTTCTCTTTGCTTCTCTCTTTTTATCTGTTTTCCTTCTCTTCCCTTTCCTATTTTTATCTTTTTTTCCTTCTCTTCCGTTTCTATTTTTATCTTTTTTCCTTCTCTTCCCTTTTCTCTATTTAACTTTTTCCTTCTCTTCCCTCTCTCTTTTTATCTTTATCATTCTCTTCCCTTTTTCTTTTTATCTTTTTCCTTCTCTTCCCTTTTCGATTTTTCTCTTTCTTCCTTCTCTTCCCTTCTCTCTTTTTATCTGTTTTCCTTCTCTTCCCTTTCCTATTTTTATCTTTTTTTCCTTCTCTTCCCTTTTCTCTTTTTAATCGTTTTTTCCTACTATTCAATTTTCCCTTTTATCTTTTTTCCTTCTCTTCCCTTCTCTCTTTTTATATTTTCCTTCCTCTTCCCTTCTTCTCTTTTTCTCTTTTTTCCTTCTCTTCTCTTCCTCTTTTTATCTTTTTCCTTCTCTTCACTTTTTTCTTTTTATATTTTTCCTTCTCTTCTCTTTTCGATTTTTCTCTTTCTTCCTTCTCTTCCCTTCTCTCTTTTTATCTTTTCTTCCTTCTCTTCCCTTCTCTCTTTTTCTCTTTTTTCCTTCACTTCTCTTTCTTTTTTCTTTTTATCTTTTTCCTTCTCTTCTTTTCTCTTTTTATCTTTTTTCCTTCTCTTCCCTTTTTATCTTTTTATCTTTTTCCTTCTCTTCCCTTCTCACTTTTTATCTTTTTTCCTTCTCTTCCCTTTTCTCTTTTTATCTTTTTCCTTCTCTTCCCTTTTTTCTTTTTATCTTTTTCCTTCTCTTCCCTTCTCTCTTTTTATCTTTTTTCCTTCTCTTCCCTTCTCTCTTTTTATCTTTTTCCTTCTCTTCCCTTGTCTCTTTTTATCTTTTTCCTTCTCTTCCCTTTTCGATTTTTCTCTTTCTTCCTTCTCTTTACTTCTCTCTTTTTATCTGTTTTCCTTCTCTTCTCTTTCCTATTTTTATCTTTTTTTCCTTCTCTTCCGTTTCTATTTTTATCTTTTTTTCCTTCTCTTCCCTTTTCTCTAATTAACTTTTTCCTTCTCTTCCCTTTTCTCTTTTCTCTTTTTCCTTCTCTTCCCTTCTCTCTTTTTATCTTTTTCATTCTCTTCCGTTCTCTCATTTTATCTTTTTTCCTTCTCTTCCCTTTTCTCTTTTTATCTTTTTTCCTTCTCTTCCCTTTTTATCTTTTTATCTTTTTCCTTCTCTTCCCTTCTCTCTTTTTATCTTTTTTCCTTCTCTTCCATTCTCTCTTTTTAACTTTTTCCTTCTCTTCCCTTTTTTCTTTTTATCTTTTTCCTTTTCTTCCCTTTTCGATTTTTCTCTTTCTTCCTTCTCTTCTCTCTTTTTATCTGTTTTCCTTCTCTTCCCTTTCCTATTTTTATCTTTTTTCCTTCTCTTCCGTTTCTATTTTTATCTTTTTTCCTTCTCTTCCCTTTTAACTATTTTCCTTTTTCCTTCTCTTCCCTTTTCTCTTTTTATCTTTTTCATTCTCTTCCGTTCTCTCTTTTTATCTTTTTTTCTTCTTTTCCGTTTCTATTTTTATCTTTTTTCCTTCTCTTCCCTTTTTATCTTTTTATCTTTTTCCTTCTCTTCCCTTCTCTCTTTTTATCTTTTTTCCTTCTCTTTTCTTCTCTCTTTTTATCTTTTTCCTTCTCTTCCCTTTTTTCTTTTTATCTTTTTCCTTCTCTTCCCTTTTCGATTTTTCTCTTTCATCCTTCTCTTTGCTTCTCTCTTTTTATCTGTTTTCCTTCTCTTCCCTTTCCTATTTTTATCTTTTTTTCCTTCTCTTCCGTTTCTATTTTTATCTTTTTTCCTTCTCTTCCCTTTTCTCTATTTAACTTTTTCCTTCTCTTCCCTCTCTCTTTTTATCTTTATCATTCTCTTCCCTTTTTCTTTTTATCTTTTTCCTTTTCTTCCCTTTTCGATTTTTCTCTTTCTTCCTTCTCTTCTCTCTTTTTATCTGTTTTCCTTCTCTTCCCTTTCCTATTTTTATCTTTTTTCCTTCTCTTCCGTTTCTATTTTTATCTTTTTTCCTTCTCTTCCCTTTTAACTATTTTCCTTTTTCCTTCTCTCTTTTCCCTTTTCTTTTTCTTTTTATCTTTTTCATTCTCTTCCGTTCTCTCTTTTTATCTTTTTTTCTTCTTTTCCGTTTCTATTTTTATCTTGTTTCCTTCTCTTCCCTTTTTATCTTTTTATCTTTTTCCTTCTCTTCCCTTCTCTCTTTTTATCTTTTTTCCTTCTCTTTTCTTCTCTCTTTTTATCTTTTTCCTTCTCTTCCCTTTTCGATTTTTCTCTTTCATCCTTCTCTTTCCTTCTCTCTTTTTATCTGTTTTCCTTCTCTTCCCTTTCCTATTTTTATCTTTTTTTCCTTCTGTTCCGTTTCTATTTTTATCTTTTTTCCTTCTCTTCCCTTTTCTCTATTTAACTTTTTCCTTCTCTTCCCTTTTCTCTTTTTCTCTTTTTCCTTCTCTTCCCTTCTCTCTTTTTATCTTTATCATTCTCTTCCCTTTTTCTTTTTATCTTTTTCCTTCTCTTCCCTTTTCGATTTTTCTCTTTCTTCCTTCTCTTCCCTTCTCTCTTTTTATCTGTTTTCCTTCTCTTCCCTTTCCTATTTTTATCTTTTTTTCCTTCTCTTCCCTTTTCTCTTTTTAATCGTTTTTTCCTACTATTCAATTTTCCCTTTTATCTTTTTTCCTTCTCTTCCCTTCTCTCTTTTTATATTCCTTCTCTTCCCTTCTCTCTTTTTCTCTTTTTTCCTTCTCTTCTCTTCCTCTTTTTATCTTTTTCCTTCTCTTCACTTTTTTCTTTTTATCTTTTTCCTTCTCTTCTCTTTTCGATTTTTCTCTTTCTTCCTTCTCTTCCCTTCTCTCTTTTTATCTTTTCTTCCTTCTCTTCCCTTCTCTCTTTTTCTCTTTTTTCCTTCACTTCTCTTTCTCTTTTTATCTTTTTCCTTCTCTTCACTTTTTCTTTTTATCTTTTTCCTTCTCTTCTCTTTTCGATTTTTCTCTTTCTTCCTTCTCTTCCCTTCTCTCTTTTTATCTTTTTTCCTTCTCTTCTCTTCTCTCTTTTTATCTATTTCCTTCTCTTCACTTTTTTCTTTTTATCTTTTTTCCTTCTCTTCCCTTTTCGATTATTCGATTTTTTCCTTCTCTTCCCTTTCCTCTTTTTATCTTTTTCCTTCTCTTCCCTTTCCTCTTTTTAACTTCTCTTCCCTTTTCTCTTTTTCTCTTTTTCCTTCTCTACCTTTTCTCTTTTTATCCTTTTTCTTCTCTTCTCTTTTCTCTTTTTAATCTTTTTTTCCTTCTCTTCCCGTTCCCTTTTTATCTTTTTCCTTCTCTTCCCTTTTCTCTTTTTCTCTTTTATCCTTCACTTCCCCTTTTTTTTGTTAATGTTTTTCCTTTTCTCCCCTTTCTTTTTTTTTTCTTTTTTCCTTCTCTTCCATTTTATCTTTTAATCTTTTTCCTTCTCTTCCCTTCTCTCTTTTTATCTTTTTTCCTTCTCTTCCCTTGTATCTTTTTATCTTTTTCCTTCTCTTCCCTTGTCTCTTTTTATCTTTTTCCTTCTCTTCCCTTTTTGATTTTTGTGTATGACACACATGCAGACATACAAAATTTATTAAAACATTCCTTGTCGGTCGTTTTTGATTAAACATGTTTAAAAGAAAGATTACTGCTCATATATATATATATATATATATATATATATATATATATCGTACCGGCCATAATTATTAGACTACCCTAGTTTTTCAAAAGAAATAATGTATTTCATACTATTTTTAAGTGTATAATTGTAAATGAAGATAGAATGATTCTTTGTTATTACTACTTTGTAAAATTTTACAAGACAAGGAAACAAAGATTAACTCGTCCGAATCACCCTAAATTTTCTTTATTCTTTCATTGAAGAAAATGCAATATAGGTAATAATTAAATATTTATAAATTCATTTCATAAACATGTTATTGTACAATATTAACAAAAGAACCATTCTATTTTCATTTACAATTATTCACTTGGCAATAAATACTAAAAATACCATGAAATACATCATTTTTTAAAACACTAGGGTCGCCTAATAATTATGCCCGGTAATATATATATATATATATATATATATATATATATATATATATATATATATAATATGAAGGATAGTATCTACACAAAAGGAGAAACAAATTGACTAAGGAAAATTCCGGTGCCATTAAAGAAGTTATTTTCAAGAGAAAATGAGAGATAAACATTTATCGAAGGAAAGTGTGCTGGAATTATGACGGAATGGTAATAAATAACTTTCTCAATTACTACAGACGTAATAGTTTGGTACATTTTGGTACTGCAGCCGTTAACTTCTGCTTGATGTGAAATTCATCCTCTGCGTATAAATGTCTACTACAGAAAGACTGGACAAAATAAGTGAGATACCTAGTCCCTTAATAGAATAATTTGGAAACTTGATTAAACTGTCAAAAGCATGTCTATTTTGATGTTTGTTGATTTAATATTACTAGTACCTCATTTTTTTGCTGAAATTGTTTTTTCCACATATATTATTTAAATAATATTAAATTCAATTTAAGAATTTTAAGTGATCAACTTAGCTTTCAGCAGGAATTCAAGCTGTAATTTTTGCCAAAAGCCTTTCTGTGTTATATTTGAAATAAATTTGTTTGAAATGTCAAGATGTTTCTATTATTTTGTCTACTCGCTGTATTTTCTTTTATTAGTTCGTATGCAACATTGGGTTTCTATATTTTGTTTGTTTGTTTTTTTGTTGTTGCAAAATCGATAGTAATACAATGTGGTATCCGAGCGTATAAAGAAAAAAAAACCCAAAAAAAAAACCCAAAAAAAACAACGTATCTACTCCAAGTCGGTTAATTTCTAATCCAGCATACGTTAAAGGCTACAAGAGCGAAACAAATGTCTGGCTGTAACATATGATGAGATTCCTTAATGTCTCGTTCTTAAAATTACGCACAGATTTGGCTCGCACTCTGAATTGCAGGCGCCGACCATGAAGACGCGAAACACATTGTACGGAAGCAGCTTTGTTTTATTACCTCAACAATTGTTTGGATATTCTTGTGCTCTCTCTCTCTCTCTCTCTCTCTCTCTCTCTCTCTCTCTCTCTCTCTCTCTCTTTTGCACACACACAGGTATACGGAAGCAGCTTTGTTTTATTACCTCAACAATTGTTTGGATATTTTGTGCTCTCTCTCTCTCTCTCTTTTGCACACACACAGGGATGTGAATTAACAAATGTACATTTGGGTATACACTCAAGTATACGCATTATATAAAAATATTATTCACGTCTAAATAAAACAGTGTTCAATATTATATAAACGAAGCAATTAAGTATATATATTAATGAATATATATATATATTATGAGACGTCGATAGCACGACTCGAAGTTTCATGCGCTAAGCATACTACAAACTGATTGTTTAAGAGATCAGAATTTAGGTTCACTCAATGTTCGTGGAGTTTGAATCTTACAATATGATATGTAATTTTAATTCATCAAGAATAGGACTGTTTAAGTAAAAATAATTTTTTCACTCGATGTTCGTGGAAGTTGAATCTTACAATGTTATGTTTGTATTTTTTAATTTATCAAGAACTAGCACTATAGCCCGGCGTTGCTCGGGTGTAATGAAAGCTTTAAAATGAATCCATGGTCCTGGAGCTCAGAAAAATTTGGACGTTGACACGAAAGACTAAAAAGCAATAGTTGTTTCCAGTTAAAACGAAACCGTATACTGAAAGAAAAATGAATGGATGTAAGTCAAGTTTTGATTTCCTGGTATCGATATCAAATAATTTTTTTCGTCGTAAACTCAATTTTGAAGGCTAAATAAGTCCACTGAGTAAATGGTATCATGGCTGAGACTATGAACTACAATTATACCTACTTAGAGCCAAACCCGAAGCAAAAACTACAATAAAAGGGCTGAAAAATACAGACATACAAGCAAATAACCAGACACACACACAAACATATTGCCTTTTATATATATATATATATATATATTATCGATTTTCTGCACTATTGTAATAACTGCAACCTTGAAACTTCTGAATATCGTTTCTTCTGTCTTTGCCTATGAGTGCATCAAATTTAATTAAAATCGAACCACTCCTTCTATAACCCGTTTTTTTCGATTATCGATTTTCGATATTTATCTGGAGTACCTTGTCACAAAACCTAGCTAAGAACACTCGCAGACGCCTATAGTACAACTGTGTAAATTTTCAAGAAAATCGGTTCAGCCGTTCCGGAGTCTATAGGTAACGGACACACACACAGATACACACACCCGCAAACACACACACACACACACACACACACACAAAGTTCCATTTATAAATAAGTTTAGATATGACTGTTTAAGAAAAAAGAATTTAAGTTCACGTGATGTACGTGGAAGTTGAATCATACAATATTTTTTAAAATTTATCTAAAATTTAATATAAATAAACAAATATTACATAAAGTTAACAAATTAAATATTTTTTGAAATTATATATTTATATATATATATACATATGAGGTAGAACCGCCGACTGATGTCAATTCGGTCGGGTTTCAATCCTGGCTAAAAGCAATCAGATGTCTAATCTTCCTGATGATATGTGATACAGCGAAACAGATCTGCATGCGGATGACTATTTACTTTTTTACACTCTGACTGAGCACTCTGGAAGAATGGTAGACTTTGAAAAAACAGTTGCTACTCTAGCATCTACTCATCGTTCATTCAGTAATGAATTCGAGTCGTCTTAGCAACTGGCGTATGTTTACATGGTATACTACACGCGAAAAATCTGCCATTTTCTACCGAGTGCCCATAGCTCATAGGTATAATCTCCGACTGATGTAATTTCGGACGGGTTTCAATTCTGGCTAAAAGAAATCGGATGTGTAACAAATGTGCTTCAACCAGCTTAACATGCTATGGAATTAGCGGCTTGTGTTGGAGAAGTCGTGGCTCTGGGAGGCACAGTCCTTCGGGTAAAGGGGTTCGGATGAGCTCCACCACGGAATTTGTGAACGGGCGGCGTTTCATTGAGCTTAATTCGTTACCTCTTCGTCACCAGGGACCGTGATACTGTTGGTATAACAGCAGGTTTTATAACCAAAACTATTTGGGTTCGATTCCTCGTAGTGGATGCGCACTGCTAAAGAGTCCCAAATATAGAACGAAAGAGCCGTCCAGTGATTTCTGCATTCGAATAAAAAAACTCGATGAATTACTTAATAATTGTTTAAATCCTACTACTACTCCTGTTCATATATATATATTATTTAATAAAACATGCATCAATAAAATAATGCTGCCCATGCCATATATATATATACGGTCTTATAAAGAACTATTGGGACTGGTACAATAAAAAGAGAATTAATTCACATATCAATTCTGCATTTAAAGTGATACGAAGTAGTCCATTTTTTTAATTATACAGTGACGTTTACACTAATAGAATCTTTCGAGGAAATCCCTTTTTTTGCGATAGCGAATAAATGCCTTCTCAAATTCTCTGCGATTTTTTCGCCATCTTGGAATGTTGTTCATTTTGAATAAGAAAGAAGTCACATTGGTTGAGATCTTGGTACTATGCTAGTCGTGTGACTTGTCAAATCTTGACTTTGCTAAAAACTATTGTCCAAGTAACTTAAGGGAGCCATTGTGATGTAGCGAGTCGAACACACTCAACACTGTTTTTTACAAGCACTGTTATAAATAATAAATGCGAGGAGGAACGTTATCACTTAGTGTTCTTGTCTGACCGTGATAAATGTCTATCTCCGTCAAACGGCTTTCGGCTGTGTAGTATAGTTCGTTACCATAACAATAGTCTAGACTTTTTTTTTTATTATCGGACCTCATACTACTTGATCCTGCTTAGTTTTTGTTGTGCACAGTGCAAATCGAAACATCTTTTCAGTTACTTTTTCTTGGCTGTAACATAAGGTACCTTTTTTCTTCAGTATCTTCTGGTTTTACGAAATTTAGTTGCCTATCTCATGTTCGACTGAGTTGGATATCTTTAAGTTATTCTTCTTGAGCACCATTTTTCAATCAAGGCTAAAAAGTCAAGTCTACGACGTTATTTAACCAGGTCTATGAGAGTGAAAATATATTATTCCTTTGTGTCGAGCCAGGATATTTTTTCCGACAGAATCCATCTTCCACATATATACATATCAACCAACCGTCCGTACATGGAATACTACTGTCATATATGATCAGGTGCCCCGGTTGTTCATCTGAATGTTCTCGACTGGCTCCAAAGGATAGTCAGTAATGTGATAGTCAGTAATGTGATAGGTACCGACTTGGCGATTTGACTCCAACCACTTTCTCACCGACGGTATGTGATTCCCTCTGCCTGTTCTACAAATATTTCCATGCTTCTGTTCTGACGAATTTAAGTCACTGGTGCCTCTGCCACATGAGTGTACTCGTGCAACTAGACTGGTAACTGGGTTAGATCCTCCAAATGCAGCCGTCAATTCTACTCCATCAGCTTCTTTCCTCGCACTTCCCGCATGTGGAATTCTCTTCCATATTCTTGCTTTTCTGACGACCACAATCACCAGGAATTTTACTACAATGTCAATACCCATCTCTTAACCACTTGTCTCTAGTTCTTTCTACATCACCCTGTATATCTTTTCCTTTCTTTCTAGTTTTGCAACTGTCATCACACCTGTATTCTCATCCTTCTAGTGCTCCTTTCTCTGACATCTCCTGTAAATGGTTCGTCTTTCTCTTTACTCTCCTCTATTTAATCTTTTTCTCTTATGTAGCCCCCTGCGCATAAGTGGCGTTACCACCTTGCTTGGGGTAAAGTGATTAAAAAAAGCCGATGGCTTTCATGCGAAAATGAATGCTGATTGTGAAACTATCCGCGGGCAGCGAGGTGTTTATCGCTATATCAACGGGGAGTGCTGTATGTGTGTATGACTAAAAGGGCGTCACTACGTGTGCGTGGTGGGCAACAGTGCAGATCATCGGTCAAATTGCGAACTTAGTTGATTATTAGAAATAACTAGACAGGAACAGGCGAATCGTTAACCATTGCGAGCAAATAGAAAATGATGGAAAGGGAAAACAATAAAAGTGATAAGGAAACGTTGAAGAAATGACTTTTTATTTTTTTTTTTGTTTTAGGTATGATGTATTTTTCTAGTTTCTTTTAGCTCATTTATTGACTTTTAACAACCAAGCGGAAATAAGAATGGGCGCTTAATGAAAGTAATGGCAGTCGGTGGATGAGAGGATCGAAATTACTTGATGATTGGACGCCGATGCATAGGATTATGGTCGACAAGATCTAATGGAACTTTTCTTGACTAGCTTATAAACATGAGGATTTGATTAGATAAAAATAAATCACTTGCAAAATTATGACTGCTTTTGTTAATGAAATCTAGATTATAAATATATGGTGGTAGTTATGTTTAACTATTTCAATGGTAAAATGGTGGGACCTAAATGCCGACGCAGTAGCGCGCTTAAATACATGTGGCCAGGTTACCAGAGAAAAAAGCTTGTGGGTGTATAGAATATTACATCCAATTCATCGTTCACTGACCTGTGCGAGCAAAGAAAGAATTGGGATCGACTGCCAGGCTCTGCTGAAGTACAGCAGAAGCAAAAATGTATCGGGACTAGTGCTATAAAAAAGGTTAAATTACACCACATAGCAATTCTGCATTTAATCACCTTCGAAGTAGTCCCATTTCTGAAGTAGTACCTTTTGATATAAATATATGACGAGACTTACAAACATTTTAGTTTCTCCTCATTTATTGCAGTCTTTCGGATCATTATTCTACGACTGTTTAATAAGAAGCATGTACCGGAAAAAAAACTTCGATTGTATTCTTCTCTTTAATGTGCTGTTTCTCTTCAGGATGTAGGCGATCATAGACTTCCACTTGGCTCTGTCTCTTATTGCCCTCAATAATTTTCCTCTTGGTATCTCTCCTAAACCCGAATCCGTAATCCATTTGCTCAGACATAACAAGTACGTCTCGCGCTGTTTTCCCCTATCTCTCTTTCTCTTTATCCGACCTTTGTGTATTAAAGTCTCCAGGCCCACCTTACTCATTACGTGTCCCAGGAAACTCATATGTCTCTTCTTGATACTATATGAGTTTTCTTCTCGTTTGCATCCTTTCCAGCACCTCATTATTGCAGACATGCTCCGTCCATGGTATCCTCAGCATCCTTCTGTAAAACAACATTTCTGCTGCTTCAAGCCTCTCCTTCCTCCTTGATGAGTTCATCCAGCATTCACTTCCATACAGAAGGACAGATATCACATAGCAATCCAACAATCATTTCTTTGATTCTAATGAGATTTTCCTTTCATTCAGTACTCTGGCTAGCTTCTAAAATGCGTCATTGGCCATGCCAATGCGTCTTTGGATCTCCATGTCGCACTTCCCATCCTCAGTCAAAACACTTCCCAGGTATTTGAATTTTTTACTTGTTTTATTTTAGATTCTCCGACTTGCAGTTGGCATATTGGGATCCTTTTTTTGCTGATGACAATATATTCTTTTTTCTCTAAGTTTATCCTCAGTCCTTTCTTCTCACTTTCTTTTGCTACCTTCTGTAGAAGGCCCTGCATTTTCTTTTTGGTGTCTGCTATCAGCACTGTATATTCCGTGTATTTGATATCTTTGAGAATGTGGCCGCTAACGTCGAATCTTGGCAAGGATTTTATTTTTCTCATAATTACTTTGCTGTACAAGTAGAAAGATCCTATGAAAAAACAAATAGTATAGATATAATTCTCTCTTTTTATTCATATCACCCTAAGCAAGGCAGAATCGCCACTAGTACGCAGGGGTTACAGTGAGAGAAAAGACTAGGTATAAAGGTGGAAAATAAAATATTAATGGGATAAAAAAGACAGAAAATTGACCTTGCATTTAAAGTTTATATAATTATAGCTGTAAGGTAAGCAAGTAAACGGATAAGAGTTCCACGGGCAGGAAGTGCGAGAAAATAAACTGATGGAGTAGAAGCGGTGGTTATGTTTAACTATTTCAATGGTAAAATGGTGGGACCTAAATGCCGACGCAGTAGCGCGCTAAAATACATGTGGCCGGGTTACCAGAGAAAAAAGCTTGTCAGAGCATTTGATATGAAAATATTTGCAGAAAAACAGAGGAAAGTCGTGTCAGGTCGTTGAAAAATCACTGATGTAAAGATGCCAGGCAGGGCTGACAATTTTGGGGATCTTTCTTTAGATTTTGTTTAAGAATCTAAAAATGAATAACATAGGCACCCGATTTATCTTTGGCAACGTATTCAATGCATGGACGAATGGTAGATTTATAAATGTGCAAGATGTATTTTTATCATTGATTAATTGATTGTTTTTTATCGCTTATCAACAAGTACAAGTACTAGGATGATATTTTTAGATATTAAGATTTTTGTTTTCTGGAGAGAATGCTGATTTCACAGTTAAAAGTCTTACTAATTAACCCACAGATGGGGAAGAAGACGTGGACCTAATCAGATTTTAATAAAAATATATATTATTATGTTTATAAAAAATGGGGGATCAAATCTCTATTGCAACTAATATATAAACTGTTCCCCCACATTGTCGTCAAGTTAGTATCTACCATTCTTATTCGAGAGTGTAAATAAATGTAAAAGGCCTGCTAATGTAGTTAATTAGTATTTGATTGATTCGGTTTTTTACGGCTTATTAACCAATTCCAGGTTATTTACAGCCAGAAAATACTTTTTAGATTGTAAAAATTCTCTTTGAACGTAATAAGGACTTATGTGTTAATTAAACTAACTCTGGGAGTAAGGCGAATTAATATCTATCCCAACGGTTTTTGCGCGTAAGTGAATATATCAAACCCAACCGGAATTGAAACTTGTCTCTCCGACTAACAATTCCGAGGCATAGCACTAGACAGACAACTAAGTTTACAGCTCCTGGTACTCCTGAACGAACAACTATTTAGTTACTGACCAGGTTCGATATTGTTTAACTTCGGTGACCGTAAGGTAACCGATGTTGCAATGTGATATGGTTCTAAGACCTTCATGTTTTTTTTAGATCCTAAATCAACTTAAAGCCTTTGTAGTAAAAAAAAATAAAATAAAATAAAACTCAACTGACCTTTCATGCAAATATTATCATTCATTCTGCAGAACGAGTTCGAACCTCGAGAGGGTATTAATGTTCTGGTAAGTGAAGTTGACACCTGTGACCTTTCTTCGATTGACGCCTCTTACTGTTTTATATTAACGATTTGCTTACTTGCATCCTGTTTTCCTTAGTAAATATACAAGATCTGAGAAATAAAAGTACTGAGATTGTTGCTATAGCAATGTGAAGGTACTTGAGACAGATTGACCTTGAACGCTGTTTCACAAGTACTTTAAGTTATAACGATCTTGCTCGCTTCTGTTATTTACAAAAATGCTTAGAAAAGAAGTGTGTAGAGTGTGGTCGTTTGGGTTTTTTTTCAATCATTTCACCCCAAGCAATGCAGAACTGTCATTGTTGGGCAAGTGGTTATAGAAGAGGTGAGATGGGATAGAGGAACAAGTTACAGGTGAGTCAGAGAATGAGTAAGAAAAGGATGAGAATACAGGTGCGAAGAGGGTTGCATGAGAGTGGAGTGTAACAAAAGAAGAACATGATACAAGGCAGTTATGGAAAGGATGTAAATGAAGAAGATAAGAGATGGCAATTGACTTTGCGCTTAAAGTCTTGGAGATTATAGCTTTCAAAGAAACAATTATACGGAAGAGGATTGGACAGGCGGGAAGTGCGAGTCAAGAATGTTCAAGCTACAAGTTTTCAATATCAAGAAAATAGAGGTTACTACGACGAGCTGAACAAGGAACCGGCCATATTTTCCATTAGCTTTAACGATGAATGGAAATTGCAGAGTGGAAATTGCAGTCACTATACCATAGAGTCTCTATCAGGAATCATCGCTTGTGCAATGGTTTTTGCCACAGCACAATCAACGCTTTCAACAACAACCATATTCCCTAGATAAGGACCCTTGCGACGTTTTTCTCTTTCCAAAAATCAAATTCCATTTGAAAGCAACAAGATTTCAAGACGTGGAGAAAATCGTAGAGAATGCCAGAAATGACGCTGGATAAAAGGTACTACTTCAGAAATGGGACTATTTCGAAGGTGATTAAATGCAGAATTGCTATGTGGTGTAATTTAACCTTTTTTATAGCACTAGTCCCGATACATTTTTGCTTCTGCTGTACTTCAGCAGAGCCTGGCAATCGATCCCAATTCTTTCTTTGCTCGCACAGGTCAGTGAACGATGAATTGGGTGTAATATTCTATACACCCACAAGCAAGCTTGTAACATTTCACCAACACAGCAAACCCTGTGTTTCTCGAGGCATGACGATAGGCTGTACAACCAATAAGGCTTCTTGTTTTGAAAGTCTATTAGAAGACACGTTCAATCCCTCAAGTGTAAATGGTATATAAGATTCATCGTTAAACCTAATGGAAAATATGGCCGGTTCCTTGTTCAGCTCCGGGTAGTACCTCTATTTTCTTGACAGTGAAAACTTGTAACTTGAACATTAATCAGTACTCATTGTATAAAGAATCTGTTCGCTGTATACACTACAGACAAATATTTTGAAAAACTTTGCATTTCATTAAAAAAATCTATCATAATTTGTTTTTTTCAGCTAAAGAAACAATATTCCTGAAGACTAAAGACTGAAAATATTGAAGTTGGCATGACTGAAAAAAATGCCGCTAATTTATATACAAAAAAATCTCTATCTTGCAGGATTTACTTTATTCGGACTATTGTCCTCATCTTTGTTGCCATTTTTACGACGCTCCGCCCTTCTCCACGTGCTAGTAATTTCTGACTGAACCCTTTATTACAATCACTGGGGTATATAATCCCCATTCCTTGCGTAAAGACTCGATTAGAAGTCATGAGTTATCTCCCTCTGACCCTGCAAGTTACTTGTTCACCACTGCTGTAACTTGCAGGATTAGAGAGTGATAACTCATGACTAATTATTTTTTTTATTAAAATTTTTTTTAATCAAGTTCCAACTTTTCCTTCTCAAACGTTATACCAATGTGTCCTTTGAATTTCCCCAACGTATGCCTCTGATAAGGTGTTGGCCGAACGGTTCCTAAGGTGTAAGGTGTACTATGAAATCTATTTCGTTCATATATATATATACTATATCTTCTAAAAATATATGTACTATTTCTTCTTTGGAAAAATCTATTAATATAAAAATTTATGTGGGTAGTACTAAGAACTCTCTGAAAAACGATTTTATCAACACACTTCTTCATTTAATAATAGTAAGTCGAGAAATAGAACATCTCTATCGAAATATTATTGGTATCTGAAAGAAACAAATAAAACTCCCACATTAAAATGGAAATTTTAAAAACATGGTCCCTTGTGTCTGTATGAAAAACTATATATTATTAAATTTCTTAAGAATAAAAATCTATTTAATAAACCTAATGAAATAAACTTCGTACGTAAACATTGCAGAATGTTCACCAAAAATATGGTTGAAAAGATTCTTCTAAAAACGTTCTAACTTACATATATCTGACAATATGTTTTATATTATTAAATACTAATAAAGTTATAATAATTTAATAACTAAATATTTAAATTTTTAATAATTAAATGGATATTAAAATCTGTATTATAATATTAGAAATTGTATGAGAATAAAATAATAATATAAGGGAAAAATAATAAAATTGATATAGAAATTTTTAATAGGATATTAAGAATGTTTTACAAATTTTATGAAAAAAAATTAAGTTTTATGAAAAATTGGAATAAAATGCATTTTAAATCGAAATTAAATAGTATAATTACACTCAAATGTCTCTTTAAGTCAGATCAAAAATATAAAATATTTTCCATCTTTCTTTTTTGCTTTAGAAAATGATGGGTTACGGAAAAACTAAGCAATAATAGATACATCAACAGAAATGAAGTCAAGACATGGGTTTTGAAAGAGGCTGACACTCTTGCCTTTCGGATTAAAAGAAGAAATCATGTATTCCCCAAAAATATAACCTATTTTGAAATTTAAAGTGGATTTTTATTCTAATTAGTTAAATTGAAACAAACACACACATCTGTCTTTCCACATCCATTAATAACAATTCTTATATTGAGAAGAAAATCACTTTCACAACAGGGAGCTAACATTGCCTGATGAAGAGGTAAAAATCTCGAAACAGAAATGTTCGTGTCGCAATGAAAACTATATTAATTTTAAAATTAATTAGTTATATATATAATTAAATTTGTTTTTTTTAAATTAATATAGTTATAATATATATATATATATATATATATATATATATATATATATTCCCTTATTCCCCCATAGCTGAACACTTCAATCAACCAGGGCACACATTAGAAAACTGCAAATGTTTACTGATAGATTCCGATTTTAGTTCCACATACTCACACAGAAAGGAAGAAAAATACTGGATTTTAAAATTAAATATATATAGGAACTTAGGTATTTTGAATCTTTATAAATATTTCAATAGATAAAATTTTTTAGATACACTTAAATTTAAAAGTATTATTACAGTTAGGGTTACGCTTAAAAATATTCAAAAATCTCTATCGCTTTTAACATCACGTGATGTAAACATCTCGCGACAGACGCTGACACGACGAGCGCTTCTAGTTTAAATTTTAAAATTATTTGTTTCCAGTGAAAGGTCGTGGCCGGCCTGAAATATCAAATATATATATCTATAATAATAGAAATAAATAAATACTGTCAAAATACATTTTGAAAGTTACAACTTTTTAGTAGTTTTTCATATATATATATATATATATATAATTGTTTAATTTTTTTATCATATCACCCCGAGCAAGGCGGAAATGCCACTGAGCTTCAGGGGGTTACGAAAAAGTGAAAAATTGGAAAAGAGACAGCCGAAAACCACTTCCTAAACAGGGAACAAGGGATGGGCCTCTTCACCTATTCAATAGACGTGGGTGGAATGTGAACCGGGAGTTTTTGGGTCATAATAAAATTAGACCAGTACACAGTTTATATTAAAAAGGACCGAGGTTTC
Source organism: Ascarosepion bandense (assembly GCA_037127315.1). NCBI lineage: Eukaryota > Metazoa > Mollusca > Cephalopoda > Sepiida > Sepiidae > Ascarosepion > Ascarosepion bandense. The sequence goes on from JBBBDQ010001215.1 coordinate 6,708,892, forward strand.
TGCAATAACGGATTTTAACTTTTTTTCAAGGACGCTCACGTAATGGTGATTTTTTAACGCTCACGTAACGGGCAATTTTGGAACGTGCAATTTTTAAATTTACAAGAAATTATGTTTTCATACATGGTTGTATGAACCTGATGGATATTTTATGGTATGGTTACACTCAGTCAGAAATTATGACTAAGTGTAACCATATGATACAAATATTAACTAACAGCTCTGTTTATACGTCGTTAAGCACTGTTTTATTAACACCTGAATAATATTTTTATACATGTGTTTATTCCCATATGCATATTTTTAATTCACACACACACACACACACACACACACACACACACACACACACATATATATATATATATATATATATATATATATGTATAGGTGTCAATGGTGGGGATAATCTAACAAGATTACCTTAATATAAAATATTAATTGGTAAATCCATATAGAGAACTTGATGGGTGTTAACCAGACGATATGAAGTTTATAAAGGAAAACTCAACACCTCATATCAGTTATAAACTATAGCTCATTTCAATGAGTTTAATTATCTCATATCATCACTCCTTACAATATAACCTCCATATGGTACACATTTTGTACCAGATGGAGGATATATTGTAAGGTCTGATGATATGAGCTAATTAAACTCATTGAAATGAGCTAGAGTTTATAACTGATATGACCTATAAACTCTCACTCTCTCTCTCTCTCTCTCTCTCTCTCTCTGTCTATATATATATATATATATATGTATAGGTATGTGAATTTAGAGATATATATATGGGTTCACACTCAAGTATACGCACATGTATACAAATATTATTCAGGTTTTAATAATACATTGCTCAATATAGTATAAACAGAACAATTAACTATATATATTAATAAATATATATATATTATCCTCCGTCGGTAGCACGACTCGGAGCTTCAGGTGCTAAGCAGTCATCAGGTGCACATTACAAACTGACTGTTTAAAAGATAAAAATTTTAAGTTCAGTCGATGTTCGTGGAGTTAAATCTTACAATAATACGTTTCTATTTTTTATTTATCAAGTGTACATTATACATAAACAAAAATTACATAAAATTAAAAAATTGAACAAATTTTTCACACACACACACACACACACACATATATATATATATATATATATATATACATACATACATATATATATATATATATATATATATATATATATATTTACTTTCAAGGAAAACCTTTCAGCTTTCCGGTTGGAGGACGTAGTCCTCTTTTCATTATATATAGCGTTAAAATTAGTGTGTTAGAAACGATTTTACTTTCAAGGAAAAACATTTATCATTCAAGTTGTCTTTGCGTTAATTAATTATATAAAAATGATGTTTTAATAGAGAAATGTTGTAGGTCACTCCGCTGTAATAAAACCTGAGTGGAGCTCATTGATTTCGTGGCAAATATTTGCACCAACACATTGTTATCAGCACTTCCAAAAATTGGTTCTGTACAAGCCTTCACCACGATAACCAAATCATCTATATTGATAGTTTGATTCTTCGTTCTTGGCTTTCCATCTCGATATCAAAAGTTCACAGACGAGGAAAGTCATGGTGACAGGAACAGGTAGAGGATACTACCGGAAGTTCTTAGCGTACGCTCTGCACAGTGGTAACCATCAGGTGATGGACGTTCCTGCACATACCCCTGAGCAGTTGCGCAGTCCGTGTCCTCTGATAGAGACAAAGCAGATCTATTAGATGCAGCGCTGCTTTCCTCAATCTGGGGAAAGGGTGAGAAAACGAACCCTAAGAATTGCTTACTGATTTCTCTAAATGTACTGCAGCTGTCTGGTTATCCAAGCATGGAATCAAACCAAAAAAATATAAAAAAAGAAAAGTACAAATATTAGTCTTTATTCTTGAAATAGCAGAACCCGAGATAATGGTACTGCCCTAGAATGAAAAACTACTAACATCTCATGTACATTAAGAAAGTACATTGTTTCTGTTGGGACGCCCGCGCTTATTCGGCTATAATGGACTATTCCATTACTATGTAAAGTAATGGTGGCATCTACGGAGTAGAGTGGGCCTCGCCGCCGTTTTTTGAGTTATTGCAATTTTGGATTATCTACCTATTTTTGTTACCCGAAGTTTTGTGAAATTGTGAGTACGTGTTTTGTTACTTGTTTTTGTGCTGTCTTCATCGCGCGTGGCGCATTTGTGAACTTTTTGTTGAATTTTTGTGTTTTGTGAGGGGGGGGGGCAAGTCAAGCTATGGCTTTGTCTCCCCAGCCCTCAACTTCTGACGCTGTGCCCACGGTGACTCCCTCACCGACAGTATGGGTAAAGGCACCAGTGAAAAAAGACCCCAAATATTACCTGCAAATGCAGGAGAAATATAAAGAATATATAAAGGACAATGAATTATTAGCTATACCGGAGGTCGTGAACGTTATGGCAAAAAAGACAATCTCCCTGCTGACAGCCGATGAAAAAACACGAAAATGTATTGCTGTCAGTAGGGAGAACATGGAAGAAGCCCTGAAAGCCCTGGACATTGTACCTTGCGTACTGGCAAGAAGGTCCTGTGCAATGTGGGAGATTTTGCTGGGCTCGGAGGGTGAGGCGAGGGATCTGGCGGGAAGTGTACTAACAGCAAAAGGTATTCGGTTTCAGACCGAGTACCTTGGTACGAGAAAGACGAAAGTGACGATACATGGCGTGCCGGTGGACATTTCCTGTGACCATTTCGGAGCATTTTTTGCTACTTTCGGCGCAGTAGAAGAGGTGGCACGCATAACCAGCAAGGCCGGTGTGGCCACGGAAGATATATGTGTTAGCGTGGTTGTTGACCGCGAAAATTTTTTGAAGGTACCAGACATTTTGCTCTGTAGAGGAAGAAAGTTGTTCGTGGTGGTGGAGGGAAGGAAGCCGCACTGCTGGGCGTGTGGTCTGGCCGGACACACATTCAAAATGTGTCCGGGAAGGAAACCGGAGGAAAACCAGGTGACACCGGCAACACCGTCAGTGCCAAAAACAACAGGTTCCCCGGATAAAAAACCCGATCCGAAAAGCGAGGAATGGACGGAGGTGGTTAGGAGGGGGAAGAAGGTTGCTTTCCCTCCTCCGTAACATGACAAGACCCCGTCTCCCGAGAAGAAGAAGCCTCGTGTAGAGGCAAAGCAGCAACAACAGCAGCAGGGGCAAAAACAACAACAACAAAGACAACAACAAAGTCAAACGAGGGAGCAGCAGCAGCAGCAACAACAAGTAATGGAGGAGGAAATGCCTCCCCCCCCCGTTCATCATCGTTGAAGAGAGGACGGGAGGAGGATGAGGAGGTGTCCCAAAAAAAGGGAAAGAAGGAAGTGCATGAACGAGGCAGAGCGGAGAGGGTAAAGGAAATTACCAGAACCCAATCCGCCCCTACATCACCCACCAGAACTGTGTCTCTTGAGGGGAGGAGTAAGTCCACCTCCCCGATAAGAAAAATAACTTCTCCTTACCCCACACCTCCCACACCCTCCACCCAATCAGAAACTGCCTCACCTACATCTGATATTCCCTCCCCGATTCCATCCCCGAATCCTGATAAACCCTCCCCGAAACGGGACAAACAAAAAAAGAACAATTTTTGCAGAAACGATGTCTGCAAAGTAGACAGACAGGCCTTGGAGAGGGACCTTTCTTCTCAGAAGAGGGCCCTTCTAAGGCCTTTATTCAAATTGAAATCCATTGATGGAAAGTCCATCGAGGACCCTGCCAATTTCCCAGGCGCCCCCGGGGTACTGACTCTAATCAGAAATTCCGGGGGTAGTAGAACAAAAGCCTGGGAATTTGTGCAGGGGGCTGTCGAGGCCTTTCCGAATATTAAAATGGCCCAAACGGGCACTAAATATCTCCAGCGGCTTTCTCATTTTTGTGCTGGGAGGGTCCCCGTCATCCTCCACCCATCTTTATATAGGGCTGTAAAGCTAACCTTCCCTACGGACGTCGGCGGCATTGTCCAAGACGGAAGAATTACGTCCGATATTGGCACAGGCAACCTTGGACAATCCGTCTGGGTCCCTACTCCCATTGATTTTCGCTCTGTATGTGACCAGAAGTAATTTTCTGCTTTCTCTTTTCAGGTCTAAATAGATGTCAATTAAGTTAGCCAGTATGAACGTGAAGGGCCTTAGGGATCGGAGTAAGGCTGCCCGCCTTCTTCGGGACCTCTTATCCTTCGACGTGGATGTCGCCGCGATCCAAGAGACTCACTTTGTTTGCAAGGTCGATGCTTGTGTGCTGTCTAACGACTTTGTCGTCTATTCAGCATATGGGAACCGGCTGGCCAGAGGAGTTTCTTTGCTGGTCAAGCGTACCCTGGAAGCGAAGGTGGATCTTGTCCATGTCGGTGCCGAGGGCCGGCTGATCGTGGCCGATATTGCAGTGAAAAGCAATGCGTTTCGTCTGGTTGCGGTTTATGCGCCCAACGACCAGGAGGAGCGCGTCTCGTTTTTTCGGCGGTTGGAGCCCTTCCTGGTGGATTCCAAGCGACTCGTCTTAGTGGGGGACTGGAATGCCATCCTGGACCCCAAGTTGGATAGAGGGTGGGGAGCTAGAGGGAAGGCACGTGATCGTAGCTTGGTCGATCTGATCGAGGACTTCGGTCTAGTCGATAGATACCGGGCCGATCACAAGGGCGGGAGAATGTGGACGTGGACTAATAGTTGGCCTTCTACCAAGGTGGCTAGCTACCTTGATAGAATGTTAGTTCGTGAAGCCGAGCTAGATTTCTTAGATTGTCCCACGTTCCACTGGCTAGGTTACTCGGACCACAAACTCGTTTGTGCCCGGGTAAATTTAGAAAATAGGGTTAGAATGGCTGGTTACTGGAAGTTCAACGTGTCCTTACTAGACAGGCGGGACTTCCGGCGCCAGCTAATTAACTTAGTGCAGCGGGCGTTAACTGGGGGAGTCATCGGGAATAAGTGGTGGGAGAACCTTAAGGATAGTATTAGGTCTTTCACCACTCAGTTCAGCATTCGGCTCAAACTAGATAAGGCTGACAAGGTGAAGACACTTAGATCTAATTACTCCCGGGCGGTGGCTGGTGAGGATCCCCTAGAGATAGCCATAGCTAAGGAGGCCGTGGACCGGTCGAATAGCGATCGTTACATGGGCCAGGTAGTTAGACATAAGTTAAGCAAGATGTCTTCCGAAGCTGTGAACATGGGCGCAGAACTGCGCAAGGAAGAAATTCGCCGCGGAGGCGACCGGTACATTCGAGAGGTTCGCAACCCGGAGGGACACACTCTGCGGTCCACTGACGACATGTGCGAGGCGTTTCGGCGGCATTTCGAGATGCTGTTTACCAAGGAGCCTGGTCTCCGTGATGAGGAGTTTCGCAGCTATTTGGCTGACTTCCCCCGGCTTTTGCCGGCTGATGCAGCTAGCTGCGAGGGAGAGATTACGGAGGGCGAAGTCTACGCGGCGCTGAAGAAGGTCGGCAGTGGCAAATCGCCGGGTCTCGATGGTTTGCCCTATGAATTGTACTTGAGGCTGTCGCACATCTTTGTCCCGATTTTGACTGTCGTGTTCAACAACTGGTTCCGGCAGGGGTCCATCCCCAACCGGTTCACCAGGGGTGTGATCACGCTGTTGAGAAAAGGCAAGGATGTGGGGAGGGAGCTAGAGGGTTACCGGTCCATAACTCTGCTAAACACAGAGTTAAAGATTTTGGCCAAGATCTTGACGAATCGCTTGCAGCTAGTTGCCGAGTCTCTGTTGGGACCTGAGCAGACTTGTGCTGTGAAGGGCCGAACAATTCAGAGCAACCTGCATCTGACACGCACGATCATAGAGGGGATAAGAGACGACGACGAAGCCGCGCTGATCCATTTAGATCAGTCCAAGGCATTTGATAGGGTTGACCATCGGTACCTGGCGGCTGTCCTGCAGGCAGCTGGATTCGAAACCAACTTCCGCCGCTGGATTAGCCTCCTGTATCAATCCCCGACGGCTGTGGTACAAGTGAACGGAACGTTGTCGGGCGTTCTGGCGCTGTCTAGGTCGGTCCGACAGGGTTGTCCACTGTCGCCCCTACTTTATGCTTTGGCGTTGGAGCCCCTCCTTCGCCGGCTAAGGGACAGGGCGTGCAGTCCGGCCCTACGTGGAATCGCTGTCCCTGGTGGTGCTCGAGCCAGGGTTTCCGCGTACGCCGATGACGTCACTACTTTCGTGTCCTCCCGCAGGGACATCGAGGTGGTACAGAAGGCGCTTGAACGGTACGAACAGGTGACAGGGGCCAAGATTAACCGCAACAAGTCGTCCGGCTTGCGGTTAGGCGCCTGGAAGGGTCTGACCCTCCCGGGGCCCTTCGACTGGACGGACGGCCCGGTCTGCATTCTTGGAGTGTGGTTCGGGCCCGACCTACAGTTGGAGAAAAATTGGTCTGAAGTACTGGCAAAGGTAGGCGCGTCGGCCAAGATTTGGCGCCGAAGGAGTTTGTCCTTATGTATGACTGAGGCGTGTGCTACATACGTCTTTCCCATTATCCTTTACCAGTTGTCAGTACTTCCACTTTGTAAACGGCATAGGAAGGCGATCGAGCGTTTGCTATTCTCCATTTTATGGAGAGGACGCAAACACTATGTCGACAAACGTGTCTGTTACCAACGTCCGTGTCATGGGGGTCTGGGAATGCCATACCTGATGGGCCATAAGGTTGCGTCAAGGTTGGTTTTTCTTTTTTTCAGGCGAGCGATTTCCGAAGACTCATTGCTTAGGGGGATAGTGAGGGACATGTTCCCTAGATTTACTATCACTCCCCCCATCTTGAGGCGGTGCCGTAAGCCTCGAGAGCGATCGAGTTTTCTCCTCGAATATCTGGCGTGAACCTTTCACGGCCTAGGAGAGTCTTCTATCGTGGGTTAGTGGAGGGCGTCGCAAAGGATTCACTACGTGATGTGCTGCGCTTGTCGGAGGACGAGTTTCGCTCGTTCTGGTCTTGGGCGCCAGGGAGTGATTATCTCAACAACTCTGAGTTTTCGCTCACCTGGCGATTAGCTCGGAATCGCTTGCCTCTCAATGACAAGGCCTTCATATGGGGCCTGGCGGATTTGCCAGATTGTGAACGCTGCAACCTTGGCTTGGAAGAAACGGCTTCGCACGCCTTCTACCATTGTTCGCGGGTTCGCCCTCTATGGGACCGGGTCGGCGAGTTGACTGCTCGTATCGCGCCGCGAGAGCTTGTGCTCATTGATCGTGAATTCGCCTGTGATGTGTCGCCCCCGTTTTCTGGGATGAAGCGTATGGTGTTTCTGTCGCTACTAGCCACGGTTCGAATGGTGATTTGGACGACGCGAATGGAGGAAGTCTTGCGAGGTCGGCGTCTTTCACATCAGGATCTGATCTGTTATTTTGAGCATCAGCTCAAAATAAAGATTAGAACTGATTGGAAACGTTTGACTTCGACAGATTTCAGCGAAAGGTGGGTAAATGTGGCGAGCCTGGTTTGCTTGAACGGGGCTAATCTTGATTTTCTCTTTTAGATCTGCTGGTTACATCGGGGTGGATTCCTCTGGAACCCTCCCCTGGTTAAGCTAGTTCTCTCTTGTGTACCTAGATAAAGTGAATGAATGTGTTCCTAGCCTGTACCCGGCTTTCTCTTTTGTTATGATCCATGTCGAGATTCCCAACCTCCCCAGTTTGTTTTGGTCTCCTTTTTATCTCGGCTGGTTCAGCCTTTTATTGTCCCATTCCGCTAATTTTTTACCCCCCTCTCCACTCCCTTAGCGAGTGTGCTTCTTGATTTCGTCGTTTGGCAGAATACAGCGGCCACTCGGGTTTTTCTAGGATGGACGGTTCTTACTAACATTGATTATTATTTTAGTTCAAAATTTGTTGTATTTTTAGTTTATTTTTGGGTTCATCCCCCTCCCATCATTTCATTTTTCATTAAATATTTTATATTATATTGTACATATGATTGTATATATTATATTGTATATAAATACATTTTTATTGTCATGGGTTAATTTCCCCACTTTTTAGGTGTCCCTTGTAAGTTTCTGGCATTGTGGTGTACGAAGGATTGGGAGTAGATGGATGGGTTCTTTTGGTGACTGTGCAAATTGTAATGAGTGAATGGGTCGTGATAGTGTTTAGCTAGGTATAGGATAGTTAAGCGAGAACCAACCTCCCTCCCCCTCCCCTTTTAGGCCTTGTGCCATAATTTTTTGTATTTTTACAAAAAATAAATACAGTGTTTAGCTAGGTATAGGATAGTTAAGCGAGAACCAACCTCTCCCCCTCCCCTTTTAGGCCTTGTGCCATAATTTTTTGTATTTTTACAAAAAATAAATACAGTGTTTAGCTAGGTATAGGATAGTTAAGTGAGAACCAACCTCTCCCCCTCCCCTTTTAGGCCTTGTGCCATAATTTTTTATTTTTATACAAAATAAATACAGTGTGCCGAGCAGCCGATCGACAATCAGTCGTAGACTTCCGGTGACGACCCGGAAGTACCCATTGCTCATACTACGTCTTACGACGGTTGAGACGATTAACCTTTATTCTTGTATTGGATACTAATAACCTTTGTAAATACTATTTTCTCGGAATACAACAATTAACCTATTCCTGTTGTTGAGTTATTTATTCTTAATCACGACATAACAGTTTCCATCTGTACTCTTAGTGAAACTCGGTTCGTAGATACATCTGGCCTCAAGGAGGTTGGTGTTGGTGGTTATGTATTTTATTGGAGTGGTAAAAGTGAAGACAATCATCGTCAGTCAGGTGTGGACTTTGCTATTAGATCCGATGTTACAAAGTTATCGACCTCATTTTCGCACGGAGTTGACGATCACATAATTACACTGTCGTTAGATATAGAGATGGGGCCCTAAATGACACTTGTAAACTGCTACGCATTATCTGTATCATCAAGAAATTGTGACCTTCTATGATAAACCTTCTATGACGTAGGCGATCATGACATTCCACGTCTCCCTACCCATTGTAGCTTAGCACACTCTCTCCTGTAGCATCTCGCAACCTCCGATCTCTCATCCACCTGCTCAGGACCTTCAAATATGTTATCCGCTGCTTTTTTATCTGCTCTTTTCCCCTCTATCTGGCCTGTTAGTATCAGGTTCTGCAAGCTCTCCTTCCTTATTGTATGTCCCAGGAACTTTAGCTGTCTCTTCCTGATGCTCAATATTAATTTTCTTTTCGTTTCCATCTTTCCAACACCTCATCATTGCTCACCTGCTCAGTCCACGATATTGGAATGTTATCTTCAAACTTCCTTTCCACAGTAAACACGTTATCTGAGGTGACTTCAATGCACGAGTTGGACGGGACAACCTCAGAGGGTCTGATGTCATTTATACGCATCGAGTAAGTAAAATGAAATCAAATAGTTTACGTTTTCTTTCCGTGTGTAAGAAATTTGATTTTTGTATCAGCAACACTAACTTTCAAGAGCCGAACCATCAAAAAACAACCTGGATTCACCCTATATCCAAAACCTGGCATAAGATTGACCATATCATAACTAAGAAGAAAGACATGTCTGATTTACACATCATCCGTTCTTTTTAGAAAAAAATCATGTCTTTTAGAATACGCTCTGTTTCGAAGCAGAATCTCTGTTCAACTTTCTCGTAAAAGACGTTTGGCTCGCCCAAATATACCTAAGCGAATCAATATCCTGGCTTTGAAGACTGAAGGTATGAGAAGTGTGTTGATTGTGAGACTTCAATCTAGCTTGAATTCTCTTAAAATCAGTGATAATGTAGAAGCATCGTGGAAGTCTCTAAAGAATAGTCATGTTCTGTTGAAGTCCATGGCTTTCCAAAATTGAAGCACCAGGACTGGCTTGACAAAAATAACACCGCGATCCAGGTCATGATCCAACAGATGCATATAATCGCAGAAGCAATGGCTTAATGATAAACCATCCCCTGTTAAAAGGCTCTCTTACAAAAAGTCTCAAAGGCAAGTTAAAAATTACTTTTAAATATGTTTTTATTTTCCATTTCCCAACGTTCCAAGTACTTTCAATCTATTTCTGAGAACATCTTCAAGAGTGAAAGTAGTAGTAACAAAATAAACATAAAGCTGCTGAACTCCAGAATGCTACCGTCAGGAAAGATGGGAAACATTCTATGATGGTCTAAATCATGTGTATGGTTCTAAAAAGTGTGGAATATCACTTGTCCTCTCCTCTGATAGAAATACTTTACTCACAGATAAAAGTGAAATATAACGTCTTTGGTAAGAGCACTTAGTGAATATCTTTAACAGTAATTCAGTAGTTGATAGAGATGCTATAGATTGCATTCTATTAAAGATCGGAATTACCTAAGCTTTTTTTTAATTTTGTTTTCCAAGTTTTAAAGAGCTTCAGGACGCCACGTCAAATGGTAGGGCACTTGAAAATGACGAGATACCTCCAGAATGTTATAAATACGGCATGCCAAAACTGACCTGGAAAATTCATGATCTATTTGTAATTATTTAAAAAGCAGAAAGTGTCACTCATGGCTTGAAAGATACTTCCATCCGACATCTGTTTAAGAGTAAAAAAAAAAAAAGAATCATTTCAGACAGCTGGAATGGCTTTACTTTACTGTGCATAGCAGGCGAGGTTCTTGCACGCATCATACTCAACAGGATCATCACCTACCGTGTTGGTGATTATATATATATATATATATATATATATATATATATAGGGTCTGTTAGGTAATAAACTGAAACGCATGAATTAATATATATTAATGAAAAAAATTGTAATGTAAATTTATAAGTAATTTAGTAAACCTAATGCACTAAAAGTTGATAATAATATCTAATTCTTGGTGATAATATATTAGATATTCGTAGTAAAGTAAAATCGCTGAATAAAATTAAAATTAAATTAAATTAAATTAAATTAAAATTTAAAGTTCTGTATTGTGATGAACAAAAAAAAATATAATAATATAATATAATTATAATAATTATAACATAATATAATAATATAATAAACAATGAAAAACATAATGAATAATATATAAGTTTCTTTTAAATTGTATCGCTTTCTTGGAATAACGAAAAAGAAAAGAAACGATATCCATTCAATACGTCATTAAGTGTTCGAAAATAAAGCAATTTTCGGTCTCTCCCCTTCTTCTTCTTCTTCTTCTTCTTCTTCTTCTTCTTCTTCTTCTTCTATATACCTTGTCGTTTCCGGACGTAGGCGATCATAGCTTTCTTCCTACACCTCGTGGCTCTTAGCACGCTTTTTCATGTAACATCTCGTGGCCCCCGTTCTGTTATTCACCTGCTCAGGCCCTTCAAATATGTTATCCGCTGCTTTTCCCTGTATCTTTTCCCCTCTGTCTGCCCTGTTAGAATCAGGTTCTCCAAGCTCTCCTTCCTTATTGCAAGTCCCAGGAACTTTAGCTTTATATATAAACAAGTTTATATATATATATATATATATATATATATATATAGAGAGAGAGAGAGAGAGAGAGCAAATTCTTCTTTATGCATATCTGATTGAATAAATTACAAACATCATGTTTGCTTATTTTTAATGAAAATCCGTTCATACCCACGAATAATCTTCCGTGTATTATTATAGAAATATGTGAGAAATGTGCTGTAACTTTTAAATATGTTTCTATTTTCCATTTCCCAACGTCCCAAGTACTTTCAATCTATTTCTGAGAACATCTTCAAGAGTGAAAGTAGTAGTAACAAAATAAACACAAAAGTGTGTTGCGTTATATTACTGTAATTTTTCTGCTTAAAAAAAAGCTTGGCAGTTACACTAAGTTCATTAGAAAATTATCCACTTTGGAAGTTTTGTGTTGTATTGTCATGGTCATGAACGTATTAAAGCATGAGAAACCTGTTCTTTGCCAGGGCTAGATACGGTTTTGACCTTTTCTTAGGCTTGTTGCCACCGACGACTATGCGCCCACTCTGTAGTGCTATTTAATATTAGTTAGGTAGGGAAAGGAGTACATTTCTACGAATAGGATTTGCATGTAACTGAAACGTATGACCGCAACAGAAATTCGAAACATTATCCATCATTCCGCTATTACTACGATAATGAATTAAAAATAGCTTAGAATATGAAAAACGTAAAATTTGCAGCACTTTTCAACGTCTTCGATAAGCGACTTCATTTAAAATATTTAAATTTTCAAAATTTTCATCAAATTTACGATCTTTCGGCACTTTACGTAAATTTAATTTCGTCTAGTTTACAAGTCTTGCTAATGGCAAATTCTAAAACAAAAGCAATATTTTCCTTTTTAAATGTCCCACCTCCTCTTCTAAAATTGACAGAAATATAACGATTTTAATGAGACATCAGTGCGAGCTGAACTTTTCAAATTTATAAGCTTCTGAATGTTGGCCTTTCTAAATTTAATATTAGCTTGTCACTTAAAATGACGCATTTTGTAGGAAATTAGGAAAAAAGTGTTCTGAAATATTAAATAGCTAATATATTCTGTTGAAATGAAAAACACCAGGTTAATGAATGAATATTTTTCAACGTACCTTTAAATTCTTGATTTTATCTCTAACAAAAAATTAATATTTTGTTTTGATAAATAATTCAAATGCTTCGATTACATTTTCCTTATTGAAGAAAGTTTATTTGAGCATAAATAATAAGTGATAGTAAGTAAGAGATATAGCATATGATTATGAAGGATGGTGTCAAATTTCATAATTAAGGTATGCATCTTATGGTCAGTTGACTGAGACGTGCACGTTCGTGCTTTGTCGTGCAACCAACCATTTCACTCGCCCGATCGACTCAGACGATTAAAAACTTAATTGGGCGATTAAAGCTTATTGCTTTTCTTGCTCGCAGTGGATTAAAATCTCGCAATAAGACGTGTTTGTTCAAATATAGAAAAATCCAACCCAATTTTTAGAACCCAAAAGTATGCATTTTAAGATTCACAAGTTACCTACAATGTTCTACAATGACATTATTAAACACTTTTCTCTCGCTTTTATCGTCCCGGTCAGTTTAAACATTCGTTTAATTAACGCTTACAGAGTGAAGCGAAAATATCTCGGTCAGTAAAGGAACAATGAACATTTGAAAGAAAGAAAATAAATATGTATACTTCTTTCAACCACGCACCGAAAAACAAATTATACAAGTATTTTTTATAAAAATTGTTGAGAAAATCAGATATCTTATTTTTTTTATCATCTATGAGATGGAGGTTGTTGTCAAACAGAGGAAAGAAACTACGAATTTAGGTACCTCCACTCAAGTGACAAAAAACAAACAGAAAAAAACAGCATATCATGATGTTAAAAGGGCTCAAACTTAATACAAACAAAATGTTTTATCATCGAAATATTTATGCTATTATTAAGAGGAAAGATCAAATTTTGTTGTTATTATTTCTTAGATTTTTTAAAATTCTTTCTAACATGTTCGAAATTAAGATTTTATTTTTTGTCTTCCGTCAGTGATTCACGCTATGTTTACGTAAGGCGACTATTAAGAAAATGGACTCGATCGAGAAAAAGGATTTCGGTGCGAGTAAATTTTGTCTTGCTGTCGACCGTCGGTCGAGTGATTTTTTTTTCAAATCTTAAAGCCTGCGTGCAACAAAGTTTCGCTATCCTTATTCCTAAGTCTAAGATACTTCTCTTTCAGTTTTTCTTGTGTACACTCAATTTCTAAACAATACAAGGTTGTTTTCCCTCGAGGCAATAATGAATAATTAATAACTCCTTTGAAAAAACAACCATACGCTAAGCATTAACGTTTTAGGATGCAGTAGAGGTTTCAGGTATCTTTTTAAATGATTCCCGTGCATCTAACCACCGGACAACTGTTATCAAAGCGTATCCATTTCTCATCGCATGTAATGATTAATTTTTTTTGCAATTTTTTCCTTCGTTCGAAAGTTTACCAGTAAGATTTTCGAGACGAATATAACTATATATAAACATGCTTGGACAAATATCTAGCAAGGTTACTCGATATTACTCGATATTCTTTCATTGCAATCATTTTCATTGCGTAACGATAGATTGAAAAATATTATCTGGAAATAAAAATGGTGAATAAATAAGCTAAGATTTTTTATATATTAAGAAGGCTACTTTGTTAGACGACCGTATGAAGAACCAAAAAAAATGTGTCATTTCATGTGTGACAATCTAATATAAGCTCCGTCATTTTGTTTTCTATACGGAAGAGTATGTCGCAATTAAGAAGATTTATTTATTTATTTATTTTGTATTTTTTTATTGCTTTGGAAATAAATTCGAAATTTAATTATAAATTGATACAAAAAAAAAAAAAATCCCCACACCAGAATTAAAAAAATATGCCAATGTCCCCAACTTTATTTTTCTTCACCAAACTAAAAAAGAAACTATTGTTAGACTTTTGTCTGCAGTAGATTTTCGATTTCTTCCTCTTATTTTTTACTGTCTTCAGTCAGGCAGTCAGTTAAGTGCCATGCGCGATACACGCTTTGGGCGATCATGTCTCGAAAGAGACATGACTGACTGGGCAGAAGATTATCCCGCAGTAGGTTGCCATTGCTTTCTGCGGTAGACTGGTTGCCGACCAAGGCTATAGAATACAATCTGCCCTATTATTTAACCCATAACAGGAGGGAAGAGACGGATTAATACATTTCTCAAGGGTATTTGTGCGTAAGTGAATGCAAGGAATTCAACTGGAATTCGAACTCGGTTCCCCGATTTCTCGTTCCGAGCAGATATCCACTGCGCCACAACACACACTTACGGCGTTAATTTTCAATCAGCAGCAGCAAGAACTATTCGAAACCAAAGATGAGTTAAAATATTCCAAGATCTTATTTTCAGCTTTCAAATTACTATTTTTGTAAAATATTTATCTCCGGACATATTCAGGAAGATCGATAATGCATTTAATAAATTCGTAAACAAGAAGAACATAACAGTCGTCAGATGTCAATTGAAACACAGCTATTTTTTTTCAGAAACTAATGACGGGTCATGACAGTTTATGAAAGTTAAAGGAACCATTCATTCTTAGCTGAGTCGCATTCAACAAATTTGGCGGTGCGAGGAGGAACGGATACGTATCATAGAACTTTTCACTCTGTGCCACGTGACAAAGCTACTAAACAGTAAGAGTCTGCCGAGTGAAAGATTTTGATGGAAAAAAATAGACTACATTAATAAGACCCTAATATACCAAACCTAAATTTGATAATTAAGAACAATTTACACAAAAATTAGGCAGAAAAGATAAGAACCGAAAAAAAATAAAATAAAAAATACAAATAAAAATAAATAAATAAATAATTCAAAAAATAATAAAAAATAAGATCACACTGGCTAAACTCACCAAGTTGCAGGCTGGCTGACAGAAAAAAGTTAAGAAAATTTCAAAAATTATCTTCATTTTGTTTCTTCTATACAGTTCTGGAGAGTTCTGGAGAGATTAAGTTACCTTATGTAAGCAGTAACAGACAGTAGTGTGATGGGGGGGGGGTTGGATCACCTCCAAGCCATGTGTCCAGTTAGCAAGGGAATGACAGAGAACAATAAAATAAAAAAAACAAACATGGCCGGTCTTAGAATTCCTACATATAACTAAAACCCTAATATACCAAAGCCCAAGGAGAGCAGCAGGGACACCCGACCAGATATGGCAGCAATATTCAATACACGGGCGGATGGTAGATTTGTATATGTGCAGAATAGTTTCAGGTAGGAAAAATTTCCGGGCCCTGCACACGGAGCCGACTTTCATAGCAGCAGATTTGGCAATGGATTCAATATAATCATTCCATTTGAGGTCCGCCGAGAGTGTAAGGCCAAGTATTTTACTCTCTGGGAGGCTAGCCTGTCCCATGCTAATGGGAGGTAGATGCGATTGTCTATGGTGGTTAGTTGATAACAGCTTTGTTTTGGAGGCATTGAAATTTACCAACCATTTCCTACCCCAGGTCACTACGGATTGGAGGTCCCTTTCAAGTGCGGCAGCGAGGTTCACTTTGTCGTCCAGAACTGGTTTCTGATCGATGCGGGAGTAGATTGTTGTGTCGTCGGCATACATGCCAACTTGGGATCTAATGGTGTCGGGGAGATCATTAATGTAGATCAGAAAGAGCGTGGGACCTAGGATAGAACCTTGAGGGACGCCCGCGTTCGTCTGGTAGTTTTGGGAGGCATGCCCATTTAATACCACCTTTAATGTGCGGTTAGAGAGGAAGGACTGGATGAGGTCAAACAGATGTCCAGTTATCCCATGGCTCCGCAGTTTGCACAAGAGGCCAGCATGCCAGACCCTGTCGAATGCTTTGGAGATATCCAAGTCAACTGTTCGGGCTTCACCATTCTTGTCGAGTGCCTGGTATATGTACTCGGTAATGGTCGTTAGCATATCAGCAGTAGACCTGGTGAAGCGAAACCCATACTGTTTTTCAGAGAGAAGGCCGTTGGTCATAAGGTGCTGAATCACCTCGGCGTTGAAAATGGCGGGGTCTGAGGGTTCGCCAGCACATGGCTTGGAGGTGATCCCCCCCGCATCACACTACTGTTTGTTACTGCTTACTTAAGGTAACTTAATCTCTCCAGAACTCTCCAGAACTGTATAGAAGAAACAAAATGAAGATAATTTTTGAAATTTTCTTAACTTTTTTCTGTCAGCCAGCCTGCAACTTGGTGAGTTTAGCCAGTGTGATCTTATTTTTTATTATTTTTTGAATTATTTATTTATTTATTTTTATTTGTATTTTTTATTTTATTTTTTTTCGGTTCTTATCTTTTCTGCCTAATTTTTGTGTAAATTGTTCTTAATTATCAAATTTAGGTTTGGTATATTAGGGTTTTGGTTATATGTAGGAATTCTAAGACCGGCCATGTTTGTTATTTTATTGTTCTCTGTCATTCCCTTGCTAACTGGACACATGGCTTGGAGGTGATCCCCCCCCCCATCACCGGCGTGATGTAGCTTCCCTGTGCCTCTTCTACAAGTACTTTCATGGCTTCTACTCCGATGAGCTTAGATCACTGGTGCCGCCTAAGCACGAATTTACACGAGATACTAGATTAGCAACTAGGTCCCACCCTTTTACAGTTAAACAAATAAGATGTAATCGTAAATTCTACTCCAACAGCTTCTTTTCTCGCGCTTCCCGCCTGTGGAACTCCCTTCCACAAGTCTGCTTTCCCGACAGTTACAATCTCCAGGTGTTTAAATGTAGGGTCAATAGACACCTCCTATCACACTAACTCCCAACTATTCTCACAACACTCTCATCTACCCAACCCTCATTCTCGGTATCCTCACCCGCCTATCACCCACCCTCTGTTATTTCCTATATTTAATCAGCCTTTCTCCACTCTACGTAGCCCCCTGCACAGTAGTGGCAGTGACATGCCTTGCTCGGGGTGAAACGCTTATTAAAAAAAAAAAAAAAAAAAAAAAAAAAAGAGAGTACAGTAAAAAAACACATTTTCAGTGTACAAAAGATAACGATTTTCGAAGATCAACATTGAATTGGAAGCAAGAAACCGAAAGAAAATTCCCTCATCAAAAAGTGAGAAGGAAGAAACTGTTAACGATTAACGTTCGATTCAGTCAGTTAAGTGCCATACGTGAAACACGCTTGTGCGATCATGTCTCGAAAGAGACCATACTGACTAGGCAGAATATTATCCCGCAGTAGGTTGCCATTGCTTTCCGCGGTAGACTGGTTGCCGACCAAGGCTATAGAACCCAATCTGTCCTGCTATTTAATCCATAACTGGAAGGAAGAGACGGATTAATACCTTTCCCAAGGGTATTTGCGCGTAAGTGAATACAATGGATTCAACTGGATTTCGAACACGGCTCTCCGGTTTCTCGTTTCGAGCACTGTACCACAACGCACATCCTCAACGTACGATTACTTCAAGTAAATTTCAACTGTAAAACATTGAGTCCGAAGTCAGTCAGTTAAGTGCCATACGTAATACACGCTTTGGGCGATCATGTCTCAAAAGAGACATGACTAACTGGGTAGAGGATTATCCCGTACTAGGTTGCCATTGCATTTTGCGGTAGAGTGATTACCAGGCAAGGCTATAGAACACAATCTGTTCTATTATTTGACTCATAGCCAGAGGGGGAAGAGATGTATTATATTATTTAGTAGTAAATAGTTTATTACTTTATAATAATATAAAAATGATCCCCCACTTTATGCCCAGTAGAAGTTTTAATTGTTTCCAAGTATTATATTCAGTCAGTTAAGTGCCATACGTGAAACATGCTTGGGCGATCATGTCTCGAAAGAGACATGACTGACTTGACAGAAGATTATACCGCAGTAGGTTGCCATTGCTTTCTGCGGTAGACCGGTTGCCAACCAGGGTTATAGAACCCAAGCTGTCCTGTATTTAACCCATAACTGGAGGAAAGAGACGGATTAATACCTTTCCCACGGCTATTTGTTCGTCAGTGAATGCAATGAATTCAACTGGATTTCGAACTCGGTTCTCCGATTTCTCTTTCCGAGCTGATATCCACTGCACCACAGCGTATCGGTCATTTGCATTAACTTTGATGTATTAAAAATGTAAGCCGATCAGAAAAATCGCACTAAATATATTTATACAAAAAGCACGGGAAATTACGTGATGTCATTTGGGAAAATAACTGAGGTTGAGATGCCAGGCTAAAGTCAATAATATTGCAGTTTCTTCACTGGATCTGGTTGTTTAATTTTGTTTAGCAGGATGTTAATAACTTTACGGATTAGGTAATGTCGAAATGTAAATATTTCAACACTATTTCATGCTTTCAACCAGAGAAAATGTATTGCTGGTCATTTTGTTATACAATGCATTGTTGGTCATTTTGCTATAAAATGTATTGTTGGTCATTTTGCCATAATATGCATTGTTGGCTAGTTTGCTATAAAGATGTACCGTCGGTCATTTTGCTATTGTATTCTTGGCAAGTTTCTATAAAATAAATTGTTAGTAATACTATTAAAAATGCCTTGTTGATGTTTTTGCTATAAAATGTATTGTTCGTCATTTTGGTATGAAATGTATTTTTGGCAATTCTACTATAAACTGCATTGCTGACTATTTTCTTTAAAAATGCTGGTGGTCAATTTGCTATAAAATTTATTGTAGGTAATTCAACAATATAATGTATAGTGTCGGTCATTTTGCTATGAGATGAATTGTTGGTCATTGTTCTATAAAATGCATTGTTAGTCATTTTGCTATAAAATGCATTGTTGGTATTTTTTTCTATACAATGCATTGTTGGTCATTTTGCTATAAAATGTATTGTTTGTAATTCTAATATAAAAGGATGTGCGTTGTGGCGCAGTGGTTATCGACTCGGATAATCGGAGAGCCGAGTTCGAATTCCAGTTGAATTCCTTGCATTCACTTACGCGCAAATACCCTTGGGAAAGGTATTAATCTGTCTGTTCCCTCCAGTTATGGGTTAAATAGCAGGATAGATTGGGTTCTATAGCCTTGGTTGGCAACCAGTCTACGGCAGAAAGCAATGGCAACCTACTGCGGGATAATCTTCTGCCCAGTCAGTCATATCTCGTTCGAAACATGATCGCCTAAGCGTGTATCATGTATGGCAATTAACTGACTGATTTTGCTTTAAAATTATTGTTGGTCATTTTACTATAGTTATTTCTATAACAATGTATTGTTGGCGTTTTTACTATAAGAATATATTTTATACTTTCATTCTGTTTTATTATTTGCCCATAGCTGGGACCCTAAGATGTGTAACCAACCAGGTCAGATTTAACCTGTGAACAGCAACAATTAAGAGATATTTTCACGCTCCTCGACACATCCACTGTACTGATTAGAGGCCTTGCTGTTAAATGTATTTCATCTTCATACACATGACTATCACTGAATTTTGTTAAAATAACTGGATACATTGCAGAATAACTAGAACGGGTTTAACAGTAATATATAATGCATAAATTTATAAAAGTTTTAAGAAAATATCTCGTATGATAGAATGAACCAGCTTTTCTAGCAGTAGACTTGACCCTCTATTGTATCGCCGAGGTGGATACGATACACAGAAAACGTGTGCTAAGGTATTATTCAGTACAATATCTGGTGATAAGCGGATATTCACAGAAGAGTTGAATAGTTACAATAACAGACAAGACAGAACTTGCAACACAGACACTAGGGATTTAGATCACATTTTTTATTTATTTATTTTTTTTAATCATTTCACCCCAAGCAAGGCATTCCATTGCCACTACTGCACATGGGGCTAAATGTTCTTGTTATTTGGTACAGTTCTTCGTTTGTGATTCTGTAACACTGTAATATAACAATCTGGCCCCACCCGAGGAAGTGATGCAAGCGATGGTGTTTTCCATCCGTGAAGGGGGCGGCGAAGCGACAAGACAGGTGTTTGTGAAATACATCCTGTCGAGGCCGGAGCGGATGTCATTTTGACCTTATTTCAGACAGCGGCGGAAATGTCTACAGAGGCAAACAGATCAGGTGCCTCTTAGAATTACGTGGCGTGCGTGGGCGAGGCAAAAAACCGGAAGGAAAGTCCCGGTTCTAGAGGACTATATAAAGACCTCAACACACGGATTCGCCAGTAGCAGAGAGCGGCCGGTGGAAGCTGAGAGAGACAACACAGGCAGACTACACTCCCGTCAGCCATTCTATATGCGCCCTCACCCTCCCGTTCTCTATTCCACACAGTTCGTCGTCATTAATAAAAATATAACCTTATATTTTTATATATGCGTGTTTGTTGTTTTGTCGTCATACGGCGATATATAACAACACGTGTTTACAAGATTCGAATAAGGATGGTCTTCGCAGATAAGGGTACATTCACTTATGAAGACATTTTCTGTCTTCTTCTTCTTCTTCTTCTTCTTCTTCTTCTTCTTCTTCTTCTTCTTCTTCTATAGAACCCAGTCAATCTCCTTATCTCTTATCTAATCTAGGAATGAAGATGATGGTATAGGAAAAGCGAATGAAAGTGTTTTATTTTTAATAAAAGTGAAGCTCGTATCCATAAGGAAAATAGTGAATACTTATTAAAAGTAAGGGAAAATATGTTTTTTTTAATTCCACTAAGCTTAAACAAATTTTTATTTTAATATTATTTTAATATTTTATTAACTTGAAAATGGCTTATAACAACATCCTTTTCGAATGTTAATATCATACTTGGTTCAATAATTATTTCACGTGATGTACAATTCGTATGGTGAATAGCCATTTTAGAGTTTTATAAATGTTGTGTCACCGAGATGGATACGATACACAGAAAAAGTGTGATGCGGTATTATTCAGCACAATATCCGGCACTAAACTGATGTACACAGAACAGTACAATAGTTAAAATGACAGACAAGATAGAACTTGCCACACAGACACTAGGGATTTAGATCACATTATTTTTATTTATTTATTTATTTATTTTAATCATTTCACCCCAAGCAAGGCATTCCATTGCCACTACTGCGCATGGGGCTACATAGGGGAAGGTAAAGAGGAGGAGTGATTAGGTGTAGGAAATATGAGAAGGAAGGTGATAGATGGGTAACGATACCGAGGATGAAGTTTGGGCGGATGGGAAGAGTGTTTGAAAGAATGGGAGCGAGTTAGTGTGTTAGGAGGTGTCTATTGACCTTACATTTAAACTCCTGGAGATTGTAGCCGTCGGGGAAGCAATCATGTGGAAGGGAAATTCACAGTCGGGAAGTGCGAGAAAAGAAACTGTTGGAGTAGAAGTTGCGGTTGCATTTTATCGGTTTCACTGTAAAAGTGTGGGATCTAGTTGCTAATCTAGTTTCTCGTGCAAATTCGTATCTAGGGGGCAGCAGTGATCCAAGTTCATCGGAGCAGAAGCCGTGAAAGTATTTATAGAAGAGACACAGGGAAGTTAGCGAAGTAATCAGTCCGAATATTTCTCGAATGACACAATATTACGCCAGGAATGCTAGTGTTCTTTACTTAAATAGATCATTTCAGACCATTCCATCATTGACAGCGCTGCACGGATGTCAGCCACTCAACAACATCATCGTTTTTATACGAGTGAACAATTTCCTATAAATCACAATGAGTAAGCATCATGGAGATTAGTATCAGCTACTGTCTAGGTCGAAACAGTGGACTACCATTTTTTTCAGTCGCTAAATAGAAACCTAGCGACAAGACCACGACACTCGGCTAACTAAAACAATGTATATAAACGGGAATGTGCGTTATATTGGTCCGACATGTGGCATAACAGAAAAAAATAAACACTTTTTTAATCGTTTCACCCTAAGCAAGGCGGTAATGTTACTGATGCGCAGGGGCTACATAAGAGTAAAAGATTAGATAGGAAGAGAGTAAAGAGAAAGACAAACCAGTTACAGGGGGTTGCAGAGAAAAAAGCAAGAGAAGGATGAGAATACAGGTGTGATGACAGTTGCAAAGGTAGAAAAAAGTATATACAGGGTGATGTAGGAAGAACTGGAGTCAAGTGGTTAAAAATGGGTATTGACATTGCATTTAAATTCTTGGAGGTTGAAGCCATCAGGAAAGCAAGAATATGGAAGCGGGTTCCACAGGCGAGAAGTGCAAGAAAAAAGCTGTGGAGTAGAACTGTCTTATTTGAAATGACGGGAGAACGATTCCTTTAAAATAGACGAAAAATCATTATAACTGCAAACCTTCTCAGAACATATTCTCATCGACGATGTTATAATGCTAAAATAATTTTTAAAACAAGAGAATTGTTTCAGTCGCCAGAAGTTAGTTGAAATCCATTTAAAGTTATTCCTACTTTTTCAGAAGATAAAGACATGTCATAAAAAATAATTTACTTGGAAAATTATTTTCCATCGTCTCCTTCAAAGAAAAATTAGGCATCCGAATATTATTGCACAGAAAGAGCAGCAATTTAGCGGTAAATCAAATTAAAGTTAAATCGATCCTAAGCGCTTCCCATAGCGTGATCAACTGATAGACATTAAATTATGCTCTCCAAGAATTCCAATATCTTCTGTCCTCTAGAGGCAACACATGTACTCCTGTCGTACTAACTGTGATGTCTTGAACGAAATAGTCTGGCAGACACAAAACCTCTACAGGCCAGTAAACATTCTGAGTTTACCCTCTTTTTGACTAATTGCCAAAAAAAAAAAAAAAAAAAAAAAAAAAACAGCGTTGTTATCAATAATTGGAAATTATTGCAAAAATTCCTGCTTTCCAGATTTTAAGCGAAACCCACAAATGCAAACAAAATTTTTTCATAACCAATAAGATTAGGTCACTTCACTTTTCATCAGATTATATTTTATCCTTTTCCTGTCTTGAAGCCGGAAATCTGCGATCGCTTGTTGGTATCCCCTATTTTTGTGTTTTTTTATTTATGAATATTTTGTTTTATTTGTGTTACTTTGCCATATTATTTTTGTTTTGTATTGCATACATCTTTGCATAAAATTATTTTCGCCCTGTTATTTTCGTTTTCGTTCTCTTGTTTGCCTTTTCTGCCAATTAGATTTTACTCTGGCCATTTGCCCTGCAAGGTCTGGAGGGTGTAATTTTTTCTTGCTATATAATACATAGCTGGCATATCGAATGACACAATATTACGCCAGGAATGCTAGTGTTCTTTACTTAAATAGATCATTTCAGACCATTCCATCATTGACAGCACTGCACGGATGACAGCCACTCAACAACATCATCGTTTTTATACGAGTAAACAACTTCCTATAAATTACAATGAGTAACCATCAGGGAGATTAGTATCAGCTACTGTCTAGGTCGAAACAGTGGACTACCATTTTTTTCAGTCGCTAAATAGAAACCTAGCGACAAGACCACGACACTCGGCTAACTAAAACAATGTATATAAACGGGAATGTGCGTTATATTGGTCCGACATGTGGACTTTTTTAATCGTTTCACCCTAAGCAAGGCGGTAATGTTACTGATGCGCAGGAGCTACATAAGAGTAAAAGATTAGATAGGAAGAGAGTAAAGAGAAAGACAAACCAGTTACAGGAGGTGTCAGAGAAAAAAGCAAGAGAAGGATGAAAATACAGGGGTGATGACAGTTGCAAAGGTAGAAAAAAAGTAAAATTTGAAATAATTGGATCATTTATTGATTCGTTTTCGCCGGCCTATCAACAGACTGCAGGTTTAAAGCCAGAAAATATATATTTAGATTGTAATTTAAACAGAAAAACAATAATAATTGTTGATTAATTCACCCATAGCTAGGAAGAGAAGAGATGGATTTATATGTTGCCTTTCTATTAATCATGCCGATTACACCGCCCGCACATCCAAGCTTAGATTAATTATAGGTCATTGAATAAAACCTGTTAAAAACGCTAGAAAATTAATATAAATAAAGGAATAAACAAACTATATGAAATAGTTTTCTTTTTAAATGTCTTTTTGTAATTTTAAAAACAGGCACTAACCTAATTTCGAAAAGCCAAAAACGTAGCCGAAGTTTTTCTTTTTAACCATGTGTTGTGGATCTTCGCCAATCCTTTGTGGAGTTGTACCGTAATTTCGCCGGAAAGTTGTAGTGATCGGTTTGTGCCGGAATTAAGACACGGAAGAAGACGGTAAGATCAAAACAGTGTATTAGAGTAACAAGAAACAAGATATTCAAGAAGTGTTAATAATAAATGATATAGAAATAAGTAAATCCGAAGATATTATGCAGCATGACTATTAGCTGTCGTTACCTACTTTCGTTAACTACTGTACTTAACTGATCTGTTAACTGCTCTGTAACGTTTTCACGGATTCTGTTCCGACGAGCTGAGCTCACTGATACCTCCTCCGCAAGAATTTACTCGAGCAACCAGACTGGCAACAAGGTACCACCCTTTTACAGTTAAATCAACTAAATGCAGCCGACAGTTCTACCCCATCAACTTTCTTTCCCGCACTTCCTGTCAGTGGAACTCCCTTCAGTATACTTGCTTCCCTGGTGGCTACAATCTCCAAAAATTTAAATTCAAAGTCAATTCCCATGTCTTGCTCACTTGACTCCAGTTCTTCTCTCCTCCTTTCCGCATCACCGCGTGTATCTTGTTATTTTTCTTTCTCACTCAACCCTCGCAACTGTCTTCACACTGGTATTCCCATCCTTCTCTTGCCCTATCTCCGACCCCTCTGTAACTTGTTCGTCTTTCTGCTTCTGCTTAAACACTCACTCTTCTTTTCTATAACCCGATGCGCATCAATGACTGTACAGCATTGCTTGGGGTGAAACGATTAAAAAAAAGATCGAGTGGGTCATAAAAATGTGATGGAAACTCTTCTTTAAACGCAAGATCTCTTCTTTAAACACAAACTAAAATATATTGAGCTTCTTGAGTTTCCGTTCAAAGAAAGCACCACCATGCGACGGACAACTATGAAACTTTGAGAAGGATACATTCTCGGTAATATACAAAATTTATAAAAACAACCAACGATTTACAACAAAAAATGTATGAGGACTTCTGTCCTCAGACCTCAAATGGAACCACTATATTGAATCCATAGCAAAATCTACTGTTAAGAAGGTTGGGTCACTATGTCGATCCAGGATGTTTTTTCCACCTGAATCCATCCTGCATATATACAAGTTAACCATCCGTCCGTGCATGGAGTATTGCTGCGATTTATGGTCAGGTGCCCCTGCCGTTCTCCTCAGTGTTCTTGACAGGCTCCAAAGGAGAGTCTGTAATGTGATAGGTACTGATCTGGCGGCTCGACTGCAGCCACTTCCCCATCGTCGAAAGGTGGCCTCCCTTTGTCTGTTCTATGAATGCTTTCATGGCTTCTGCTCAGACGAACTTAAGTCACTGATGCCTCCTCAACAGGTGTTTACTCGTGCAACCAGACTGGCATCTGGGCCCCACCCATTCACAGTCAGGTTAGCCAAATGCAGACGACAATTCTACTCCTGCAGCTTCTTCTCTCGCACTTCCCGCCTGTGGAAGTCGCTCCCGTATTCTTGCTTTCCTGACGGCTACAACCTCCAGAAATTTAAATGCAAAGTCAATACTCATCTACTAACCACTGGACTCTAACTCTCTCCCCACCCCTGTATAACCCTCTCTTTCTCTCCACCTATGTATCTGTCATTGCACCTGCTTTCTCAGCTTTCTATTGTTTCTTTATTACTAGTTTGTACTCCTCACTCTTTTCTAATTAATCTTTTTACATTTATGTAGCCCCCTGCACATCAGTGGCGTTTCCGCTTTGCTCGGGGTGAAATGAATAAATAAAAAAGACAATTTAAAAATAATTATCAAAGCTGATGTGACGAGTAACCATTACCAAATCGATGTTATTAACAAAAATATTAAAATGTTTTATAAAAAGACATCCAACTAGGAAAATAGCATCAACATCTTCTTCCTTAGGTGCTTCACGACGTAGACGAGCATGGACTTGCTCCTATTTTATCAACGTTATTAATATTTTCTTCTTACAGGAGGATGCTGCGGATATCATGTGAGCAATGACGAGGTTTTGGAAAGGATGGAGACGAAAAGGAAATTAATACTGAGCATCAGGATAAGACAACTAAAGTTTCTGGGACATGCAATGAGGAAGGAGGGATCGGAGAACCTGTTATTAACATGCCAGATAGAGGGAAAAAGAGACAGAGAAAAGCAGCGGATAGCATATTTGAAGGACCTGATCAGGTGGATGATGGAACGCGGCTTGCATAATGCAACAGGAGAAAGCGTGCTAAGAGCCACCATAGACAGGGAGATGTGGAAAGCCATGATCGCCTACGTCCTGAAAAGACATGGCACATAAAGGAAAAATATTTTCCAAATACCGCGTCGCCATCTACTCGCTTAAGCCCATAAAGTATGGATCGCGCTGGTTAACACTCTTTTTTCTCTGTCCGTCCTGTTGGTATTCTCTTACCGCTTCTTCCCCATTACGTATCATTTGGCTCTCTTTTCCTGATGCGAAGTATAATTTCCTTTTCGTTTGTATCCTCTCCAAAAGCTCAACGCTGCTCACATGTGCGGTTCATGTTATCCTCAGCACCCTTCTGTAGAACCACCTTTCTGTTGCTTCGAATCTCTACCTCATCGATGAGATATTGAACTTGAATACTGCTTATTACAAACCATATACCGGAGATCTATATAATCGTAGATTTATTAGTAAAAAATACAGCCAACCTTATATCATTCCAGATAATTTGCATAAATCAGTTCAAATTAGATTTTCTACTACCTCAAGCAATAAGGGAATATTTGATAATACCTTTGGAGAGAATTTTAAAAAAACACATGCTTTGAGTCTCTTTTTCTTCTTTAAGAACGTCCAGCAGTTGCTGTCATATAGGAGGACAGATATCACATAACAGTCCAGTACACTTTTCTTTGTTTCCAATGAAATCTTCCTCTACTTCTCAATACTCTGCTTAGTTTTGAAAATGGGTGCAATAAAGCCAAAAATATCCACTGAATTAAAAATTGATGAAAAGATTTGTACATTCCACAAACAACACGCATTTATCACTAAGGCCACAAAGCAAATCTCCTAAACAAACCACAATACCGATAGCTAATCCAAACTAACTACCTGCATCCGGATAGGTAACTAATACAGTCAGTCAGTCAGTTAAGTGCCATACGTGAAACACACTTGAGCGATCATGTCTCGAAAGAGACATGACTGACTAGGCAGAAGATTATCCCGCAGGAGGTTGCCATTGCTTTCCGCGGTAGACTGGTTGCCAGCCAAGGCTATAGAACCCAATCTGTCCTGTTAGTTAATCCATAACTGGAAGGAAAAGACGGATTAATACCTTTCCCAAGGGTATTTGCGCGTAAGTGAATGCAATGAATTCGACTGGAATTCGAACTCGGCTCCCCAATTTCTCGTTCCGAGCCGATATCTACTGCACCACAAATAGAAAAGGGCGTAAGACAAGGATGTGCCTTTTCACTGGATCTATTTAACTTATATAGCGAGACTATTCTGAGAACCCTAGAAATTTTGCCAGGATTCATCATCGGAGGCCACAATTTAAACAACATAAGGTACGCAGATGATACAGTGCGGATAGCATACACGGAAAGAAACTACAAGACATTTTACAGAAGGTAGCTGAAGAGAGTGAGAAGATAGGACTACAAATAAACTTCAAGAAAACCGAATGCATGGTCATCAGCAAAAAAGGACAACTACAGGTGGGGGATACTAAAATCAAGCAGCTACAAATATTGAAATTCCTGGAAAGTGTTCTACCAGAAGAGGGAAAATGCGTCCCAGAGATCCAAAGGCGAATTGGCATGGCGAAGGAATCATTTGAGTAAAGTATTAAGAAACAGGACACTTTCGCTAGAAACAAAGAGAAGAGTACTGCATTACTATGTGATGTTAGTTCTTCAATATGGCAGTGAATGCTGGACAATATTTTCGAAGATGAAGGAAAAACTGTAAGCAACTGAAATGTGGTTCTACAGAAGGATGCTGCGAATATCATGGATCGAGCATGTGAGCAATGCTGAGGTTTTATAAAAGAATGGAAACAAAAAGGAAATTAATACTGAGCATCAGGAAGAGATAGATAAATTTACTGGAACATGCAATGAGGACAGAGGGCTTGGAGAACCTAATACTAACAGGCCAGAGAGAGGGGAAAAGAGACAGGGGAAAGCAGCGCATAACATATTAGAAGAAGCTGATCAGGTGGATGACGGAACGAAGATTTCGTGGTGTAACAGGAGAAAGCGTACTGAGAGCCACCAGGGATAGGGAGATTTGGAAAGCCTTGATCGCCTACGTCCTGAAAGGACAGGGCACATAGAATAATAATAATAATAATAAGAAGAAGAAGATTAGCAAAATCATACTTGAAAGAGCATACAAATATCCGAACGATACGCTAAGTATAAAACAGTATAAACCATAAAACAGTATAAACCATAAAACATTTTTCTAAAATAAAAGTGGGGAACGTATGTACGTTCATCCAATTTGTGATTTTTGCCCGTCCATCACCGAGAATATGTTAAAGTCTGCTCTCAATTTAGCAAAATCCAATGTTTTATTAGCGATCGCGAAATCAAAATCATAAATCAGGCGCAAAAACCTCAAAGCTCGAGAACCACTCACGATAGAGATTTCCCTCAAAATCATGCTGATGAATATCATGTGACATATAAATGGAAGAAAAGGTGGTCGGAAATAGAAAGGTTGAGAATAAAAAAAAGACACTATATTAAGATGTTAATGCTTCAATGACTTATATATGGGTGTTATTTGTTCTTTTATACGCGTTTTGATGTCTAATTGTTTCATTTAAAAGGTTCAAAGCAAATCCGAAGTATAGTGGCTTATGTGATTTGCATAGTAACTTCAGACAGGCTGTATACGTGATAAGAATGGGTAGAGTCACGTCTGGAAAAATTTGACAAACATTTTTGTCCATGTTCAAGGGCTCGGTTTTACCCACAAATTCCCCTTGTGCCGCATTTGCCTCAGGCATCCGCCCAAGATAGGAGGTGATAAATATATCAACCGATGGATTCTCTGTTGTTTTTACTTTGTCAGACTCTTTGCTTTTGGGTGAAGCGGAACCCAGACGATGCTCCGCCGAAGGGTAAAGTCTGGTCTGGGAAAATTGTCTGAGCTTAAGGGCTCGGTGTTCTTACATAAATAGCCTTGTTCTGTATCTACCACGGGCATCCGCCCATGTGCTGAGCTGGTTCATAACTTCATCGAGTGGATCAACGAGTAGCAGCAGCAGTCGTACTATTTACAGGCGAGTAGCAGAATTCCGTGTTCACAGTGTGATATTACTTTTAGTCTTGAATCAAATTACTCAGGAGGTCTCCCAAGCGAGGATACTCCGTATTATCAGAAAGAACTTCTTAATATAGTATTATTCATGGGATACACGAATAACTATCTTGCAAATAGCAAGATACCGTTATATTACCCTGTAGTAATAACTAGTACTACCACGAGTAACTGAAGTAATATACCAAAACCCAAAACAATACAACCGTGTGATGCCAGAATATATCAGTAAACTTTTAGGTCAAAACAATAATCAACGAGGCTACAACACAGATAATGAGAAAAGTTGGTTTGGAAAATGTAACACTCACAGAGAATATTAGAGGTAATCGAAATAGAGGAAGACAACGAGGCATCTATCTAACGATCTTGTGTGAACGAATGGCGAAACATGTTAGGAATCATGGTAAAGGGAAAGATGCTATTAAAGCTTACGTGAATTTGACGCTGTGGAGAACACTGATTGGTTATGTATTCAAAAGACACGCCATATAGAAGAGTGTATTACTAGAACTAATACTAATTGACAGATTTCAATTCGTCATTGCGCAAAACATGCTCCATTTTTGTGTGCAATCATAAAAATTCTGTCTGGTTGCACTTATAGACGTAAAATAATGCTCTATCCTCGATGCAATAAATTATAGAATTATGGCAGAAAAAAAGAAACAAACAAATTTATTTATGCATAAAATCGAGTCCAAATTAATCCTCGGATCTGTAGTTTATAGGCCCATTAACTCTAAAATGTAGCTGTAAGAATATTTATTGAATAAAATAAATTGCATTCTTTACATAAAAAAAACAAAAATTATCGATACAAAAGAAAGAATGCAATAGCTTTTTTGCTTAATAACACAAGGCATTATCTTTGTAGACATCTCTAGAAAATCCATTTCCATTCTAGTTTAATTACTTTCATGAATAAGTGAGTATCAGAATCATTTCTAAATTTTGTCATAGAATTAGAATCCACAGACATCGCCAGATTACTAATAAAATCCAACAATCTTACGCCTCCAAAAACCATTTTCTATTTATACCTCATTCTGTTTTCTATCAGCATGGCTGACGCCAACTTCGTTGTGCGTTCTCTTTTGACATAATTAAAGTGGTATTATTATATTGAATCCATTACTAAGTTTGCTCTATGTAATGTTCGTTCACAATGTTGGGCGAGACAATTTTTCTCTTCATAATGTATTTTTCATGAATAGATATCTACGTATAAGTCTACCATTCTTTCATGTTTCGAATATTGCTGTAACATATATTCTGGTGTTCTTGCTATATATTTAAAAATTTTTGAAAACATTGAAAGAAGAATTGGTAATACTGATAGTCATTATTCCATATTCTTGCTTTGCAGTCAACTTTTCCCAAAGATTTAAATGCAATTTAAATCGTTATATTTTGTCATTCTAATTAATGTTTTATTTATACGTCTTTCTCCTTAATAATATTTTCTTTTTCCCATATTATTATAAATCCCATGTTTCTTTCGCTAGAGGAACCCTCTTCCAAATTCATACTTAAATTTGATCTTCAAATGTTTAAATGCAATGCAAATCGTTATCTGCTGTTTTCTTAATTCCTGTTTTTTTATCTCTCTCTCTATCTTTCTCTCTCTATCTCTCTCTCTCTCTCTCTCTCTCTCTCTCTCTCTTTGATTAAGTTTACTTCATTTTATTTTATTTTAAGTTCTATGCTAACAGTTTCTTCTCTCGCTTGTGAAACTCGCTTTCGGCTTCGGGCTTCCTACTGAGGTTACATCTTTAAAAATGTGAATCCAATTCTAATCGTTACTTAATGTCGTCTTAATTCCTGTTCTTTAATTTTTTTCACTCCTTAATTATTTTTCTTCTTCTCGTTTTATTATAAAAACTATGCTAACAGTTTATGCCTTCGATTGTGGAACTCCTTTCTAGATTCTTGATTCTTACTCAAATTTAATCTTTAAAAATGTGAATGCAATGCTAATCGTTATTGTCATGGTTGCATCACCCATACAACTGAGTGAACCCTTCCTAAAAATACATATACTTCTCAAAAAAGGTGATAGACAGGAGAGCAGAAGAGCGGCGATATGCAGAGACAGAGGAGAGATAGAGTGAGATAGCCAAGACTGTTACCGTACGACGATTGCGAGTCCCAATTCTAGTATTACTTCCTAACCCGTGTTTATCGTTCTACTTACAGAGTTCCAAGTATTTGCATTTTGCTGTGTTTAATATATATATATATCATTATTTCTTATTTTGGTTGTTGTTGTATTATTTCTTGCTGGACTTCTAAACCGGCTTCACGACAGTAGGTCTTAGGGGAAAATCCAATTTTAAACCTAATGAACTAGCGCTAAATAATCACAAAAAGCAATGTCCCAAGTAACAGAACCCCATCAATTGAAGACCTTCAACATTAGCAAATACAAAAATGTATAGCACATGAAACTCGAGGAGAAAATAATGACATAATGAATGTTTTGATGTACTTCAAACAAAAAGGAAGAAAAGTTTCATCAAAACTGAAATAGCGCAACAACAGTAACAGGACATTCGAAATTTGTTTTCCTGAAAACAAAATTAATAAATAGATTCTAAGAGTTTCAACCGGCTGCTCGCTTAATAAATATCTGATATTTTCCTATAAGAAAACATAATATTTCTAAAACCTTTAAAGAAGAGAAGAACAGATACAATATGTTGTGGTGAAACTTCGTCACAAAGTTGTTGTAGCCTTGTTAAGGCCCGGAAACAAGAAGGTCGTTTCAAAGAGTTTATTAAAATAAAAGAACATATATACAATAAGTGTTAGCAATCAGCAAATTAGAAGTGTAAGTCCGAAAGGTATAGTTACGCTGTGTCTCAACTGCCTAACGTATTATTTCTTGCTGGACTTCTTAACCGGGTCCACGACAATTATTGACTGTCTTCTTAAGTCCTGTTCTTTTATCTCTTCTCTCTCCTTAATTATGTTTTCTTCATCTCGTATTATTATAAAAGCTATGCTAACAGTTTATTCTCTCGCTTGTGGAACTCTCATCTAGATTCTTGATTCTCACTCAAATTTAATCTTCAGAAAATTAAATGCAATGCAAATCCTTATTTTCTGTTTTCTTCATTCCTGTTTTTTGTTTTTCCTTTTCTTTATTATTATAGTTTTTTACTCATTCTTTCACACTCACTAACATGTTGTGCGTCTTAGTGGCCTCATTACTTTGCTTAAGGTGAAATGTTTAAAAAATATATGACATTAGCACATATTCTTTTAAGTGCCCTGTCTTTTCAGGATGTACGCAATCCTGGTTCTCCACGTCTCCATATCCCTGGTTGCCATTAGTATATTTTCTCCTATTGCTCTGATCAGGCCCTTCAAATATGTTATCCGCTACCTTCCTCTGTCTCCTTTTCTTGCTATCTGGCCTATCAGTATCAGGTTCTCCAAGCCCTCCTTCCTTTTTGCATATCCCAGGAACTTCAGTTGCCTTTTCCTGATGCTCACTATTAATTTTCTTTTCGTTTCCATTCTTTCCAGCACCTCATTGTTGCTCGGATTCCCGGTCCACGACATCCGCAGCATCATTCTGTAGAACCATATTTCAGATGCTTCAAGTTTTGTCCTCATTTTCAATTATATTGTCCAGCATTCACTGCCGTATTGAGAACATCGCTCCTTATTAAACTTTTACTACAGTAATAAATTTGGTTTTTGCATTGTCACAAAGAAATGTGAGCTCATGTTGGAATAAGCTAAGCCGATTAATAAATCAAAATATATACAATAGCAGATAAAATTATTTACAGAATACGAAGGCTATATGAATAAAAAAGTTAACATTTCAATAAGCCAACTATTAAGAATATCGTTATGTAAAAGTGCTGAACTGCGATGAAACTGCTATATTACAATGCTTTCCGAAACTAAGACAGGTATTAAGAGATAAGGAAATATCATGAGAAAAATATTGAGCATTTATGCACTATCTAGTCTTTTGTACGGCAATAAATGCTGAACACTCTTCTCATTTTTCCTGGGCTTGATGATAAACTACATTTGGTAGCTGTGCTTCTGACCTGGAGATGTTGAGGAGTGTGGAAACACATCTTAATCCCTGCTTTTCCACGGTACACCAAGACTCGGAGTGTTAGTACCTTTTTGGGTCCCTTCGATGGGTAAGCAGCAATATTTTTGTAAAAAATACCGTCACACTATTTTTGTTTTCAATTATGAAAACTGAATAACATGATGTAGACCTTGTTGTTGTTGTTGTTGTTGTCGTTGTCGTTGTTTTTGTTGTCGTTGTGTGAGTTCTATTGCTTGTGGTTAGATTAGTCATGTTTCGACTTGTTAAAACGTTAGGATAATATACGGCCTTACGAATTTAAGGAGAGACCAAAGGTTTATTCGAACATTCAAGAATTTAAGAGATTCAAAGCATAATTGAAAAAACCCGAAAATATTGCTTTAATATGTAAGCGTATAATGATTCTCGTTTGCTAACATAGGAATCAGATGATAATTTATATTCATAAGTGTGTGTGTAGAAGCAGTAGTAGTAGTAGTAGTAGTAGTAGTAGACATATTTTTTGTCTTTTCGCATGTTGAGAACATTTTTACGTGCAGACTAATGACGTTTTATTAAAAGTAAAATGTTAGATTGATGAATGTTTCGTATGCATTTGTTCTTTCACACACACGCACACACATACTTGTTCTTCACACACACGCACGCAAACACACACACACATACACGCATATATATATATATTGTCATCCGCAGACAGATCTGTTTCCCCGTATCACAGCTCATCACTACGGTTTGACTCCGATTGCGTTTTTGCCCAGGATTGAAACCCGACCAAAATGGCGTCAGTCGGCGACTGTACACCTGGACTATATATATATATATATATATATATATATATATATATATAAGCAGAGCGAGAGACAGCGCGACAGACAGAGAGATTGCTTGTGAGGTGACATATCAGAATTCTTCTGTAGCCTGAATATATTGATCAGTTGTTAAATACATTCAAATATCCAAAATCTAAAACTGAATGGAACTAATTTTGCTTGAAGTTTTCTGGATTTTATATAGAATGGCTTCAAGAATCCGAAAAGCAAGTTTTTTAAATTATACTTATTGAGAAAATACATGCGTTACTATACAGAGGACAAAGAAAAACCTTGCTTACTTGTGGCCTTTAATCAAGCGTGTATTCATAAATTGTCTGTCGAGCACATAGGCAATGCCCATTGAGTCATGTTGATGATAGGCTAGATCCGACCAATGCGGTGCCTGAAGAAAGCGGGATATTTGCGTAAATTTAAAATAAATAAATAAACGCAAAATATCCAAGGTTCTACTTTTCCCACCACCATTTCACGGTTCGAGAGACAAATCACCGGCGTGGAAGAGACTTCGGATTTCGAATAGGCTTCATCCACCCGTTCTGATCTCAATTCAGGGTTCATCCAATATGGACATTGTGATCATAGTTTACGTCGAAGGAATCTATCTATCTATCTATCTATCTATCTATCTATCTATCTATCTATCTCAGTCTGTTCATATCTATCTATCTATCTATCTATCTATCTATCTATCTATGTTGGTGAGTTCACATCAATTGATCTATTTATCTATCATGGTCAGTATATAACTATGTATCATAATGTTTTTATATCTATCAGAGTATAATGTCCATAATTTTTATTATTTATTCAAGCAGTTACAAACTAATTACATTAAATATTCTCAGAGCTTTATTGCCCTTTCTATTTCCCTCTTCGGGGCTAATTTTCGAATACAGAGGCCAAATCAAACAAAAAAAGAGATGATTTATATTCCCTAATGAGTCCTGCTTTTAACTAATAAAACCATAGACCGCAACAAAGTAAAATTTATTAAAACTTTATGAATTTACATGGAAGGTGTTTAACAAAATTAATAAAAAAATTTTATTAAGATCTTTAAAAAATAATAATTTCAAAAATAATTTAATTTCTTTGTGAATGAGTACTGAACGTTTCATTACAATCCGACAATTATCTGATTTTTGGGAGAATTTCGAAATTAATCTATTTGTAAGCGGGAGAATAAGAGACGTGATGTAACCATAAGTTTTTTATTGTAAACAGTCGTAACGTTTTGGTAACCCGCTAACTCAAACCAAAATAATATTTTCTGCCAAAATTTCGAATACGTTAGAAGGTATTAAATTCTTTTTAAAATAATTAAAAATTACTTTCATCTTTCCTCTTAAGAATAATATAAATATTTTGATGGAAAAAGTTCGTTTCTATTAAGTTTGTGGCCATTTTTATTCATACTATGCTGTTTTTTATGCGATTTAGTGGAGGTACCTACTTAATAAAAATATATAAAAACAAACTTAAAATATCTCTTTATCTAACCAAGAGATGTAACCACATTTCACTGTCTGATTATGGTATAATAAACATCGAAAATATATGGCTAGCAATCAGTTTTTAAGGAAACTTGGTTATAAGCAACTGACAATTTGTAATGAATTATTTTGAACATTATATTTATCGATACTCGTATTTAAGTAGATATTCTGTTTTTAATTAAACAATTTTTTATATTTATATCTACCGGCCTGATTATTTTACGATAAATTTTTATTACGAAAATGTATGCTATCCAGCTCACATTTTCAGGTTCGAATTTATAAACTATGGTGGACATAGTTAACAGTAATTATTTTTATAATATGAAACATATCAAATTTTACAGAAAAACAGTAATTAATGCAACATAAAAAATATATAACAATACATTTTTGTAGTAAAATTACTAACGAAACAGTTTATGATTTACAAAATATATATTTGGGCAAATAGCAAAGCCTCATCAGTTATTTTTTATAATGCGAAACGATACAATCTTATAGAAAATGACAATCAATGCAGCACTCAAAAATATATAAAAGTACATTTTTGTAGTAAAATTACTAACAAAACAATTTATGATTTACAAAATATATATTTGGGCAAATAATATGACCCCACCAGTAATGTTTCTATAATGAGAAAAAAATACATTTTCATAGAAAATGACAATCAATGCAACACTAAAAATATATAAAACTACATTTTTGCAGTAAAATCTCTAACAAAATATTTTATGATCTACAAAATATATATTTATAATACATACCTTTACTCTGAATGCATACAATTACGTATAAAATATATATTTATAATACATACCTTTACTCTGAATGCATACAATTACGTACAAAATATATATTTATAATACATACCTTTACTCTGAATGCATACAATTACGTGCAAAATATATATTTATAATACATACCTTTACTCTGAATGCATACAATTACGTACAAAATATATATTTATAATACATACCCTTATAATAATATTGATCCAAAATACAGGTTCTGTGATAAATTCCAAGAAATAAAAGACCATCTAATCTCAGGATGTTCTTTACTTGCCCCAAATGAATATAAAAATCGTCACGAGGTAATATTTACACTGGACAATGTGCAAACACTATGGAAAGTATGTAAACAAACACTGGTATGAACATCACCCTGCACCGGTTACAGAATTAAAAGATGTTAACATTGTTTGGGGTTACATCATCTACACAGACAAGAAAATTTAAACAGATAGGTTAGACATTATTGTCAAAAACCAAAAAGAAAGAAGAATATGTACCTTGTACTTCTAGAAACTTTTTCAACGAATGCCAAAAACTTATGCCGCTGTAATGAAGGTAAAAGAAGGTTATTTTGACTATAGAAAAATTTAATCTTTCAAACGTTTATTCTTTATTATAATTTCCATAAAAAGTAGAATGTTGATTCAAACAAAAATACTGTGATTTCCCGTTTTATCAGTTCTTTTATTATAAGAAATACATTTTCTTATTATCTTCTTGTGAATGTATCAATCCTCCGGAATTCTTCATTCTGATTAGAAACTCAAACGTGCGGAAACCTGAATACAGGCTGAAAAAAGAATTATGCTTTTAATCAGTGATTAATTTGACGCCAAATCATTCCTCCATATCATGAGAATAATTACAGAAAACATTATTTTAGCAAAGACGGATAAAAAGTTAATGTTTTCTCACCTTATTAGGGAAGCCCTTTTTCACTGATAACAGTTATGTTCGATTCTCAGGTAGAGAATGCGGCGTTGCTGAACGTAGATCTCTCATTTTAATGAATGCATTTAAAGAACATATCATTTCACCTTTGTTAAAGAAAATTTGATTTTATCTCATGCAAGACAATAAAGCCTCTAAGATGCAAGGGGTTACTTACTTTGAAAGAATATAAGAGAAAAGATAACATTATTATGGGAAAATTGTTCAGTATAAGTCGCATTTTAAGAAAATGGAGGATTTATTTAGTTCGTATCTCACAATAGTCGATTCGTCAGGTAATTTCCTTCTTTATGTTATCGTTCTACAGAAGGTGATCGCAGCATGAGGTACCTTTTGTAAATGTTTGAAAACAATGGCATGTCTTGGCGCAAAGATTGTAAGTGATAATGGGTACCGTTTGGAAGCCGTCCATGGTTGTGTCAGCACGAAGTCAAAAGTCATATTGAAGGAAGATTTGAGCGTTTTGGACTTGTTCAGAGTGTTGTTCACGGTATATAACGCGTTTTCTCTGAGAAACCGTAACTAAGGTCCGCTTTTTATAGTATCAGTATAAACATGAGGTAGGCTCTGTGGGTGTTAAATAAACAAAAGTGTGCCTGAGCAACGCGTCTGCAATAAGGATTAGCTAGCTGCTCGAAGAGACAGGCAACATTAGATTCGAGCTACGAGTCATTATTTGGTGGCATAATGGTTTAGCAATTCCTCGCGTAAGTTAGTGAATGCGAGGAATTCAACTTACGGAACTCAGTTTGTGCGTAAGTTGAATTCCTTGCGTTCACTTACGCACAAATACCCTTGGAAAAAGAATAAATCCGTCTCTTCCCTCCAGGTATGAGTTAAACAATAGGAGAAATTCGGTTTTATAGCCTTGGCGGGCAACCAGTCTACCACAGAAAGCAATGGCAACCTACTGTGAGATAAACTTCTGCCTAGTCAGTCATGTCTATTTCGAGACATGATCGCCCAAAGCATTTATTACGTATGACACTTAACTGACTGACTGAATATAATAATTGAAAACATGATTGCTTCTACTCGGCATAAAGTGGGGGTTCAGTTTTATATTGTTATTAAGTAAAAAAACTGATTCCCCACTAATTAATACTTAATAATATGATACATCTCTCCCCACTCATGTATGAGTGAAATAAAAGGACAGATTGGATTCTATATCCTTGGCTGGCAACCAGTCTACCGCAGAAAGCAATTGCAACACACTGCGGGATAATGTTTTGCGAAGTCAGTCATGTTTCTTTCGAGACATGATCGCCCAAAGCGCGTATCACATATAACACTTAACTGACTGACTGAATATAATAGGTGAAAACATGATTGATTCTACTTGGCATAAAGTGGGGTTTCAGTTTTATATTGTTATGAAGTAATAAACTGATCCCCCACTAATTACTACTTAATAATATAATACATCTCTGATCGCTCTTGCTATGAGTCAAATAATAGGGCAGATAGGGTTCTGTAGCCTTGTTCGGCAACCAGTCTACCGCAGAAAGCAATGGCAACCTACTGCGGGATAATCTTCTGTCCAGTCAGTCATGTCTCGAAAGACACATGATCGCCCAAGGCTTGTATCCCGTATGGCACTTAACTGTCTGACTGAATATGCTGCTGCCTGGTTTTTGTCGATGTACTATTTGCAAGCTTTAGTAGTTAATTTAACCAATCTTTCAATATATCGTGAATATGTAAGTAAATTGGCAACTCCTATTTATTGGAGCATCTTGCAGTTTACTATTTAAAAGGCCTTCTGCAAATAAAGGTTCACAAACCACATCAAGTAGAGGTTAATCAAGATTTGACCGATTTGTCGTTTAAAAATTGATGAATATCGATTTTCTAAGCGGAGCTTACAGGCAGTCTTCTTCTTCTTCTTCTTCTTCTTCTTCTTCTTCTATGTGCCTTGTCCTTTCAGGACATAAGCGATCATCGATTTCCACGTCTTCCTATCCTCTATGGCTTTTATTACGTTTTCTTCTTTTACACCATGTAACCCCCGCTCTATCATCCACCTGTTCAGGCTCTTCAAATATGTTATCCGCTACCTTCCTTTCTCTCTTTTTCTCTTGACCTGGCTTGTCAGTATCAGGTTCCCTAAGCCCCCTTCCTCATTATATGTCCCAGGAACTTCAGGTGTCTCTTCCTGATGCTCACTATTAATTTTATTTTTGTTGCCATTCTCTCAAACACCACATCATTGCTCACATGCTCGGTTCATAATATCCGCAGCATCCTTCTGTATAACCATATTTCCGCTGCTTCTGTTTTTTTCCTTCATCTTCGATGATATTGTTCAACATTTACTGCTGATTAAAAAACTGACATCACATAGCAATCTAGCACTCTCTTCTTTGTTTTTAGTAAAATTTTCCTGTGTCTTAGTACTTTACTCAGCTTCTGGAACACGGTTTTACGCCATGCCAATCCGCCTTCGGATCTCTGTGTCGTATTTTCAGTCTTCTGTTTGAACACTTCCTAGGTAAGTAAGTTTTTGTACTTGCTTGATTTTAGTATCCCCCACCTGTATTTAGCATTTTGGGTAGCTCTTTTTGCTGATGACCATGCATTCAGTTTTCTTACATGAAGTCGAGGTGCCCTAGATTTTATGAATGCCATTTTAACATATATTTAGTCATATGTTTGAGATATCATTTTAATTAAATTTTAAAATTAGCCTGGTAAACAGATAAAACTAATTACGTATGAATTTTATCGCTTTAATTTCAACATAAACATAGATTAAAAAAAGAGTCATTCAGTCATTCAGTTATGTAAAATACAAGATACACGTTTCGGCGATCATGTCTCTAAAGAGACACGAGTGACTGGGCAGAAGGTTTTCTAGCAGTTGGTTGATATTACTTTCTGAGCCAATTATGGTCTGCTATTTCATCCATAGCTGTGAGAGAAACGACGGTATTAATGCTTTGTGTGCACGTAAATGAATGCAACGAACTCAAATGGAATTTGAACTCGTCTCTCCGATGTCTTCTTCTGATCCGATATCAACTGGACCACAACACACACCCGGATAAAACGAGTAACGATACGGAAAAGAAAATGTCATTATTTATCATGTCACAATACAACATTCTAATTGAGTGCGGTACCTTCTTCTTTTATGTACGGTGTCTCCTCAAGACGGTGGCGACCATGGCTCACCACAGCTTGCTATACATTATTGCTATTACTAAATTTTGTCTGTCGTTATTTCTTCTAATTCTAGATTGACCATTCAGTTATCTAAGCTCATTTTTCTTCTGTTTGGCTAATCTTTAATCAGACCTGTGAGTATCAGATTTTCCAAACCCACGTTTCTTCATTATGTGACTCAGAAATCTCTTCCTGATGTCTCTGATGAACTTAAATCACTGGTGTCCCCTAGGTGTGAATTTTCCCGAGATACTAGATTGGCAACTAGGTCCCACCCTTTTACAGTGAAACCGATGAAATGTAACCGCAATTTCTACTCCAACAGCTTCTTTTCTGGTACTTCCCGACGGTGAAATTCCCTTCCGCATGCTTGCTTCCCCGACGGCTACATCCTCCAGGAGTTTAAATGTAGGGTCAGTAGACACCTCCTAACACAGTAACTCACACCCATTCTTTCCAACTCTCTCTCTATATATACATCCTATCACCCTCCTTCTGACATTTCCTATACCCAATCGCTCTATGTAACCCCCTGCGCTATAGTAGCAATGGATGACTTACTTAGGGTGACATGATTAAAAAAAAAGTATAATGTCCCTTTTTGTTTTTATCTCAACTAAAATCTCGTTTTTTTTTTCATTTTCAGTACATGGTATCCTCAATATCTTTCTGTAAAACCACATTTCTGCTGCATCACACTTTTCTTCAACTTTAAAAAAATTGTCCAGCTTTCACAGCCATATAAGAGGACCGATATTATATAATAGTTCAGTATTCTCTTCTTAGTTTCTATCGAAGTTTTTCTGTGTAGTTATATTCTGTTTAGTTTTCCGAATCCATCTCTGAATATCCCAATGTATACTCGTACCCTGTTTCCCGTTTTCTGTGAGAACTCTTTGCCGATATTAAATTTTTTAAATTTTTTCTCAATTTGCATTTCAAAATCATTTTTTGCTAACAAATAGGAGTTGTCTTCTTTACCATCTGTTGTGGATGGAAAGTGACGAAAGAGTCGTCCCTGCCCGAATGTGGTATTAATATTTCCTTTTTTATCACCATCAAAGACTACTTTATCTACCTTGGTTCCACCATCACTGACAACCTCTCCTTGGATATAGAGGTCGACAAGAGAGTTAGGAATGCAGCCATAGCCCTTGCACGCGAGACATGGACCAAGTATATCAGGCAAGAGAGCCAACTGAACACTTTCCACGGGAAAAATATCTGCTGTATCTTGAGATTATCATGGCAGGACAAGGTGCTTAACACTGAGATTCTGTCTTGAGCGGGTCTGCCGTCCATGTTCAAACTCCTTAAACAGCCCAAACTCCGTGGGCTACGTTATGTCCACTGCTTACCTGACGGCTGCATCCCAAAGGAATCCTGTATGGAGAGATGGCCTCTGGAAGAAGACCCATAGCTGCGGTTTCTTGACATCGTTAAACTCGACATGAAGTTCGTGGGAATCAACTCGGAGTCATGGGAGAGCGTGGCAGTCAACCAGTCAAAATAGTTAGGTACCCAAACCAAACAACTTAAAAGAAGGAATGATCAGCTGACACAAGCTGCCATTGAGAGTCGAGTTCGCCGAAAGCAAATTGAATGAATACAGTTTCTGCAACAGGGACTGTCACTACCGCATCAGCTTCTATAGTCATAGACGCCGATGCTCCAACCAGGCAAACAACTAGGATGCTACCCATGGCCAACCCTGACCGACGGAGCGATTCCATTTTTATTCTGGTCTGAGTCAGGCATTTTCCAGGAGAAATGCCAATAAAGCAAAACAAAATAATGGTGATATAAATAATTATGTATGAACATTTTTAATTTCAACATAAATTTAATAAATGAAATCGTTTTCTTAAGAAAAGAATCTTTCAGTCAGTTAAGTGCCATACGAGATACACGCTTGCGTGATCATGTCTCAAAAGAGACACGAGTGACTGGGCAGAAAGATTTCTACCAGTAGGTTGCTATTACTTTCTGCGTTAGACTGATTGCCAAACACGGCTATAGAACCAATTATGTCCAGCTATTTAATCCATAGCTGATGAGAGA
The DNA here is from genome assembly GCA_037127315.1 of Ascarosepion bandense. Classification (NCBI taxonomy): domain Eukaryota; kingdom Metazoa; phylum Mollusca; class Cephalopoda; order Sepiida; family Sepiidae; genus Ascarosepion; species Ascarosepion bandense. The sequence goes on from JBBBDQ010001215.1 coordinate 6,752,126, forward strand.
AAAGACGGTATTAATACCAATGCAATACCTAAGAGCCAATCACGCTGGAGTGCTTAGTGTGTTTAGTTTAGACATCAGATGAAGGATTATGAAGAGAGAAAGATGAGGATCAGAAGGATAGATAATGCCAATTTACATATCAAGCGGTCGCACCTGATTCATACTGATTAATATTGCTGTGTCTAGGTATCACAAACGCACAAAGAATAAATGACTTTTCCTTTATTATTATTATTCTTATTATTATTTCGGTTTCTGCTATTGTCACAGCAGGTAACAAGTCTACGTGAACACCTAAGGCAGTTAGCGTTGTGTTGGTATCATTACATTTCATTTGTTCTTCTACCTCCCATAACGTGACTAGAGTTAGAGGGACAAAATTCTTTTTAGTTTGTTTGTTTTACTTATCAAGACAGCTTTCTGTATTCCTCTCAAACTGGGTTTCGCAGAGATTCTTTCAATACGTTATTCTGTTCCATTTTTTATCATTCCAAGCGCACCTACTATCACTGGCAATATTCTTGTTTTCAATTTCCATTTTTTCTATTTCAATTTCCAGGTATTCTTAATTTGATAGTTATTTAAATTTATTATTATTATTATTATTATTATTATTATTATTATTATTATTATTATTATTATTATTATGTCATTTTTCATCATATTTCGATTTCTGCTTTGGTCTCAGAACGAACCAAGTCTGCGGGGAGACCTAAGGCAGGTCGTGGCGTGTTGTTATGGATCCATTTCATGTTTTTCTATCTTCCGTATCATCCCTAGCATTACATAGATAAAGTTTTCCTTAGTGTGTGGGCTGTAATTAATAAGACAATTATTATTATTATTATTATTATTATTATTATTATTATTATTATTATAATATGATTTTATTTATTATTGTTTATCTTTAGTTGCTGTTTGATCCAGTAGTTTACAAAGTGTTTCCTTAGAAAGCTAATATAAATCAAGTTTTATTTTCTTGTGAAATCCTTCGCAAAACTGGATTGAAATTGTTTTTCTTCATAGGTGAGAATTATGCATCAACAACACAGATTATGTATTATACATGGTGATTGAAAAATAACATCCCCTTTTTAAAATACTCACAATTTCAATATTTTTTAGCTGTAATTTTCAAAAGGAATGTATATGAGAGAAAAGCGTTTAGCATGAGGTTTTATTGAAAATTCGATATGGGCACCAGATTTCCTTACCAGCTTCTTCACCCAACCAGGAATCGCGGCAATTTATTCCACCAAAAATTCTTGTAGTGTGGAAGACAACTTCTCACATTCACTTTCAAATTCTTCCAAAGTCTTGGTCTGGCATAAAAGACTTGCATCTTTAAACAACCCAAAATAATAATAATATTAAAAAAAAAACTTCTGGGTGGCAACTCATACATATAATAGCGAATTGTCTATATTTCTTAGATGAACTAGTATTTACAGTATTCTGACTATTGTCCTCATCTTTGTTGCCATTTGTACGAGGTTTCGGCCGTTGTATGTTCCGGCCTTCTTCAGATGCTAGGAATATTGAATCAACCCCTTTATTTCAATAACGTGGATATATGATCTTTATTCCTTGCGTAGTAATGCCTCGATTGGAAATTATGAGTTATCTCCCTTTAACCCTGCAAGTTACTTGTTCACCACAGCTGTAGCCTGGTATTGAACTCACAACTCCTTGTATCGAGTCACATGGCCCAGTGGACATAGACTTTGGTTCGTTCCTGTGATTTTTTACCGCTGGAATAGGTAAATGTAACCATCTCTTATACTCTAACAGTTTCTTTTCTCTCACTTCTCGTTTGAAGAACTCACTTTATTTTGCCTGCTTCCCTGATAACTACAATCTCCAAAAGTTTAAATGCAACGTCAATTGTCATCTTTTATCTACTTGATTCCCATCCATCTTTTATATTTTCTAGGAATCACCAGTACCTTTTTTTTATTCTCACCAGTGGCATTTCCGTCTTGCTTGGGGTAAAATGATTATAAAAAATCAAGTCGACAATGCCGTTAAAAAGAATCAAAGAGAGTAAAAGAAACGAGAATTTATTGAGGAAAAAGGACAATAAAAGAAATTCTGAATATGGCAGGAAAGGAAGAAATTGGAAAATTTCCACAGTTGAGAAGTGTGTGAAAAGAATCTATTGTATTCCATTAAGAGTAAAACGATTTTTTCAACTTGATAATTTGGTTGCGTTTAAATTCATGTAGTCGTGGTACCAATGAGAACAGTTCACTAGAATAACTACCACAAAAATATTTATAGAAAAGACAGAGGGAATTCACGTTATGACTTTAGCAAAAAATGACTGAAATCGAGACGCCAGCTCAGTATCGATAATATTACAGACATTTTACTGGAATTTGTCGAGATAATCGGAGTCCCAGACCAGATATAGCAGCAATTTTAAATTTGTAAAAATTAAACGTGAAAAATGTCAAACAAACCAAACTTTACTCACGGCAGGCCAATGAATTAGCACTTCATGTCATGTCAGTGGAACTACGTGGAAGTTTGCGTGATTCAAACATTTATCACATGCCATGTTACCATAATGTCAAGTTGGCGTCGGTTTTAAAAAATATATATCTTGTAATTCGAACACGGGTCCAGTGATGCTTTACCATAATGTCAAGAAACATCCCTCACAGGTCGATCATGGTGTGATTCAATTCGAAACCGTATCTCAAGCCTCGTTACCATAATGTCAAGAAGTCGTCTTCTTAATAAGGTAATACGGTTTGATTCATAACTAGGTCACGTGTCGCTTTCAAGAAATCAACTTCTTCACAAATCGAACCTGGTATGATCTTAACTCGAGTGTCGTGTTGACTTCAAGAAATCAACTCCTTAAGAAGTCGACCATGGTGTAATTCGAAACCTGGGTGTCATATCGCCTTCAAAGAATCAACCCCTTCACAAGTCGAACCTGGCGTGCTTTGAACCCGGATTCCCGTCTGACATTACGATTTGACGGAAATAAAAGAAAAACTGCAATTCCTTCAACCTTTAAGCATTATGCACATTTGACTGAGAAAGCTAAAATTAAAATATTGTTCAGACTAAATTAATGGAATTCTTCTGCTACAAAATATATTTTTTAAAAATGGCTTCACATAGTACAGTTAGTACAGTTTGTTGCTGAGTTCAGATTTTGACATGTCTTTCTCCATAAGTTTGTGGTTTTAACTTCCGAAAGAAAACCAGTAAAAAATGTGTTGTACTTTTCTTTACGTAAAGAAGAAAATAACAAATAAAATGCCTCCATTTTCTGTGAAAACCTTTATAGACGTTCTTTTTTTTATTTTTGGTTGGCGAATGCTATACAATTTTGGTCGCGACACGAGAACAGGAAAATAAACCCAAGACGCAAGAGACAAATGAAATAGCTTAAACTTCAAAGACTGGAGCTTTTATTACATTGCTTCTTTAAACAAAAAACTCTGACACTTGACGCTAAAAAAGAAATCAAAATTTATGTATAAACATATGATTTTTTTTGTAGAAGATTACTGTCTCTTCCTTAATTCTCATTGGGGAATGGATTTAGAAAAGTCAAAATGAGAAAAATTGTAACGTAAGTAAAGTTTATGATAACTGGGAAAATGAATCCGATTTTCGACCATAACATATAATTCTAAAGAAAAGATTGTGGCCATAAAGTGAGTGATCCGTTTATATAATGGGCATAATATAGAATTTATCCCCCACTTTTTATTCACATTATAATTTCTTATTTGTTTATAAAATCTTGATTAGTCATGGAGCCACCCCTCTCAATACTGATTAGACATACACGCATGTCTTTTAGATGTATTTACATTCTCTGGAACATAAATATATAGAAATTACTGTGACTACAGAGTGAAGGATCCGTTTATATAATGGTTATAATATAGAAATGATCCCTCACTTCAGACTCATATTATAGTTTCTTAATTGTTTATAAAATCTTGATTAGTCATGAATGGAACCCTTTTTAATACTGATTAGGCATGTCTTTTAGATTTATATATTCTTCTGCTATGTGCCGTGTCCATTCAAGACGTAGACGATCATGGTCTTCCACATCTCTCTATCACTAGTAACTCTTAACACCCTTTCCTTGGTACCCTTTCCAAAACCTGCACTGCCATTCACTTGCCAAGCCCGTCAAAAATGTTACGTGTTGCCTCCCACTGTCTCGCTTTCCCTCTATCTGACCTGTGACAAGCCTCCTACTTCACGTCACAGGAAAATCAGGCATCTTTTCCCGATATTAAATATTAGCTTGCTTTTCGTTTCTATCAACTCCAAAACCTAATCGTTGCTCACATGTTCGGTCGATGGTATCTTTAGCATCCTTCTGTTGAACCAAATTTCGGTTGCTTCAAGTCTCTCCTTTATCTTTGAAGAGATTCTCAAGCGTTCATAGCCATATTCTCTTTCTTCATGTGCTGCGTCTCTTCAGGACGTAGGCAGTCATGGACTTTCACTTAGTTGTGTCTCTTGCAGCTCTCAGTAAATTTTCTTGGTATCTCTTGCAAGCTACGGCCCATCAACCATTTGTTCAGACGGTGATGAAAGATTTTGTAGAAAAGACAGGGAGAAGTTACATCACATCAGTGAGAAAGTGACTGAAGGCTGACTGCCAAGTCCGGATCATTTACATTGTAGATCCTCCTTTGGATTTTTTTCATAACTTCAATATATAACGAATAAGTGGTAAGCCCTATGGAACACTCTTACAAGCAACAAACTGCATACAATAAAAGAACATGTAGGTGAAAGTCACAACATTGAAATGTCTAGAAAAGAAGAAGTGATAATAGCAAGACTCCGAATAGGTCATTCACACATAACCTACGTTTACCTCCTTAAAAAGAAAGAACCACCATATTGCATATCATGCCAGAAGCCATTCACAATAAGACACATATTAAGAAACTGCTTTGACCTACAAAAACTTCGCTAAAAATATCATAAGGAGACAAACCTGAAAGACATCTTCTCCAAAGAAACAAAAGCAGAATATTTGAATATCTGAAAGAGGCCGGCGTATGTAACAAAGTTTAATACCCCAATCTAAATATACACTAACCTTAAATGAAAACAACCCTTTTAACCATTCTCTAATCTTACCTGTTACGAGTTCTATCCATACACGTCTAAATGAATCATTCGCAAAAAGAGGTCAATAAAAACTCTTTCCGGCAGTAAATAATCAGAAAGTTTGATCTGCCGTAAAATCAATTATTCAATATAATTTCAACATGAATATCAGAAGCATCCGACCAGACATGGCAACAGTATTTAATGCCTTGCTCAATGGCACACTTATAAATGTGCAAAATAGTTTCTGACAAGAAAAAAGTTTCCTAGCCCGATAAAATGATCCAATCTTCCTAGCAGTAGATGCAGCTACGGATTCGATGTACACCACTGGCCATAATTATTAGGCGACCCCAGTTTTTTTTTTAATGAAATGAGGTGTTTCATACTATTTTTTATTATTTATTGCGAAATGATAATAAATACTAAAACAATTAGTATTTATTGTCAAGTGGCAATAAATACGAAAAAATAGAGTGAAATAGATAATATTCTAAACATATACTGTTAAATATAAGAGACAATGAATGTCTTTTATATTTAATAATGAGATGTACTAAACATCGTATTTTGGCTTTAATTCTAGGTGAAAATAAGAAAAAAAATTTTCCAACATTTGGATAATTTTTTATTTAAGACGATGTATGTGAAAACAGTTGGAGGATTATATTTTTTTTTATTTTGTTTCCGGCATTTAAGGGATTTAGTCCTTTATAAAGAAATGGGAAATTTAAGAAAAAAAATTATCATTGCAAACTTCCAATACAAAATGCTGGGGTTAAGATGATGTTTTATTCGGAAATTTAGCAGTTAATAAAATAAAAAAATATAAGATTAATAAGATAAATAACAGTGGAAAATATTTACAGGAAACTGGGATATGTAAAATAAATTGTTATGAGAATTATAGACTAGAGAATTTTGCCGAGAAAATAAATTCAGTATATCATAAATATTGAAATTATATCATTCAGATTAAAATTTATGATAATATTTTTAGGTGTACAGTAAAATATTGTATGTAAAAAAAAAAAATTAAAAACCCTGACGTTAAATAAAATTCATTATTTTATCAAAGAAGAAGAAAAATATTTTCAACAAATTCTGAAATTAGATAAAATTTTTATTCCATTCAGAGTGATTTTGAAATAGGACTTATTGCAGGAGGAATGAATCTAGATCAACCCTAATCTTTGATGGATGTGTGTGTTGTCGTGCAGTGGATATCGACTCAGAACGAAAAATTGGGGAGCCGAGTTCGAATTCAAGTGAATTACTTGCGTTCACTTACACAAAAATACTCTTGAGAAAGGTATTAATCTGACTCTTCGATTCTAGTTAAGGATTAAATAATAGGGTAAATTGGGTTCTATAGCCTTGGTCGGCAACCAATTTACCACAGAAAGTCATGGCTACCTACCGCAGATAATCTTCTCCCAAGTCAGTCATGTCTCTTTCGAGACGTGATCGCCCAGAGCGTGTATTATCTAAGGCACTTAACTGACTGATTATTCCTTGAGATATTTGATCAAATACCAATATTTTTGAGGGACAACCATCTGTTGGCAACTCTTTCAGGGTTTATTCGGGAACATAGAAGATTACGATTTCAGTTGAAGGAGATATTCAACGAGATTAAGTCGCAGTAAGAGAGAAGGTTTTTGAGCATTAAGTATATTAGAATCTACAATTCCCGTAATTGCAGGAACAATTAAGATACTATATCGCCAGAAAAATGCATTTATTTCCCTTCAAAACTAACACAATCTCATTCTTCTGAAGTAGTAAGATCGTGGATCCGAATAAAAAGAATAAAAGTAATTTGGAATTACTGAACTAAAACTGGAATTTGAACTCGACGACTCTCCGATTTCTCGCTCCTAGTCGAGATCCTCTGAATCCCAACGCACGAATCAACCATCCATTCGTGAATAGAATACTGCTGCCATGTATGGTAAGGCACCCCTGCTATTTGTCTCAGGGCTCTCGACAGGCTCCAAAAGCTTTAATGTGGTAGGTTCCAACTTGGCAGCTCGACTCTGGCCACTTTCTCAGCGGCGGGATGTAGCTTCTGTCTGTCTATTCTACAAATATTTTCATGGCTTCTGCTCAGACGAACTTAGGTCACTGGTATCTCCGCCACAAGAATTTACTCGTGCAACCAAACTGGCAAAAAAGGTCCCATTCTTTTACGGATAGATGAACAAAATGCAGCCGACAATTCTACTCCATCAGCTTCTTTTCTCTGAAACTCCCTATAATTGCTTTCCTGACGGCTACATCCTCCAGGAATTTAAACACAATGTCTCTTATCCTCTTGACTCCAGTCCTTTCGACATCACCCTGTATATCTTGTTCTTTTTCTTTCTCTCTATCTTCGCAACAGTATTCACACCTGTGTTTCTATCCTTCTCTTGCCCTTTCTCTGACACCGCCTGTAACTGGTTCGTCTTTCTCTTCACTCTATTACGGACTAAACTTTTAGCTTTATGTAGCCCCTGCACATCAGTGGCGGTATCACTTTGCTTGGGGTGAAACGATTAAAAAAATTCGTTGCATTCACGTACATGTAAATACGATTCGGAAAATTATTAATCGATCCTTTCTCACCAGCTATAAGTTAAATATAAATACAGATTGTGTTCTATAGTCTTATTGGCAACCGCAGAAAGAAATGGCAACCTACAGCGGGAAGTCACGGATCGAAAATTTTCTTCCTAGTAAGAGATGATCGTTTAAGCCCGTATAACATAAGACACTTAAATTGATCTCGCCAGGAAAATAAAGGGTTTGCACAGGGTCAAAACCCAACTTGTAAAAAATATACGAGTTTCAGAAGCATCCACGAATCCATGCTCGAATAGCAAGGGTCGTTGAATGTCTACCCACTGGGAGCGATGGGTTTAGGATGAACTAAAATCTGTTAAATAGTGATAATAAATTTGTTATTAAAATTACTACACTATTTTTCGTATACTTGAAGTTTTATTAATATAAGGGAATTTCAATTATGCAAGAAATTTAAATACCTGGGATGGAAAGTGTGACATTGAGATTCAAAGCCGTATTGGGATGGGTAATGACGCATTCCACAATCTAAGCAGATTATTGAGAGAGAGCAAAATTGCGTTGGAAACAAAGAAAATATTACTGAACTCTTATGTGATATCTTTTTTCCTATATGACAGCGAATACTGAACAATATGCTCAAAGATGAAGGAGAGTCTCGAACAAACCGAAAGGAGGAACTACAGAAGACTGCTGAGGATAACATGCACCGAATATGTGAACAACGAGGAGGTCTTGAAAAGAATTGAAACGGAAAAGGAAGCTTCTACAGCAGGAAGAGACAGCTGAAGTTTCTTGAACAAGGAATGCGGACTTAAAGAATCCGATACTCACAGGGTGGATAGAGGGAAAGAAATACAGTGAGAAAAAAAACGCGTGATATACTGACTACTTCTGGTTTGTTGGGTCGGGGTGAAGGTCTTTAAATTATATGTCACTTTTTCCTACTTGTGTGAACGAATAGAACAAAGACCGCTATCCAAAATGAAAATTAATATATTCTTAAATTGAAATGAAAGCTATGATGACAATAACAGATCCATAATAAATATTCAGAATATGAAATCAATAAATATTAAACATTTATACAGCAAGTACAGCAAACCATGGATGACAAACCCAGATCATCCATGACGTCACTTGCAAAAGATTTCCATGTGTCAGAAAGAACAAACAGAAATGTTGTCTACGAAGATTTTTGTGATGAGGAAAGGTCATTTAATGTCGTATATAAATATTGTCGCTGCCGACATTTGACTTTGAACACGGATCGTCAGAAAACAAACATAATCGATCTCGCTTTGATGTAATGAGAGGAAACGTGTTGCTTTGATCACAGGAATTTTCAAAAATAATATATATATATATATATATATATATATATATATGGGTACATATTAATCATCGGAGGCAGAAAGGAAAAATATCTGACAGTATTCTTTGAAGGTGTTGTTTCTAGTATATTTGATTTTACAAAAGTCAGTAAAAAGGGAAATAGCTCAATCAGATCTAAAAGACACTTAAACAAACTAAAAAATCAAATAGGAGATATTTGTTTTTTCTCAGACGAGAAACCTTTGACCAGATATTTAACAAAAAATGATAGATGTTTATATACAGACCCTTCTGAATTTCAAACAGTTATAAACAAAAAAATTCTGCAACTCAAATGGTTTGGGTGGGGGACTCAGCAATGAAAGACAAGTAATACCCAGCTCAATTCTTTGCAAAACGCCTAAGAATTTGGTCTACTGTCTGCATTAAGGTACTTGAAACTGATGTTGAGACCTGGATAGAAAGTGTAAACCATAGAATATCTTATGTGTTTTAGTAAGTCTCTACAATGTGAAACAAGAATCACGTTACTCAGGAATCAATGTCAGAAAATTTTCATGATAACCCTTAATATCTAGCCTCCTTAATCCCAAGCTGTCAATCTAATGGAATACTAAATGTGAATCATTGTTGAGAGTGAAGCAAATGAACTTCCCCAAAACACCAGAGCCTAAACGTTAGCACTGCTGTCTGCATTAATATCCTTGAACAGATGTTAAGCTCTAAATAGACAGTGTAAACCACAGATGACCTAATGTGTTTTAGTAAGACTCTGCACTGTGATAAAAAACTGACGTTACTCAGGAATCGATGACTGTAAATTTTCGTGATCACATAACCCTTAACATTCAGACTCCTTAGGCCTCAATTGTCAATCTATTAGAATACTGCAAGTGAAGCATTGTTGAGAGTGAAGCCAATGAATTCCTTCATAGCACCAAAGCCTAAGTTTTATTTCTACTGCCTGCATTAAGGTCTTTGTAACAAATTTCAAGCCCTGGATAGACAGAGTAAACCATAGAAGATCTTATGTGTTCTAGTAAGACTTTGCACTGTGATACGAAACACACGTTACTCAGGAATCGATTGCTGTAAATTTTCATGATCACATAACCCTTTAACAATTGATCTGTTTAATCCCAAGATCTGAATCTATTGGAGTACTACACGTGAAGCGTTGTTTAAAGTGAAGCCAATGAACTCCCCCATAACGCCAAATATTTTTTTGAAAGCCACCATCGTCAGTGTGATGTCCAATATAAAAAATATTATTTTATTCAAGCGCTTACACGGTTTCGATCCCGCATAGAAGTTGTTAAAGTTGAAGATGGCTTTATTGAATAAAATTATTAAAACAAATATTATGCATTTTTATACGCATAATATTTTTAGTAATAATTATAAATCTGTTTTGCTATAAACTTAAATCTATCTTCAAATAACCTGTATAACAAACAATATATATCCGGGCAAATAAGATAGATGACTCTCTTTGAGGGGGAAGCGTATAATTTAATTAGGCTAGGGACTTCAAAAAAGGTCATAATACGGCCATTGTCCGGTTACAGCTTGTGTGCAGGTAACTCTCCGGAAAGTGACTTTCTATCAACGCTTACTGTTGTGATAGACAAAATCTATATTGATAGCGTTATCACTAACAAAAACGTGGGTCCTGAGCATGGCAGTAAACTGCATCCGGCAGCAAGGCCTCTGATTGGAAGGATGTGAGGAGCATGAAACCACCTCTAAATTGCTGTTGTTCCCATGTCTATCTTGACCCGTAGTGGTAGCGCCTGTTAGGATCCCAGCTATGAGCAAATAGTTACTCACCAAATTGGGGTCAAAACTCTGTGAACGTATAAAAATAGACTTTTATAGAAATATATACATAAACATAGACTTTTATAAAAAAAAAAAATAACCACTTTTAAAAAAAATATATTGCCAACAATACATTTTTGAAGAAACAGTTATTGCGGTAACACATTTCTGAAGGAATAATTATTTTGAACAGAACATTTTTTAATACAAAAGTGGAAGGCATTTTCTGTTTTCTTAAATAAAAAAGAATAAAACAAAACATTTTCATTAAAATTTGACTAAATCAACCTTCTTATTATAACCAAACATTAAAAAATCCCTTAAAACTACACCTTTTGGGCATTAAATAACCCACAAAGGTTGATATGCCATTAAACAAAACTTAAAGTCAAACTAACAAAAACGTGGAATCAGATAAACGGTTGATGAAGTTATAATTCGAAACTTTGATTGGTGAGAGTTATCACAGGTTACAGTCACCTGTTAGTTGAAGAGACACGTTCAAATCTTTTAATCAGCTGTCACCTTATGTTTGTTCAAGTTCAATGACTTTTCTTAAAGCTAATCCAAGTCTTACAGGTACATCATGTTGAAATCCCTGTTCACGCACGATCATCGAATTTAAAAGATAAAATCATCACCTTTCAGCTAACGGGGTACTGTTTGCTGTGAAGACCCGAAAGACTAAAATCTAAGGGCGCATTGGAATAGACAAATATGCATTCCAAAATTTTACAAGACCTCCTACAGAAGGTATCGGTGGAGAGTGACAAAAAAGCACTACAAATATACTTTAAGAAAACTGAATGCATGGTCATCAGCAAAAGGTGCAACCCAAAATGCCAAATACAGGTGGGGGATACCAGAATCAAGCAAGTACAAAGATTTAAATACCTAGGAAGTGTTCTGACAGGAGATGGAAAGTGCGACACAGAGATCCGAAGGCGAATTGGCATGGCGAAAAACCGTGTCCCAAATTCTGATTAAAATACTAAGACACAGGAAAATTTCAATAGAAACAAAAAGTGCTCGATTACTATGTGATGTCAGTTCTTCAATACGGCAGTAAATGTTGAACAATATCATCGAAAATGAAGGAAAAACCTGAAGCATGTGAAATGTGGTTTTACAGAAGGATGATGCGGATATTATGGACCGAGCATGTGAGCAATGACGAGGTGTTTGAAAGAATGGCAACAAAAATAAAATTAATAGTGAGCATCAGGAAGAGACACCTGAAGTTCCTGGGACATATAATGAAGAAGGGGGCTTAGAGAACCTGATACTGACAAGCCAGGTAAAGAGAAAAAGAGACAAAGGAAGGTAGCGGATGACATATTTGAAGAGCCTGAGCAGGTGGATGATAGAACGGGGGTTGCATGGTGTAAAAGAAGAAAACGTAATAAAAGCCACGAGGGATAAGGAGACGTGGAGAACCATGATCGTCTACGTCGTGAAGGAACAGGACGCATAGAAGAAGAATTATGATGCAGAAAAACTTGTTAGAAATAAGGAAAATAGTACTGAACTATGTCATCTGTATGGCAGTGGATGCTAGGCAATCGCCACGAAGATGAAGAAGAGATTTGAAACAACAGAAATGCGGTTAGACAAAAGGATGATGCAAATACCATAATCTGAACATGTGAGCAACGATGAGTTTTACAGGAAATAGAAACAAAAAGGAAAAATAAACTTAACATCAGAAAAGGTAGTTGAAATTTCAAGGGCACGTAATAAGGAAAGAGGGCTTGGAAAATTTATGCTCACAGGACAGTTGGTTGGTTGTTTTGTTCTATGGCATATCAACCTCAGCGGGTTATTTATTGCCAACTCAATTTTTTTATTTATTTATTGCTGGTAATACCTTTTATTTCAACAATTTACTGTTGTTTTTATATAAGTTTTGTGTCTAGTAATACTTTTTCTTTTCGAGTATCAAGATTCATTGGGATTTGTTTTTAAGCGCAGAGTCCCCAAGTCCTACCCTTTTATTTAACCCATAACTGGAGGGAACGGACGAATTAATACCTTTCCCAAGGGTACCAGTGCTAAAGTGAATGCAGGCTATTCAACTGGAATTCGAACTCGTCTCACCGATTTCTCTTTCCGAGCCGATATCCACTGCACCACAACGCACATCCGTCACTAAACGCTTACAGCACCTGGCATTCCCGCCTGCTGAAACATGCAATAAAGAATAACCAAACACCTTAGCAATGAAGCGTCAAAGTTACAGAGAAGTGTTTACCAACACTGACGAACCCCAGTCACAAGATATAAGCCATCACAAACGCCATATATATTATATCAGACTACAATTCTCAATCATATGCTGGTTGGTTTGTTTTTATGGCATATCAACCTCGGCGGGTTATTTATTGCCAACTAAACTTTTATTTATTTATTGCTGGTAATATCTTTGTCTTTCAACAATTTATTGTTGTTTTTATACAAATTTTGTGTCTAGTAATACATTTTTCTTTTCGAGTATCAAGATTCATTTAGCTGGGATTTGTTTTGTTTTTTAAGGGCGGGGTCCCCTAGTCCTACCCTGTTATTTAACCTATAATTGGAGGGAAGGGTAGAGGTGCTTAAGTGAATGCAGGGTATTCAACTGGAATTCGAACGCGGCTCAGCGATTTCTCTTTCGTAGCAGATATCTACTGCACCACAACACACATCCGTCACTATACGCTTACAGCACGTGGTATTCCCAAGCAGTTACACATCTCAAGTACTGACCAGGCTCAACGTTGCTTAACTTCGGTGATCGAGCGAGAACCGCTGTATTGAAAGTGATATGGCCGTAAGCCTCTCAGGACAGAGTAAATGCAAGAAGGACGGCGGATAACATGGCGCAGCGTACTTGATGAGAATGAGTATAAATGGATGGCGGAAGATGGTTTAAGAGAAATAGCAAAAAGATTATTTATTAAAAGTTGCAAGGGAGAGGAAGGTGTGGAGGAAACGGATCGCCGACGTCCTGAGTGGCACGCTACACAAGGAGAAGGAGAAACCACGCATCAGCAGATATTAACATATTAGAAGCAAAAAAGAGTAGCTGAAAAGTTGTGCTATAGCATTTTTCTTATATTGCTGTGAATATCGCAGATCTCAACTTATTTATGAACGAAACTTATTAAAAGATTGGTCCGATTTTAATCAAATTTGATACACAAAATCATAAGAAACGATATTCAGCAGTTTCAAGGTTGCAGTTCTTACAATAGTGCAGAAAATCGATAATATATATATATATATAAAAGGCAAGATGTTTATGAGTGTGCCTGTATGTCTGTATTTTTTCAGCTCTTTTATTTTAGTTTTTGCTTCGGATTTGGCTCTAAGAAGGTATAATTGTAGTTTTTAGTCTCAGCCATGATACCATTTACTCAGAGCCTTCAAAATTTAGCCTTCAAAATTCAGTTTACGACGGAAAAAACTTATTTGATATCGATACCATGAAATCAAAATTTGACTTACATCGATTCATTTTTCTTTCAGTCTACGGTTTCACTTTAGCTGGTAACCACTATTGCTTTTTAGTCTTTCGTGCCAACTACCAAAGAGTCTGAGCTCCAGGACCATGGATTAGTTTTAAAGCTTTCATTACACCCGAGCAACGCCGGGATATACTACTTATATATATATATATAAAAAGATATATATTAGGTGCGATTGGTAAATTGTCGCAATTATTTTATTATTTCAAATATTCTTTAGGCTGAGTCTGAGCTCCAGGACTATGGATTAGTTTTAAAGCTTTCATTATACCCGAGAAACGCCGGGCTATACTGCTAACAAAGGGATAAATGGAGGTAAGAAAACAGGTGTTTCTACAGAAGGATGCTTAGAATATGTTAGACGGAGCGTCGAATCAATATTGATAAAAATGGAGACAAGACAGATGGAATTTCTCAGATTCCGGATTCTGAAAGTTTCAGGAAATGCCAAATGCAAATACCGCATGTAGAAAACAGTGGAGAACTCTTACATGAAGCTTGTGGGAATTGATGGCGGAAGAGACGTTGGAAAGTTTGACAAACGTACAAACGTTGATAAACGATAAAATAGTTTGTAGAGAGTCCTGAAGTGAAACATCACATAGATGAAGAAAGGGTACAAAAATAAAATAAAAAACAAGTAAAGAAATATTTTAGTCAAAATAGATTTTGCATTTAATGTCTCACCAAACCATCAAGAGATCCAGATGTATGCTCGGCCTTTGGCGAATATCCACCTTTGGAAGGAAGAAACATCTGTCTCACAGTAAATACTGGTTTTGCATGCGTGAAAATGAAATGATTTTCAAAGCATACAAACAATCAGCACCTAGATCTATTTACTAATTTACGGTTTGTCAACATTTTGTATGATATTTAAATTTGAGAAATATTTTGACTCATACGAGTATTTTTTTAAAGTGAATGTCAGTCAGTTAAGTGCCATACGTGATACACTCTTGGTTGATCATGTCTCGAAAGAGATATGACTGACTGGGAAGAAGATTATCCCGCAGTAGGATGCCATTGCTTTCTGCGGTATTGTAGTATGTATGTAAGTAACTCTAATCTTTGGGAAATAATTATGATTTGTCCATATAAAACCTAATATTTATCCCGAAGCAGAATCGGTTAAGGATTCATATTTGTATCGAGGGTTATTCGTACGAAAGGAAATGCAAAAAGAAACGGCAGGACTTCGGACTCGGCTATCCGATTTCTCATTCTGAAGCGCTATTCATTATGCATATCCTTATCAACCTTATCAAAAGAGATATATAGGCAGCCTCTCTGAAATCGCAGATAAGAGATTATGGTCGCCATATTGAACACACAAACTGGCCGTGCGTAACTGACGACATATGTATTTGAATAAAATTTAATGTTAAAGTTGAAAAAATTCAAGTCTCGCGTTATCCTCTTGTCATGCAAACACTCTGGAAGATATCTTATCTTGACAGCTAATTTCTGTAATACATTCTATGTTCGTGTCAGGAATCTCCAAATCCAATTACATATTTGGCAGTAAATATGAATTGCAATATGAAGTGCAATAGAAGAAAATGTTAGCATAAAACTTACGGTTACATCTATCAAGTTCAACTGTAAAATGATGAAACCTTGCCAAGGAAGTAAAAAACTGAAAAATATTTCCTCAAGTGAGAAGTGCAATAGAAGAAAATATTAGCATAGAACTTACGGTTATATCTATCAAGTTCAACTGTAAAATGATGAGACCTTGCCAAGGAAGCAAAAAAACTGAAAAATATTTCCTCAAGTGAGAAGTGCGATAGAAGAAACTGTTAGCATAGAACTTACGGTTACATGTAGCCAGTTCAACTGTAAAATGATGAGACCTTTTTGCCAATATACTACTGCTCTTTAAAGTTTAGGTATCAAAGCGAAGAGTACATTCAATATTTTTATCGTTTCCTTCCAAGCAAGACGATAACGTCATTAGAACGCAGGGGAATATACAGGGAGTGAAAGGGAAAAGAAATGAATAGACTGAGAATTGATAAAATAAAACTGGGTTCATCATGATGGAAGATGGTGATTGACGTTGCATTTCTTTTAAATTGTAATTAACTGCAAGAAAACCGAATGCATGGTCATCAGCAAAAAGAGGAAACCTAAATGCCAAATACAGGTGGGGGATACTAAAATCAAGAAGAAAAATTTAAATAGCTGGTAACTGTTCTAACAGAATACAGGAAGTGTGACATAGAGATCTGAAGGCAACGAATGCGTTCCTGAAGTTGAGTAAAGTTTTACGAGACAGAAAATTTCTCTAGAAACAAAGAAAAGAGTACTGGAATGATATGTGATGTCAGATCTTCAATATGGCAGTGAATTCTGGATAATATCATCAAAGATGAAAGAAAAAGTTAAAGTAACTGAAATGTGGTTCTATAGAAGTATGCTGCGAATATCATTGACCAAGCATGTAAGCAATGATGAGGTCTTGGAAAGGGTGGAACCGAAAAGGAAATTAATAAACGACAACTATATTCCAGAGAACATGCAATGAGGAAGAAGGGCTTGGAAAACCTGATACTAACAGGCCAGATAGAGGGAAAATGAGACAATGGGAAAGCAGTGGATAATTTATTTGAAGGTCCTGATCAGGTGGATGACAGAACGTGGGTTGTGTGGTGTAAAAGGAATGCATGCTAAGAGCCACCTTTGATACAGAGACATGGAAAACCATGATCGCCCCCGTCCTAAAAGGACAACGCACATAGAAGAAGAAGAAATATCGAAAAAGCAAGAAATGGAAGGGAAAGGGAGATGTTCGAGAAAATAAACTTTTAGAGCAGAAGTGGCGGTCGTATTAATAATTAGCAGAATTGATTGGATGTAATTATAAGTTTTTTCCTGACAGCATCTTTCTCGTACTTCTATAACACTATTTTCTGCATGTGTAAAAAAAATGTAACCCTAGTACGAGAGAGCGAAAGAATACAAAAGTATTAGTGGCATTATTAATTCTGCAGATTATTGGTTCCAATATGAGTAGAGAAGAAAATAAGGCTAATAGATAGAAAAATTGTTTATTTTCGGTTGCAATATTAATGCAGCTAAGGAATTGTGAAAAGAAATATATTGCAATGTTTTAAAATCTTGGAAACTGACTGGAAGTGAAACGAGAAAAACATTTGCAGGTGTAAGCAACAGGTCAGATGGGTCATCATATTGTCAGCCATTATGTGATAAAGCAGAAGCTTTTGCACCTGGTGAAACCGAAAAATAAACTTAACTAAAATATTATTTCGTGATTGTCACAAAGTTTTGATGAGGTCAACTAAGGTTAAATTCTCAAATCCTGAGAACAGAATCTAAAGTCGGAAAAATAAATGATGTAATCAAAAGGGGTGAAGACGAAAAGAAATGATGTCATTAAGAAATATTAAGGAATAGTTTAAGTATATTAAGAAATAGTTTAAGTATTTTAAGAAATAGTTACTTCATTGGGTAAACCAAGGAAATGATGCAGCACCGCCTCAAAGTGTAAAAGCGGCAGTAATTTAATTGGCTAAAGACGTGATTTGCATGGATATACCGTGTCCATCATGCCTCCCCCAAGAGGGCCAAGATCACTGGGGACTCGCGACACAGTCGGACAGACAGAGTTGGATCTCAGTCTTCGGATCAGTCCAGATGTAACGATAAAGGGAGAGACGGTTCCCAACCGAGAGCCACGACCGTAGAAACATAGACAGTCGCCTCCGATAGAGTTCTTGACTAAAGATGTAAAGAAACGTAGAGAAGCCTGCTGCCGACCGACCGAAATGAGTTAAAGTCAAATAACGCGCCTCAGCTAGAGTCCTGGCTGAAGATGTAAGACGATTTTACCGCCGCCGCCATCCACACACACACAAAGACCTCTCTATCGGTGGAAAGATTGAATAAGACATTTTGAATCATCACAACTCGAAAACTCCGATTGGAGTGATAAACGTAACCAATTTAAATTAATGTTGAAAAGACAAACATTACTCTTAAACGAAAACTTTCGCTCCGTGGTAAGGATAAGAAATGGACGACTGTTATATTCTATTGGCTTTTTGCTGTTGTTTCTTTTGTATATAAAAACTTTTTCCGCAACTCATTCAGGCGTCCTTCAATTTACTTTTGGTGCCGTTCTTATTGAACCAATTGTACGCACGTTCGGTCTGGTTAAGGTGGTTAAGAGACAGCTAGCAAGATTTCAACGTGCCTTACTCAGGACCAATTTCATAGCGTCGTTGAGGAAGAACACCTTTGTAATAGAAGATTTGATGATCAGCTATAGTGTTCTGGTCATTCTAGTCAACTTCGATTTAGAGAAAATTCAATATAATGTCAATCGCTATCAATTGTCTTCCTGATTAATCTTCTTTTGTTCTTGCTCTTTAGAAATGTTTCTGTTTTCTAATTCTTCCACACCCAGTAACCTCTTGTGTCTTAGTGGCTTTCTGCTGTCCTCCTGATTACTCTTCTTTTGTTCTTCCACCTTAGTAATGTTTCTGTTTTCTTATTCTTCAACACCCAGTAACTCCTTGTGTCTTAGTGGCAATCTACTGTCCTCCTGATCACTCTTCTTTTGTTCTCGCTCCTTTATAATGTTTTTGTTTTATAATTCTTACACACCCATAAACTCCTTGTGCCTTAGTGGCTTTCTACTGTGCTCGTGATTACACTTCTTTTCCTTTTTTTCCTTAGTAATGTTTCTATTTTATAATTCTTTCACACCCAGTAAACCCATTTGTCTCAGTAACATACTACTGTCTTCCTGATTAATCTTCATTAGTTCTTGCTCTTTGGAAACGTTCCTGTTTCTAATTCTTCCACACCCAGTAAACCCTTGTGTCTTACTGGCTGTCTACTCCCCTCGTGATTGCGCCACTTTTGATCTTACCCTTTAAAATTGTTTCTCTTTTCTAATTCTTCCACACCCAGTAACCCATTGTGTCTTACTGGCTGTCTACTCCCCTCGTGATTGCGCCACTTTTGATCTTACCGTTTAAAATTGTTTCTCTTTTCTAATTCTTCCACACCCAGTAACCCATTGTGTCTTACTGGCTGTCTACTCCCCTCGTGATTGCGCCACTTTTGATCTTACCCTTTAAAATTGTTTCTCTTTTCTAATTCTTCCACACCCAGTAACCCATTGTGTCTTACTGGCTGTCTACTCCCCTCGTGATTGCGCCTCTTTTGATCTTACCCTTTAAAATTGTTTCTCTTTTCTAATTCTTCCACACCCAGTAAACCCTTGTGTCTTACTGGCTGTCTACTCCCCTCGTGATTGCGCCACTTTTGATCTTACCCTTTAAAATTGTTTCTCTTTTCTAATTCTTCCACACCCAGTAAACCTTTGTGTCTTACTGGCTGTCTACTCCCCTCGTGATTGCGCCTCTTTTGATCTTACCCTTTAAAATTGTTTCTCTTTTCTAATTCTTCCACACCCAGTAAACCCTTGTGTCTTACTGGCTGTCTACTCCCCTCGTGATTGCGCCAGTTTTGATCTTACCCTTTAAAATTGTTTCTCTTTTCTAATTCTTCCACACCCAGTAACCCATTGTGTCTTACTGGCTGTCTACTCCCCTCGTGATTGCGCCACGTTTGATCTTACCCTTTAAAATTGTTTCTCTTTTCTAATTCTTCCACACCCAGTAAACCCTTGTGTCTTACTGGCTGTCTACTCACCTCGTGATTGCGCCACTTTTGATCTTACCCTTTAAAATTGTTTCTCTTTTCTAATTCTTCCACACCCAGTAACCCATTGTGTCTTACTGGCTGTCTACTCCCCTCGTGATTGCGCCACTTTTGATCTTACCGTTTAAAATTGTTTCTCTTTTCTAATTCTTCCACACCCAGTAAACCCTTGTGTCTTACTGGCTGTCTACTCCCCTCGTGATTGCGCCACTTTTGATCTTACCCTTTAAAATTGTTTCTCTTTTCTAATACTTCCACACCCAGTAAACCCTTGTGTCTTACTGGCTGTCTACTCCCCTCGTGATTGCGCCACTTTTGATCTTACCGTTTAAAATTGTTTCTCTTTTCTAATTCTTCCACACCCAGTAACCCATTGTGTCTTACTGGCTGTCTACTCCCCTCGTGATTGCGCCACTTTTGATCTTACCCTTTAAAATTGTTTCTCTTTTCTAATTCTTCCACACCCAGTAAACCCTTGTGTCTTACTGGCTGTCTACTCCCCTCGTGATTGCGCCACTTTTGATCTTACCCTTTAAAATTGTTTCTCTTTTCTAATTCTTCCACACCCAGTAACCCATTGTGTCTTACTGGCTGTCTACTCCCCTCGTGATTGCGCCACGTTTGATCTTACCCTTTAAAATTGTTTCACTTTTCTAATTCTTCCACACCCAGTAAACCCTTGTGTCTTACTGGCTGTCTACTCCCCTCGTGATTGCGCCACTTTTGATCTTACCCTTTAAAATTGTTTCTCTTTTCTAATTCTTCCACACCCAGTAAACCTTTGTGTCTTACTGGCTGTCTACTCCCCTCGTGATTGCGCCTCTTTTGATCTTACCCTTTAAAATTGTTTCTCTTTTCTAATTCTTCCACACCCAGTAAACCCTTGTGTCTTACTGGCTGTCTACTCCCCTCGTGATTGCGCCACTTTTGATCTTACCCTTTAAAATTGTTTCTCTTTTCTAATTCTTCCACACCCAGTAACCCATTGTGTCTTACTGGCTGTCTACTCCCCTCGTGATTGCGCCTCTTTTGATCTTACCCTTTAAAATTGTTTCTCTTTTCTAATTCTTCCACACCCAGTAAACCCTTGTGTCTTACTGGCTGTCTACTCCCCTCGTGATTGCGCCACTTTTGATCTTACCCTTTAAAATTGTTTCTCTTTTCTAATTCTTCCACACCCAGTAAACCCTTGTGTCTTACTGGCTGTCTACTCCCCTCGTGATTGCGCCACTTTTGATCTTACCCTTTAAAATTGTTTCTCTTTTCTAATTCTTCCACACCCAGTAACCCATTGTGTCTTACTGGCTGTCTACTCCCCTCGTGATTGCGCCACGTTTGATCTTACCCTTTAAAATTGTTTCTCTTTTCTAATTCTTCCACACCCAGTAAACCCTTGTGTCTTACTGGCTGTCTACTCACTTCGTGATTGCGCCACTTTTGATCTTACCCTTTAAAATTGTTTCTCTTTTCTAATTCTTCCACACCCAGTAACCCATTGTGTCTTACTGGCTGTCTACTCCCCTCGTGATTGCGCCACTTTTGATCTTACCCTTTAAAATTGTTTCTCTTTTCTAATTCTTCCACACCCAGTAACCCATTGTGTCTTACTGGCTGTCTACTCCCCTCGTGATTGCGCCTCTTTTGATCTTACCCTTTAAAATTGTTTCTCTTTTCTAATTCTTCCACACCCAGTAAACCCTTGTGTCTTACTGGCTGTCTACTCCCCTCGTGATTGCGCCACTTTTGATCTTACCCTTTAAAATTGTTTCTCTTTTCTAATTCTTCCACACCCAGTAACCCATTGTGTCTTACTGGCTGTCTACTCCCCTCGTGATTGCGCCACTTTTGACCTTTACCCTTTAAAATTGTTTCTCTTTTCTAATTCTTCCACACCCAGTAAACCCTTGTGTCTTACTGGCTGTCTACTCCCCTCGTGATTGCGCCACTTTTGATCTTACCCTTTAAAATTGTTTCTCTTTTTCTAATTCTTCCACACCCAGTAAACCCTTGTGTCTTACTGGCTGTCTACTCCCCTCGTGATTGCGCCACTTTTGATCTTACCGTTTAAAATTGTTTCTCTTTTCTAATTCTTCCACACCCAGTAACCCATTGTGTCTTACTGGCTGTCTACTCCCCTCGTGATTGCGCCACTTTTGATCTTACCCTTTAAAATTGTTTCTCTTTTCTAATTCTTCCACACCCAGTAAACCCTTGTGTCTTACTGGCTGTCTACTCCCCTCGTGATTGCGCCACTTTTGATCTTACCCTTTAAAATTGTTTCTCTTTTCTAATTCTTCCACACCCAGTAACCCATTGTGTCTTACTGGCTGTCTACTCCCCTCATGATTGCGCCACTTTTGATCTTACCCTTTAAAATTGTTTCTCTTTTCTAATTCTTCCACACCCAGTAAACCCTTATGTCTTACTGGCTGTCTACTCCCCTCGTGATTGCGCCACTTTTGATCTTACCCTTTAAAATTGTTTCTCTTTTCTAATTCTTCCACACCCAGTAAACCCTTGTGTCTTACTGGCTGTCTACTCCCCTCGTGATTGCGCCACTTTTGATCTTACCCTTTAAAATTGTTTCTCTTTTCTAATTCTTCCACACCCAGTAACCCATTGTGTCTTACTGGCTGTCTACTCCCCTCGTGATTGCGCCTCTTTTGATCTTACCCTTTAAAATTGTTTCTCTTTTCTAATTCTTCCACACCCAGTAACCCATTGTGTCTTACTGGCTGTCTACTCCCCTCGTGATTGCGCCTCTTTTGATCTTACCCTTTAAAATTGTTTCTCTTTTCTAATTCTTCCACACCCAGTAAACCCTTGTGTCTTACTGGCTGTCTACTCCCTCGTGATTGCGCCACTTTTGATCTTACCCTTTAAAATTGTTTCTCTTTTCTAATTCTTCCACACCCAGTAACCCATTGTGTCTTACTGGCTGTCTACTCCCTCGTGATTGCGCCTCTTTGATCTTACCCTTTAAAATTGTTTCTCTTTTCTAATTCTTCCACACCCAGTAAACCCTTGTGTCTTACTGGCTGTCTACTCCCCTCGTGATTGCGCCCCTTTTGATCTTACCCTTTAAAATTGTTTCTCTTTTCTAATTCTTCCACACCCAGTAACCCATTGTGTCTTACTGGCTGTCTACTCCCCTCGTGATTGCGCCACTTTTGATCTTACCCTTTAAAATTGTTTCTCTTTTCTAATTCTTCCACACCCAGTAAACCCTTGTGTCTTACTGGCTGTCTACTCCCCTCGTGATTGCGCCTCTTTTGATCTTACCCTTTAAAATTGTTTCTCTTTTCTAATTCTTCCACACCCAGTAAACCCTTGTGTCTTACTGGCTGTCTACTCCCCTCGTGATTGCCCCACTTTTGATCTTACCCTTTAAAATTGTTTCTCTTTTCTAATTCTTCCTCACCCAGTAAACCCTTGTGTCTTACTGGCTGTCTACTCCCCTCGTGATTGCGCCACTTTTGATCTTACCCTTTAAAATTGTTTCTCTTTTAACTTCCACACCCAGTAAACCCTTGTGTCTTACTGGCTGTCTACTCCCCTCGTGATTGCGCCACTTTTGATCTTACCCTTTAAAATTGTTTCTCTTTTCTAATTCTTCCACACCCAGTAAACCCTTGTGTCTTACTGGCTGTCTACTCCCCTCGTGATTGCGCCACTTTTGATCTTACCCTTTAAAATTGTTTCTCTTTTCTAATTCTTCTACACCCAGTAAACCCTTGTGTCTTACTGGCTGTCTACTCCCCTCGTGATTGCGCCACTTTTGATCTTACCCTTTAAAATTGTTTCTCTTTTCTAATTCATCAACTCCCAGTAAACCCTTGTGTCTTACTGGCTGTCTACTCCCCTCGTGATTGCGCCCCTTTTGATCTTACCCTTTAAAATTGTTTCTCTTTTCTAATTCTTCCACACCCAGTAACCCATTGTGTCTTACTGGCTGTCTACTCTCCTCGTGATTGCGCCACTTTTGATCTTACCCTTTAAAATTGTTTCTCTTTTCTAATTCTTCCACACCCAGTAACCCATTGTGTCTTACTGGCTGTCTACTCCCCTCGTGATTGCGCCTCTTTTGATCTTACCCTTTAAAATTGTTTCTCTTTTCTAATTCTTCCACACCCAGTAAACTCTTGTGTCTTACTGGCTGTCTACTCCCCTCGTGATTCCGCCACTTTTGATCTTACCCTTTAAAATTGTTTCTCTTTTCTAATTCTTCCACACCCAGTAACCCATTGTGTCTTACTGGCTGTCTACTCCCCTCGTGATTGCGCCACTTTTGATCTACCCTTTAAAATTGTTTCTCTTTTCTAATTCTTCCACACCCAGTCAACCCTTGTGTCTTACTGGTTGTCTACTCCCCTCGTGATTGCGCCACTTTTGATCTTACCCTTTAAAATTGTTTCTCTTTTCTAATTCTTCCACACCCAGTAAACCCTTGTGTCTTACTGGCTGTCTACTCCCCTTGTGATTGCGCCTCTTTTGATCTTACCCTTTAAAATTGTTTCTCTTTTCTAATTCTTCCACACCCAGTAACCCATTGTGTCTTACTGGCTGTCTACTCCCCTCGTGATTGCGCCTCTTTTGATCTTACCCTTTAAAATTGTTTCTCTTTTCTAATTCTTCCACACCCAGTAACCCATTGTAACTTTAGGGCATTCTACTGTCCTTTTGATTACTCTTCTTTTGTTCTTGCTCTTTAGAAATGTTTCTGTTTCCTAATTTTTCCACACCCAGTAAACCCTTGTAACTTAGTGGCTTTCTACTCTTCTTTTGTTAATTCATCGTAGTAACGTTCCTTTTTTATAATTCTTCCACACCCAGTAAAACCTTGTGCCATACTGGCATTCTACTCTCCTTCTGTTGACTCTTCTTTTGTTCTTGCTCCTTAGTAATGTTTCTGTTTTTTTATTCTTCCATACCAAATAAACCCTTGTGTTTTGTCGTTTTCTACTGTCCTCCTGATTACTTATCTTTTGTACTTGATCCTTAGTAATGTTTCTGGTTTTATAATTTTTACAATCTCAGTAACTTCTTGTGTCTTATTGGCTATCTTGTGTCCTCCTGTTTACTCTTCTTTTGTTCTTACTTCTTAGTAATGTTTCTGTTTTATAATTCTTCCACACCTAGCAAACCCTTGTGACTTAATAGCTTTCTACTGACCTCCTGATTACTCTTTTTTGTTCTTGGTCTTTAGAAATGTTTCTGTTTTCTAATTCTTCCACACCTAGTTAACACTTGTGTCTTAATGGCTATCTACTGTCCTCCTGATTAATCTACTTTTGATCTTGTTCCTTAGTAATGTTTATTTTTTATAATTGTTACAAACTCAGTAACTCCTTGTGTCTTAGTGGCTATCTACTGACCTTCTGATTACTCATCTTTTGTTCTTGCTCCTTACTAATGTTTCTGCTTTATAATTCTTCCACATACAATAAACCCTTTTGTCTTAGTGGCTTTGTACTCTCCTCCTGATTACTCTGCTTTTCATCTTGCCCCTTACTAATGTTTATTTTTTCTAATTCTTACAAACCCAGTAAACCCTTGTGTTTAGTGACATTCTACTGTCCGCCTGATTAAAATTCTTTTCATCTTGCTCCTTAGTAATGTTTCTGTTTTCTAATTCACCCACACCAGGAAAAACACTTGTACCTTAGTGGCATTCTATTGTTCTTCTGATTACTCATCTTTAGTTCTTACCCCTTTATAATGTTTTTTTTTTTAATTCTTACACACCTAGTAAAGCGTTCTGCCTTAGTGGCTTTCTACTGTTCTTCTGATGACTCTTCTTTTGTTCTTGCTCCTTAGTAATGTTTGTGTTTTCTAATGATTCCACACTGAGTAACCCCTTTTTATAGTGGCTTTCTACTGTCCTCCTGATTACTTATCTTTTGCTCTTGCTCCATAGAAATGTTTCAGCATTGATAGTGTTATGTCGCCAAGTATAAATGAATAACTCAACAACAGAATCAGAATATAAGTTGTATTCCGCGGAAAGACGGTTAGTATGTACAGAAGTGATAAGTAATATTTACAATAGAAAAGATACAAGAGTCCGATCCGTCCTAAGACGTGTGTATACGTGATTACTTCCGGTACGCCACCGGAAGTGTGACTAACTCTCGCACTGACTCTCAAGTGACTCTCTACGACTCTGTACGACTCTTCACGACTCCGTACGACTCATTATTGAGTTGTCCCTCCCAGTAAGGTTAACATGTGATACATGGGCAGTTTGGACTGGGATTTCCGGGCTATATAGCCCAGCCAAAAAATATCTGTCTATTTTTGCCCAGTCGTGTCTCTACCCTTCGGCGGAACCACGACTGGCTTACTGCTCTCTGATCGGAAGCAGAGAGCGCCCTCCGCCCGAAGGCAGAGTGCTGACAGTGTCGTAGAGTCGTCCAGCGACTCTGTACGACATTATTTAGCTGTCCCTCCCAGTAAGAGCAACATATGACACATGGTCAGTTTATATCTGGGCTTTCCGGGCGATATGGCTCGTCCAAAAAATATCTGTCTATTATTCCCTAGTCGTGCTTCTACCCTTCGGCGGAATCACAACTGGGTTATTGCTCTCTGCTCGGAAGCAGAGAGCGCCTCCCGCCCCAAGGCAGAGAGCTGACACTGTCGTAGAGTCGTCAGTCTAGTGACTCCGTACGACTGTATTTACCAGCCTTCCCACGTAGGCTGGATGTGACACATGGTCATTTTATAGTGGGTATTCCCGGCCATATAGCCGGGCCAAAAAATATCTGTCTATTTTTCCCCAGTCGTGGTTCTACCCTTCGGCGGAATCACGACTGGGTTAATGCTCTCTGCTCGGAAGCAGAGAGCGCCCCCCCCCGCCCGAAGGCAGAGAGCCGACAGTGTCGTAGAGTCGTCAGTCTAGTGACTCGGTGCGACTGTATTTACTAGCCTTTCCACGCAAGGCTGGATGTGACACATGGTCATTTTATTGTGGGTATTCCCGGCCTTATAGCCGGGCCAAAAATATGTCTGTCTATTTTTCCCCAGTCCTGGTTCTACCCTTCGGCGGAACCACGACTGGGTTATTGCTCTCTGCTCGGAAGCAGAGAGCGCCCCCCCCCCCCCCCGCCCGAAGGCAGAGAGCTGACAGTGTCGTAGAGTCGTCAGTCTAGTGACAATGTACGACTGTATTTACTAGCCTTCCCACGTAGGCTGGATATGACACATGGTCATTTTATTGTGGGTATTCCCGGCCATATAGCCGGGCCAAAAAATGTCTGTCTATTTTTGCCCAGTCGTGGTTCTACCCTTCGGCGGAACCACGACTGGGTTATTGCTCTCTGCTCGGAAGTAGAGAGCGCCCTCTACCAGAAGGCAGAGAGCTGACAATGTCGTAGAGTCGTCAGTCTAGTGACAATGTACGACCCTCCTGTAGAGAATCCACCATTGCTATATATAGCAATGGGAACAGTCCATTATGTAGTCAAATAGAGGCGGCGTCCTAACAGATAGGGAATATTTTAATTAAATTACTAATTTAAGTAATGTATTTTTCTTGTTACTAATTTCAGTGTTTAATGATGTTGTGGGGTTCTCCCTTTTCATAAAGACGGACACGTCCAGAGTATAATTATGCTACTGTTATAGAAGCGAGACGGGAGAATTTCAAATTTCCACAGTGAGTTAACTGGAGAATACGAGAGTCCAGAGAGAGACTGCAGTCAGTACACGCTAGTTCATAGTAGCTCTGTACTCCACTCATCCAGAAGATTATTATGTAATAATTTTAATATTACATGGTATAGTAAAGGATGACTTAAAAGAAATCGTTTCGCTTTCAGTCATCATAGTTTTCTTCATTGGAAGTACTTACAGTAAAATATAATATTTCTGACAAATGAATTATTCAATTATGGGAAAGGGAAATAAATTGTTAGAAACTGATCACAGAAAGGCAGAGCAAACACTCTCGCTGTTTACATAGAGAGGGCTTGCAAGACGTATGTTGAAGAGACTTCAACATGGAATACAAAGGAAACAACAGTGGCAGTTAGGACCCATTATTTTACATCTGATACACACAATGAGGAAAAAAATGCAGAAATTGACAATCACATGCTATCAGTCAGTTATGTGCGATAAATGATAAAAGTTGGAAGAATAATGCCCCTTTCGTTCAATGACTGACTAGGAAAAAGATTTCCCTCATTTGGCTGCCAGTTCTTTCTGCGGTAGTCTGATTGCCAACCAAAGCTATAGAACCCAATTTGTCCTGGTATTAAATTCTTTCACCTTTCGTCAGTCAGTTAAGTGCAATACGCAATATAAGTTTAGGGGATCATGTCTCTTTCAATCCATGACAGACGATTTTCCCATAGTAGATTGACACTTTTTTCTGCAGTAGACTGGTTGCCAACCAAGGCTATAGAAATCAGTCTGTCCTGCTATTCAATTCTTTTATCCAGATGAGTCCGTTAAGTGCCATACGTGATACACGCTTGCGCGATCATATCTTAAAAGAGGCACGACTGACTAGGCATAAGATTTTTCCACAGTAGGTTTCCATTACTTTTTGCGGTAGAATGGTTGCCAACGAAGGCTATAGAACTCAATCTATCCTGTTATTTAACCCATAGTTGGAGGGAGAAGAGATGGATTAATATCATTCCAAGGGTATTTGCGCGTAAGTGATTGCAACGAATTTGACTAGAATTTGAACTCGGCTCTCCGATTTTTTTATTCAGAGCCAATAGCCATTGCACATCAACGCAGGTAACAAAGTCAACTCAAAAATCTTAGAAATAAATTTCGTGTAAAAAGTTTCTCTTAAGCATCTCTTTTTGAATACAGTAAAAAAAAGAATGAGTTAAATCACTGACCCAAATGCGCTCGGAACAACATTCGATGGTTATATTCACACGAAATCACAACTCATCTCTACCGAGGGTTTGAGCGTACAGATATTGTTTTGACTGGTGATGGCGTGAAACTAATTTGAGCACATCTGGATGTTTTTTTTCTATTCCAGAAGAATCCCATAACATCCACCATCACCGACGATTTTATTTTGTGTTGACATAAAACTCCGCTTGACAACGGCAACACAAAATAAAATCGTCGGTGATGGTGGATGTTATAATATTTCAGTTTAAACAACCTCTCTGAAGATGGCTCATGTGAGCCGAAAGCTTAGAAGAAAATCAATAAATAATTATCCAAATGTTGGAGAATTTTTGTCTTTATTTTCAACTGAAATTAAAGCAAAAATACGACGACGCTTATAACGGCTCATGATTAAACATAATAGATATTCATTGTCTTTTATATTTAACAGCATATGTTTAGAAAAACTATATATATATATATAATATTTTCCTGTATAGAACTTGTGTATTGCTTTGAAAGTAATAATCTTATTATCAGAGAGTATAATGAGGGATAAAACTTAAAAGAAACAGTTTTGCTTCCGGTCATCATAT
This sequence comes from Ascarosepion bandense, assembly GCA_037127315.1. Lineage (NCBI taxonomy): Eukaryota > Metazoa > Mollusca > Cephalopoda > Sepiida > Sepiidae > Ascarosepion > Ascarosepion bandense. The sequence goes on from JBBBDQ010001215.1 coordinate 6,781,617, forward strand.
TTTTCTTAATTGAAAAGAACTTACAGTAAAATATAATAGGTGTGACAAATGAATTATTCAATGATGTGAAAAGGGGAGGTAACTGATAAAAGGGGAGGTAACTGATCACAGCAAGGCGCAGCTAACAGTCTCGCTGTTTATATAGCGAGAGTTTGCAAGGTCTGAGGTGAACAGACTGCAGCAGTTTTAAACGGAAAAGTGAATGTGAATAAGCTAAAATAGAAAACGAATTCACATTAAATTTCATGGCACACTATACTGACGCTAAAGATTATCACAACTCAGCATTATATATATATATATTATTGTATGAATTTTGTCTAAAGATCAGCCGATAAGAGAGTTGCGAAATATATTACCAATGGTTTTAAAAAACATCTAAATTACGCTTTTTGTTTTATATCTATATCTATATATATATATATATATATATTAGCCATCCACATACAAGCCCGTTTCGCAGATTATCACTGTGGCTAGACATATCCACTTGCTTCTAGGCCGGGATCGAAACTCGACCGATTTGGTGTCAGCCGGAGTCTCTACTCCCAAAGCCATCGGCGCATGGCATAGCCGAAGTGGAAACTGTATTTAAAATTTTCTTTTCCAGAGAGCTCAATCGTAATGAGAGCAGAATATAATAGTCATCCATATACAAGCCCGTTTCGCTGTATCACAGCTCAGCAGTGTGCCTAGACACACACACACACACATATATATATATATATATATATATATATATATATATATATATATATTTTTTTTTTTTTTAATCATTTCACCCCGAGCAAGGCAGAAACGCCACTGATGTGCAGGGGGTTACATAAATGTAGAAAGATTAATTAGAAAAGAGTGAGGAGTACAAGCTAGTTAGAAAGGAACAATAGAAAACTGAGAAAGCAGGTGCAATGACAGGTACATGGGCGGAGAGAAAGGGAAGGTTATACAGGGGAGGGGAGAGAGCTAGAGGCCAGTGGTTAGTAGGTGAGTATTAACTTTGCTTTTAAATTTCCGGAGGTCGTAGCCGTCAGGAAAGCAAGAATACGGGAGTGAGTTCCACAGGCGGGAAGTGCGAGAGAGGAAGCTGCAGGAGTAGAATTGTCGTCTGCGTTTGGCTAACCTGACTGTGAATGGGTGGGACCCAGTTGCCAGTCTGGTTGAACGGGTAAACAACTGTTGAGGAGGCATCAGTGACTTAAGCTCATCCGAGCAGAAGCCATGAAAGTATTTATAGAAGAGACAGAGGGAGGCCACATTTCGACGATGGGAAAGTGGCTGTAGACGAGTCGCCAGATCAGTACCTATCACATTACAGACTCTCCTTTGGAGCTTGTCAAGAACACTGAGGAGAACGGCAGGGGCACCTGACCATAAATGGCAGCAGTACTCCATGCACGGACGGATGGTTGACTTGTATATATGCAGGATGGATTCAGGTGGAAAAAACATCCTGGATCGACATAGTGACCCAATCTTCTTAGCAGTAGATTTTGCTATGGATTCAATATAGTGCTTCCATTTGAGGTCTGAGGACAGGGTAAGTCCGAGGAGGCGTAGTGTATTACTCTCCGGGAGAATCATCTGGTCCATGCTTATGGGAGGCAGAAGAGGTTGCCTGTAATGGTTGACAGACAACAGCTTGGTCTTCGAGGAATTGAAGTTGACAAGCCACTTCTTGCCCCAGTTCACCACAGAGTGTAGATCCCGCTCAAGGTCAACAGCGAGATTATGTCTGTCCGCCACGACAGGTTTCTTACTGGAGCGGGAGTATATTGTAGTGTCATCTGCGTAGATGCCTACTTGGGACCTGATCTCATCTGGGAGGTCGTTGATGAAAATAAGGAAGAGCGTTGGGCCCAGGATAGAGCCTTGTGGGACACCAGCATTCGTGCTGTAGGACGAAGAGGCACGCCCATTCAGAACGACCTTCATTTTGCGGTTATTTAAGAAAGATTGGATTAGGTCAAGCAGGCGACCGGTAATATCATAACCGCGTAGTTTGCATAGGAGGCCAGGGTGCCAAACCCTGTCGAAAGCCTTGGAGATATCCAGAGCAACCGCGCGAGCCTCGTCAGACTCATCAAGGGCCTGTAGCATGTACTCCGTTACAGTAGTTAGCAGGTCGGCTGTGGACCTGTCAAATCGGAATCCATATTGCCTGTCGGAGAACAGTTTGTGGGCGGTGAGATGATGAACTATTTCAGCATTTATTATAGCCTCGAACACTTTCCCGAATATTGGTAGAAGACTGATCGGGCGATAGTTGGATGGGTCCGAGGGTTCACCACAGTTCTTAAAGACAGGAACGACTGAGGAGAATTTCCAGCATGCAGGAAAGCAGGAAGCAGAAAGGCAGTAGTTAAACAGTTTAGAGAGGACAGGGGAAAGTTCAGGGGCACACCTCTTAAGGACTATCACCGGGATTCCATCGTCTCCACACGCCTTATGGGGGTCGAGTTTTGAAATTACTCTGGATACTATTGTCGGGGTAATATATACGTCATGCAGTTTGGCCTCAGTTCTAATAGGGAAGTCGGGTGGGTGCACTCCGGACGAGTCGAGTGTGGAGTTGGATGAGAATCTGCGGGCAAAGCACTCAGCTTTCTCAGCAGATGACGTGAGAACGTCAAATCCATGGATTAAAGGAGGTATTGAGGATTTCCTATTGTTGAGCACCCGTTTACAAATCCTCCAATAGTCCTTGGAGCCGAACTTGCGGTCAGCTATGTGCTGTCGCATTCTCTCCGCAAACAACTTTTTGGCGTCATTTAGGGTTCTCTTGCACTCACTGCGAGCGGATGTGAACAGGCGCCTATTGTGATCAGTTGGCTGTCTCTGGAATAGATGGAAGTAATGGTTCCTGTGGGCAATGGCGGCTGAGCAGGCCGGAGAGAACTACGGAGAGGAATGAGGTTTTAAGCAATACTTCCTGGTGGGCATGAAGGCATCAATGCCAGCTTTCACCCATGACGAGACCTCAGAGGCACAGTCATCAACTGATAGGTCAAACACTTTTCCCCAAGGGACGTCGCAGAGGAAATCGCGAAAGGCATCCCAGTCAGCTTTTTGGTAGAGGTAGGAGGTTCTATGAGTAGGGGGATCCTGGGGGGAGTGAGATTGGAAAGAAATACTGAGGGAGACTACAGCGTGGTCGGAGTTGCCGAGAGGGCAAAGCTGCGAGACTTGACAGGCGTCGGTCGCAGAGGTGAAACATATATCTAGCAGTGAGGAATGACCCGAGGGTGTGCTTGGGAAGCGAGTGGGGAAGTCCACCACTTGCGTAAGGGATTAGGAAATAGCAAAGTTCACGGCGTGAATGCCCGCCGAATCAGTAACAGCGTTTTCAAGCCACTCAGAGTGATGGGCATTGAGGTCTCCAAATACAAATATGTGGGCAAATGGGTGATAGGAAATAGCCTTATCTATGTCGTCGGCAATGCTATCTAGTAGGGAGCAGTCAGGAGAGGAGGGAGAACGGTAAAGGAAGAATAGGTAGCTAACCGAACTGAGGAGAGACAAGCGGAGACATATCTATTGGTGGTCAGTAGATTCGAGTGAAGTCACCCTAGTTATGGGGAGGTGTTCGCTGACATAAACACCCAGCCCATGCATGTGGACAGTAGAATCCTTCCTTAAAAAGGGAAGATAACCAGGGATGAAGAGGTCAGAGGAGGGAATAGCTGAGTTGAGGTTAGTTTCGCAGAGCGCGAGGATGTATGGGGACTTTTCATGCAGGAACGCTTCTACACTAGCAAAGTTAGTACGAATGCCTCGGATATTAGTGAAGGAGAGGTTAATGGGCTTAGGTGGTTTGGATTTAGCTGGTTTAGGGTCATTTCTGTTTTGTCTTGTCATGTTTTTTGTTTATAGAAAGAGACCTAGGGTAGAGGATACAGGCGGTCATTACCCACGATCTGTGCTGGGAGGGAGACTGGCTAGGGCTGCAACAAGGTGTGGCCTCGGGGTTGCCCACCGAAAGCGCTTGCAGGGACACCTATCCATGCGCGACATGGCCACTACAAGAACCCCGATATTATACAACTGTTGATCAGAGCAGCCGCTCTTGACGCTACGCAAGAGTTAGGGCTCCTAACTACCAGTCGGAAGCAGCAACCAGGAAACTGCCAACCCGGTACCCTCACAGTGATGAGCCATTGCCACCAACCGGCCAGATCGCAGGAAACTCACGGAAGCACCAGTACCAAGGTCTGAAGAGAGAGGAGTGAAAACCGGAAACCACATCCTAAACAGGAAACAAGGAACGAGCCTCTACTCCAGTTCAATAGACGTGGGAGGAGTATAGACCGGGCGATAGTGTGACCTATCTACTCCTATTAAAAAAAAAAAAAAAAAAAAAAACACAAACTTACAAAAGTGGAGTTTAACTAAGTTTTAACTTAGTTAAAGTCCAAATGAACTCCAAAAAGGGGTGAGGGACAAAAACACAGATATATATATAAAAACAAAAAAAAAAAAAAAAAAAAAAAAAAAAAAAAAAAAAAAACAAACAAACGGAAAATACCTCACAGTTTAACACAGGAAATTTGAATTAAAGATTCATTCTTCAATTCTTGCTTTTCCCAAAAGTCAACGGCGAGTCAGCGTGCTAGGTAAATTCCCATTCAAAGAACAACACGTGGCATGGAGCTGTAATGGCTGCTGATAACTTGGCCAAAGTAGCTTCGCATAACAGAATAAATATAAATTTCAAACTTTTTTTTTTTTCCTCCCAAATGAAGCATGAACTCCAAAAAGGTGGGGGGGGGGACAAAAACACAGATATATATATAAAAACAAAAAAAAAAAAACAAACGGAAAATACCTCACAGTTTAACACAGGAAATTTGAATTAAAGATTCATTCTTCAATTCTTGCTTTTCCCAAATATATATATATATATATATATATATATATATATATATATATAATTTTCGTGAATTTCGGTAACTTTGTATGTTTGCATTTGTTGACATTACGATACATTTCAGTGCAGAGATGGTTATTTACGAGAATCGAAATTTGTGTTATATAGGCTTGATTTGACTTCGTTTAGACTGTTGGTCATTTGTGGTCGTGTGGTCTAAGACAATTGGTGGCTTCTTTTATATTGATAGGGGTTGCAGGTTCAAAATAAATATATATACTGTTTGATTATAAACAGCATATCTACATAAATACGAGTGTCGATGAAAAAATAATGCTTAAACAAATAAGGTAAATTGTTCTTGTAATTTTTGTCCATTGTATATCATGCTCTTGATAAAATAATTAAAATATTACCTTAATATTATAAGAGGTAACTTCCACGAACAACGGCTGAACTTAAAATCAGTTTAACGGTTATATTGAAATATGCACCTGATGACTGCGCAGTGTATGAAAATCAGAGTCATGCCACAATGTAGGATAATACACACACACACACACACACACACACACACACACACACACACACATATATATATATATATATATATATATATATAAGCAAATACAGAAATAGGTGTATTTAACATGTATCAATGTACAACCCAGAAATATGCGATTGATGAGTGACTGAGAAAAAACATTGACGATTTTCTTTCTTTTTCTTTTAAATTGTCTTTCGGTAGAGTAAGTCAATGCATTTGATTTTTACTAGTTATTGCACATAATTTTGTTTGAATTAATATTCAGAATATGCAAGTACACATGTTTACCTTTCGAACAGTTTCTATTCAAGAAAAAGAATTCTTATTTTTCACTTTACATCTCACGTTTGTTTTTATAAATTTTGGATCCGATACCATAAGCATAAAAACGAAAAAAAAAAAAGTTCAGTTGTTTTTACAACTTTCAGCCTATTAGAAGATGGTATTTTGAAAACGATACCGCCAATATTGAAATGATTTTTTTTTACGTATTTAATAACCGTATTTATTCGGGCCCTTGCAATACGTTTCCTTTGAAATATAAAAGAAAAACAACGAATGTGAGATATTTAGATCTGCAACACGGAAAGCTAATGGGTGTAGCATGAAACAGAATATGAAAAAAGAAAAAAAAACATTGTGCACGGGCAAGAGTATCTCCCTAACCTAATTAAGTTATTTTTCTCAAGCAATAACTATGCACTCCGAGCATAGATATGCGTATAAATTTTCACATACTTTCATTTTTTAATGAATATTATATATATATATATATATATATATATATATATATATATATATATATATAAAGAGAGAGAGTGGGAGAGAGATGGAGATCAATAAATGTGCATACTTAAAGTAACAATGACTGCCCTCTCATATTCGAGGATACACGTCTACCAGGGTGGTTAGCTAATCCCCATTGCAGACGCCTGCTCAGGCACTCTTGTGTTTGGTCAACACGCAAGCAGCCTACCTGTGGTTTATACTGCAACTATACTGAGCAGATCCTAGTTAAAGTTTTCGGGGCGAGAAAGAGTGGCCGAGTGGTTAAAACCTTCAATTTTTGCCAATGAAGCTAGGGTTCGAATCTCACCATCGCGGATTTATCAAGAAGGTGATTCCTGATGTTATCAGATTGTTGCGTTCAGAACATATATATATATATATATATATATATATATATATATATATATATATATAGGACTACACGCACATATATTATTAGAAATATTTTATAGATACATGAATTTTCTCTCTTTGTAGGGTTCGTGATTACTGGCCCATTGATTGGACTGATAGCGGCCCAGCTTTTGCCTCTTTCTTACTACGTCTTCACCGATTTAACGCGGAGTAATTCTTGCTGTGGGAAACTCAACCAGCAGTCACATAGTCTCCGAAAATGGAGCGCTCGAAAAGACAAAATATGTTCGATGATGTCCTAATAGCTTCAGCAAAGCATCAGAAAAAAGAATCCCTCTTCAACTTCAGCATTCAAGATGAATGCATTTTGACGTCGGAACTGGAAAAAAAGAACTGTTAACATAATGAACTACAATGATTCCAGTTAATTTTTTTTCGCAAAAACCAATGTTTTTTCGCATCCATTTTCTTAAAAAACAATTTTGTATCTTCCTTCTGATTCTTACTCTTTCTGTTACAAATTCTTTCCTTTTTCCACTCAAGATTGGTGTTGTCCTGTTTTCCCTCGCCGTGTCACGTCAATGACATTTTGCCATTATTTTCTGCAGAAGACAACTTAACTTGTCACTAAAATTCTAAGGGGTTCAAAACCCCGCTCACTTTGATAAAAATAGCATAATATAAATATTTTTCTGGCGTTAAAAAAACAGTACTCAGTGTAATATAACACATAATTTGAACTATATTAATAAATGTACATATTACCTTACGTCTATGGAAGTATATATATATATATATATATATATATATATATATATATATATAACTATCCGCATATAAGCCTGTTTTGCTGTATCAAGTGTGTTTTGCTCCTCAGTGTGTCTAGATTAACCGTTTTGTCTCAAGCCCTGACTGAAAACCCATCAATGTTACAGCAGACGGATATTCACCCACCAGACCAAAAAAAGCAACGTCAGGAAAGGGCCGATTTCATAGCGTTATTTACGATATGTAAACAACGCTAACAACGACAGCATTCTGTCTGTTAACCGCTTCGAACGGGCGTTCTACACGGTAGCCAGAGAACATAGCGTAAAGCCGTAAATAGTTGCTCTTTATGAAGTGTTTGCCTTTCTCCAGGACTCAATGACAAGCGAGAGGTTGATATTTAATATAATACCGAAATCTTGATAATGTTTAAAGTTACCAAATTGACAAATGGATATATTGCATGAAAAGAGAGGATAGATTTGATGAAGCATATCACCAGTTAAGTCTTCATCAGATCCAAGACGAAATGGGAAAAAAATTAAGCATGTGTATATTTGTATATGAAAAAATTGGTACCTTTAAACTCTGTCAGTATTTCAGTATTCTATTAAATTGTCGATGGACTGTCGATACGAAAAAACGCATTGATAAAACACAGATTAATGTGTTGCTTTCCAACCCATTTTGAAGGATTACATAAGGATCTGCCATCGGATTCCTTTCGGAAATGACTATATAATCCTCTGACTTTAGAGTTATTCCGATAATGAAAAGAGGAATTTAATTTTAATCTTAAAAAAACTGAGAAAAGTTTAAAATTCTTTTGATTTGTAATAGAAAATGTACTAACGACGTTTTTTCAAAATCACTCTTCTTCATTCTTTTTCTATGCTAAACCACATTTTCATATCTTCAAATTTCGATATTATTTTTACTTCTTTAAAATTCCGACAGTGCTACATAACTTTAATTCCTTTTATGTGTGTAAAAGGCAACAAAAGTAGAAGCTTCTATATAGATAATGTATATCTTACCATTCTTTCAGAATCTGAGAAAATTACTTGAAGAAAAGCTTTCAAATCGCCCCCGTGCTTTTGGTCTATTTAAAATGCGTACTGGTCATGCCACTACGGTTTCTGGATCAGATCGAATAAATTTAGCTCGGGAAATAAGGAAATTGATACAGGCAGTGTTCCGAGTATTTTCACTCTACACCGCAAATTGAAACTGTCGTTCCTTATCGGGTTTTTCATTCTTCAAGTGAAAGACATAAAGAAGGGCAAAAAACAAAAATAAGAAAAAACTACAATAATTTCGCATGATTCAGCGCACCAAATTCTGCAATACACTCCCAAAATACCAGAATTATAAAACTTATTTTCTGACCTATCAGTAGAAGTTTTTCATAGTAGCTATTGTTGAGCCGCATAGACTCTTGGTAAATTAATTAAATAAAAAAGAATAATGTTTTCCTAGGATCTTTCATGCTTTTCCTGATCACGTATACGTCGTCTCTTGGAGTTGTTTTTCGCTACCGTCCGTACACTCCTTTACGTTTTGGGCTGAGATAGATAGATAGATAGATAGATAGATAGATAGATAGATAGATAGATAGATAGATAGATAGATCTTTGTGCAAATTATATAAACAAAAAGAATAATGTCTTCCTAGGGTCTTTCACACTTTCCCTTATCAAGTACACGTCGTCTCTTGGAGTTGTTTTTCTCTTCCATCTACACTTTCCTTTAAGCTTTGGATTGAAATAGATAGATAGATAGATAGATAGATAGATAGATAGATAGATAGGACCTTATTTAGATTAATTGAAACAAAAAGAATAATGTCTTACACACATTTGAAACAAAAAGAATAATGTCTTTCACACATTGCCTGACAATGCATACGTCGTCTCTCGGCATTGTTTTTAATTTCCGACCGCTTTTTTCTTTAAACTGTTAAATACTGTTTGTTTCTTCGTTCTGATTACGTATCTGGCAGTTGAAAGACTGACACCAACAATATACGCGATCTTTCTGTAACGCTTGCCAATGCGTTCCTGCAGCGTTACAATTTTAGTACCCTTCTTTGGGGTATCGTCTTTCGCAGAAAATAGCCGTAAGAGAACTAATCGACAATAGCGTCTGGGCGTGATAAAAATCCGATGCAATCACGGCTGACACAATATTTTTCAAGGCTAAACATATTTCATCATACTCCCCCAAAACAGATTCATTTGCTGCACGCCACTGCAAATAACCTGATGTCAGTAACAAATAGACACCAATTACAACCTTTCACTCAAGTGGGTCTAAATAGTAACCTAAAGCAGTTGTCATACAAAGATGTATGACATGTTGATTAACGGTGTATGAGGGTAAGCAGACAGTGAAATATCACACGCTTTGATTCAATTACTAATTAATAGCTGCATTGTTTATTTACAGGTAAACTGACTGATAAAAAATACTCAAAAAATAAAGCTAAGTTGCAATTTCCTATTCTGCCTATGAAGGAATCATGCTTCAGCTTAGAAGCCTTAAATGTATTAATTTCAACGTTTTCCAATTCCTTTTATTAATAAGTACATTGTTTCTTTACACTTAACCTGACTGATCAAAGAAATCTTCAAAAAACGAGTTTGGACTTAGAAGTTCAGAAATTGACTATAAAGTAGTGATGCTAGCGACGGGAACTCTTGCATACATTATTTAAAACTCCTCTTAAGGGCATTCCAACCTTAGTAGTCATTTTATGCCGAAAATCATTTTGAGTGACTTTGAATGAAAAAAAATGAATGAACAGCCTATTTTGAACTGCCATGTGTCAATTTACCTGGAAAGAAACAGTGATAACATTATTAAAAAGAGGAATTCAAAATTAATGCATACCAGATTTTGCGGCTCTGGCATCATTTCTGCATAAAGAGTAAAGTTTTCAGCTGATCCTACAGCTAAGCCATATCAACTCAGAAGTCATGGCAATTAGCACATATTAACGAGTAAGAATCTGTGGTGAGTTAGGGTCAACTATATCTTATATATCTGGATTAATCAACAATATGCTGTTCTTAATTATGACAATAGATTCTATTGCATAGACATTTGGAAATTCATTAGCTTCGTTTGCGTATTTTAAATTTAAAACGATAGTTTTTTTTTTAAATTACAAGCATCGAGAAAGTCATAAATTAAAGTTTAAGATGACCCACGCATAACTTATAATCAATGTACATTCACTTCTAAATTCAGCTGTCCACAAAATAAATTATCAAAATATTTATCATCACCAGGTATGACACCATCATTACTGCGATACTCGTTCCCAATCGAAGTGTTTTTTTCATGTTGGAGAACAGATCATGGTATAATCAATACAAGAGAGACGTGATCAACCAGTTAACCCTCTAGGGCTATTCGTATCATATTTGATACAGTATGAAAACAAGCCTTGAAAGAAATATTTTCCTGAAAAGAGAAATATTTTATAAATTTCAAATGAAAGCAGTACTGACTGCTCAGTCAATGAATACCAAATGTTTCCTTATAGGGAAATACCAAATGTTTCCTTATAGGGAAATACTGTATCAAATATGATACGAATGGCCCTAGAGGGTTAAAACCCCAGTTACGGACAACAGCCATTGAAACCAAGGACTTATGAGCTGTATTATTGTTCTGATAAGACGAGACCACTTTAATCAGATTTCCTTAGTGTTTGTTCAGGATAGGCTCTTTGAACTACCTCAAAAAGTTGGGCAGTACTCTCCATTGATGATATGGCCCTCTTAGAGATAGTACATAAACAAAATGCTTTTTTCATCTAAGAAGATGGGGCCATCACTTTCCATGCAGATAAAATAACCTGGCGTTCTTTTGAGCATGTGTGAAGTTAAAGTTAAAATACACAAAGGAAGTTAATAAATCTCTATGCAATAGAATTTATTGTTACCAGTAAGAACAGTAAGTACATTGTTGATTAATCCAAATATATACGATATATGTGGACATGCCTCATCACATCTTCCTTCTTAATATATTCTAACTGCCACGATTCTGAAGTGAAATGGCTTGACTGCGAGGACCAACTGAAAACTTCCCCCGACTGATTATGAATAGCACGAGATTATTTTTTTATTATCATACATTGTTATTTTCATTGTTTGAACTGTTCTCCTAATCTTTATTGTTATATTCAGGAACTTTCGTCCGTTTTAGGCTCCGAGATTCTGCAGATGGTTGGAATTTCGAACAGAACCATTTATTCAGATCACTACGCTGATCGTTCTCGTTCCATATCCGAGATATATTAACGATTAAAAAGGGCCATAGCTAATACATCCGGAAGCATTATGACACATGGAACAAGAACAACCCCAGTGTTCGATAAAGGGTTCAGTTCAAAATCCCAACCAGGTCGGAGCGTACAACGGTAAAAAACGTTGTAAATATAGCAATAATTATGAGGACAACAGTCCCAAAAATGTATATGGCTTCGAATATTTTTAGTTTTTGTTCATTGGTTTCATGTTTAAGTATGGTTGTGTTTTCGACGAGGATTTCGTGGAATTGTGTATGGGGCATGGTATGTTGTTTTAAATGTCTAAATATGTTAAAATTATCGTTTAAATATATATATATATATATATACTAAAGGGCTTAATTATATTATATATATATATATATATATATATATATACTAAAGGGCATAATTATTATTTATACTCGAGTATTTAAAAAATGATGTATTTCATAATATTTTTAGTATTTATTGCCAAGTGAATAATTGTAAATGAAAATAGAATGGTTCTTTTGTTAATACAGCGCAATAACATGTGCATCAAATGAATTTGTAAATATTTGATAATTATCTAATTGCATTTTCATCAATGAAAGAAGGAAGAAAATGTAAGGTGATTCGGACAAGTTAATTTCTTCCTTGCCTTGTAAAATTTTGCAAAGTAATTATAACAAAAGAACCATTCTATTTTCATTTAGACATATCCACTTGCGAATAAATACTAAAAAATAGTATGAAATACATCATCTCTTATAAAATACTGGGGTTGCCTAATAATTATTGCCGGTAGTGTATATATATATATATATAAAAAAAGTAGAATTGGACACAGGCAAAATTGGATCAAAATCGCTGACAACAATATTGAAGAAAAAAGAATGCAATTTACACGAGTCAATCTGAAAAAAATTTCTAACCAACAAAAAATGAGCGATTCTTAAAAATGAGAAATACTTAACAAGCCAGTGTGAAAATACCCAGCAAATTAACACGCACGCATATCAACCCTCTGATCTGTTTACAGACAACTTATCTGTATATACTGTGTTTACAGACATCAAAATGACAAACGATCTCAATATGTAAAGTCAGTAATTTATTGATTCAATTTATTGAGAAATTATCAATAAATGAAAAAAATTTAACAAGCCAGTGTAAAAATCCCCAGCATATCAACATTCTGACCGGTTTCCCGGCCACTTATCTATATATACTGTCTTTAGCTACTAGTAAGAGAAACGGATCTTTATATGTAAAGTCAGAAATTTATTCGTCTGAAGAGTTTACTTTGGACTCGAAATACCTATAGCGACACAAATATAATTAAGGACACTTAAAATATTATGTAAAAGATTAATATTATCAATAATAATAACAATAAATTTACACTTTTGAATTGGAGTAATTAGACTAAACTATCGCCCGGTTCATACTCCACCCACGTCTATTGAACAGGTGAAGTGGCTCATCCCTTGTTCCCTGTTTAGGATGTGGTTTCCAGCTTTCTCTTTTCCAATCTTTTCACTCTTACGTAGCCCCCTGCACATCAGTGGCTTTACCGCCTTGCTCGGGGTGATATGATTAAAAAAAAAAACTTTAAACAAAACGTTCACAAATTATCACATTTTGTTTGCCTATACCAATTTCTCTCGTTGGAACAACTGGAACAAGCTCTTTTTCTGTCTGTCTGTCTGTCTCTCTGTCTCTCTGTCTCTCACTCTATATATATATATATATATATATATATATATATAGTCATCCGCAGACAGATCTGTTTCGCTGTATCACAGCTCATCGGTACGGTTAGACTCCGATTGCTTCTAACCCAGGATTGAAGTCCGACCGAATTGGCGCCAGTCGGCGATTCTACCTCTGAGCTATGGGTGCTCGGTAGATATTTCTAATATGAAGTATATGCGATGAAAAGTTCGTATTTTTACCGGTAGCAATAATCAAAACAAAAATAAGCATGTGAAAAATCACCTCATGTTTAAGATTATTGATGATTTTTATTATAAATAAAACGCAGAAATCTTCTCGACCGGGGAGGAATTTTACCGTCAAGAAAAGACATCACAGGAATTTCCTCCTGGGTAGAGAAGATCTTTGCGTTTATTGTAATCCTCGAGTGCTGATGAAGTTTGATTTAATATTCGAAACATGCAAATACACATTTTGCCTTTGAAAATGTTTACATCTAGTGATAAAAAAATGTTTTATTACTTTTCGTTTTTATTCTGTGTTCTTTATATTTTCTTTACCAGAAAAAAGGATTAAACCTGTTGTTTTTACCGCCTACGGTCAACGAGAAGATGTGTAAACAATAGAGCCAATATTTAAAAACAATTATTTTTTAACGTATTTATTTACAGTACTTATTTAAGCAACAGCAATACGTATTCTTTGAAATATAAATAAAAAATGTATATTAAATATCTAAAGACACGGAAACAAATTAATATTTTATTTTTTTGAAATGAGAATTTTCTCGCGTCTTACCAAAATTGATCTGATAAAAATACATTTAAAAATAGAAAAAATCCACTGCGTTAAATATTAATTCTTTTTCTGTGTGCCCTGTCTTTTCAAAACGTAGGCGATCATGGCTTTCTACTTTTCCCTATCCCTGGTTGCTCTTAGCACGTTTTCTTCTGTTACACCACACAACCCCTGTTCTCTCATTTACCTGCTCAGGCCCTTCAAATAAGTGATACGCTGCTTTCCTCTGTCTCTGTTTCCCTCTATCTGGCCTGTCAGTATCAGGTTCTTCAAGCCCTTCTTCCAGGTTGCATAACACAGGAACTCCAGTTGTCTCTTCCTGATGCTCAATATTAATTTTCTTTTCGTTGCCATCCTTTCCAACACCTCATCATTGCTGATATGATGGGTGATATTCGCAGCATCCTTATGTAGAACCACATTTCCGCTGCTTCAGGTTTTGCCTTCATTTCGATAATATTGTCCAACATTCACTGCTGTATTGAAGAACTGACATCACATAGCAATTTAAGACTTTCTTCTTTGTTTCTAGTGAAAGTTTCCCGTCTCTTAATACTTTACTCAGCTTCTGGAACTCGTCCTTCGCCATGCCAATTCGCCTTAGAATCTCTATGTCGCCCTTTCCATCTCCTGTTAGAACACTTCCTAGGTATTTAAACTTTTGTTCTTGCTTGATTCTAGTATCCCCCACCTGTATATGGCATTTTGGGTTGTTACCCAACATAAAAAATGCGTCGTCTCAGAGAGAGAGAGAAAGAGAGAGAGAGAGAGAGACAGACAGACAGACAGACAGACAAACAGACAGACAGATAACCACGTATTCGAAGTCAAACATTATCACTGATAAATCTCTCTTTTAATTATCGGTCCCTAGTTACGATATTCTTAAAATTTGATACAATGCAAAAATATCACAATAAAATAATCGTTCAGTAATTGTTTACAACTATTATACTGGAACTTATGCATCAAAATACAAATAGATATGCGTTCTGGTGCAGTGGATATTGGTTCGGAACAAGAAATCGAGGAGCCGTGTTCGAATTCCAGTTGAATTCAATGAATTCACTTACTCGTCAGTAACCTTGGGCAAGGTATTAATCCGGCACTTTCCTCCATTTATGGGTTAAATAACAGGACAGATTGGGTTCTGTAGCCTTGTCTGGCAACCAGTCTACCGCAGAAAGTAAACTACTGCGGAACAATGTTCTGCACAGTCAGTCATGTCTCTTTCCAGACATGATCGCCCAAGAGTGTTCCACGTATGGCACTTAACTGACTGAATTCATAATAATACTTATGAAATCATATTTATTTTTGGTATATGAATTTTATGAAACCGTTTCTAAATCTTTGGATTACCTTTTAATCAGTCCGCCTCACCTGCTATGCACTTCTGTCACACCTATGAGGGGCACAGCAACGTTTGGAAACAACTGTACTAGAGTAATTAAATCCATTACTATGAAGTTTTTATTTTTTTCGATGAGAAATTTCTCTAAAACTATATCGCTAAATACGCAACATTTACGAGGGTTGATTTACTCGTAACGGAAAGGGAAAAAATGGGTTTTCATGGTTTCTTATTGATTTTCCTTTTGCTACGTGATATTTTACAGGAGTTTATTGAAGAAAAACATTGAATTTCACAGCATGCCTCCACTGTTTGTTTCAGCTCAATGAGTCCGTTCCATGAAAAACGGAAATTTGAACCCAAGAGACTTTGCAGACAAGAAGTCGCCATCTAACCAAATGCTCTATAGACAATGTCTATTTTGCTGGAACAATGGGTGGCATTAAAGAAACACACACACACACACACACACACACACACACACACACACACACACATACATACAATATATATATATATATATATATATATATATATATATATATATATATTTTAGAGAGTAAGAGAGAGAAAAAATAGACAGAGAGAGAGAATTAGAGTGAAAGTGAGAGAATTTTATAAAGGATTTTATATCCGGCATTATGTGGTATTTTTTTAAACGATATTTTCAGTGGGTACATAAATATGGTTGCTATCATATTTTTTCATTTATTTAGTAAAAACAGGGAAGTTCAATTCCTGCCAAAGGTACGTCATTTGAGAAGACTTATCAAGTAATGTCGGTTATTAATTTTATACGTTTGTACCGAGTGAAATTAAATTATATGCTAATAAGTATATATATATATATATATATATATATATATATATATATATATATATATAAATAAATGAACAAGAACGAAGAAAATAATTACAACGTTCAAAACATTCATTTTAAACGATGCTCAATATAAAAATAAACCAATGAATAATTACGATGAATATAACTTTTGACCATGTGCAAACTATAAACTATTACAATATTGTACATTTTGATTCGACATTGGAAGAACAATGTCTTATCACGTACTTAACCGTCTAGGGCCATTCGTATCATATTTGATACAGTATGAAAACAAGCCTTGAAAGAAATATTTTCCTGAAAAATTTTTAAGAGAAATATTTTATAAATTTCAAATGAAAGCAGTACTGACTGCTCAGTCAATGAATACCAAATGTTTCCTTATAGGGAAATACCAAATGTTTCCTTATAGGGAAATACTGTATCAAATATGATACGAATGGCCCTAGAGGGTTAATAATGATGATTAATAATAATCATTATTAAGTACCTGATGAGACATTGTTCTTTTAATGTCGAAACAAAATGTACAATTTTGTAGTAGTTTATAGTTTGCACATGTTCTAAAGTAATAATCAATATATGTATATATATATGAAGAAATGTACATATCCTCCGTCTATGGCACCACTCGGAGTTTTATGCGTAATGCCATCATCAGGTGCATATTTCAAACAGACAGTATAATGGTTTTAAATATAAGTTCACTCGATGTTCATGAGAATTAAATTTTATAAAGTTAAGTTAATCTTAATTTTAAGTGAAATTTCAAATTTTCAATTTAAATTAAAAGTTTTATTTACATGTAATTGTACAATATTTAAACTTTCAATGTTGTTATCAAAAAAGCAGTAACTTAACTTTATAACATGAAATTTCCATGAACATCAAGTGAACTTAAATTCAAATCTATGAAACCGTCAGTTTAAAATATGCATAACAAGTCGGGCCATAAAAGTAGGCTAATAATTATATATATATATATTTATATATATATATATATGTGTGTGTGTGTGTATTTATGTATATATATATACATATATACACATGTGTGTATATGTATATATATATATATATATACATACACACACACACACACACACACGCATATATATATATATAATCCAGCTCTCTTCATGCATTGAGCATTGTTTTATTAACACCTGAATAATAATACTATAGATATGTACACCCTCGTTATAGGCATATTTATTAATTTACATCTTTGTATATATTTATCGTTCATTCAGTAATGAATTAGAACACTCTTAGTTACTGGCGTATGTGTACGTGTTATATCACAAGCTAAACGTCTGCCTTCTTCTATCGAGTACCTATAGCTAAAAGGTAGAATCGCCTACTGACGGAAATTCGGTCAGGTTTCAATCCTAGATAAAAGCAATCGGATGTCTAATCTGGTACAGTGAAACAGATCTGTCTGCGGATGACTATATATATATGTATATTTAGTATATCGAGGCAGCAAGTAATTTTCTAGACATATGCTATTAAATATAAGAGACAATGAATGTCTATTATGTTTAATCATGAGCCGTTCTAAACGTCGTATTGGTCAACAATACGGTGATCCTTACTCATACACACAGTAAGAGGAACCTGCAGATATTGAAGGCCATGTACATCAAATCAAAACAACCAACACTCAATAAAATCAACTTTAAAACAGGAAATAACATATTACATTGCATTTGACTAGATGGTTTTGTTGTCATTTCGCGCTATCCCGCGGTGTGACGTCATAAAACCGCATCGCAAACTTAAGAACTGCGTTTATTATTTTTGGTAACCATTGCCGTTGCCAAGCGGAGTTTTATGTCAACACAAAATAAAATCGTGGGTGATGGTGGATTTTATAATATTTCAGTTTAAACTACCTCTCTGAAGATGGCTCATGTGAGCCGAAAGCTTAGAAGAAAACCAATAAATAATTATCCAAATGTTGGAGAATTTTTGTCTTTATTTTCAACTGAAATTAAAGCAAAAATACGACGTTAATAATGGCTCATGATTAAACATAATAGACATTCATTGTCTCTTATATTTAATAGCATATGTCTAGAAAATATATGTATATATATATATATTTGTGTGTGTGTGTTTGTGTGATTTAATGACCATATGATGCCATAGAAAAATAATTATTTAAATTTTTATACCCTAATTGCTACAATTTCTTTATACGTTGGTCACTTTCTTTCTCACTACTTAATTTTCCATCTTTCTTTCTGATATATCCCAGGAAAGGATACATATATATCATTCATGGTAGTTAAGCAGTTTAGGCAAATATAACCGTGTAGGACAAGCTAATAAGTAGACGTAATGGACAGTACTTCTCGTATGCAGTATCCTGAGACGTTGGTGTAGTCAATAGTCGTAGAACAATAGTCGTAGACTAATAGCAGTAGACCTCTCTTCGTCCTCGCCTTCGTCAGTATTCATGGCTAACACCAGCCAATCACATTACTGTGAGGGAAAACCAAGGTGTATGCATATTCATTACATATTCATTACATCACTTTCTTTCTTTTTCCTCCGAAAATATTACTATTAATAAATATGATATACGCCCCTTTGATTTCATCTCTTTGTATTTTAATAATTTTTAAATTTAAGAATTTTCTTTTTAATATTTGATCTCTATGTAATCTTTGTTTAAATTTTACTCTTGATATATTAAAAAACAGTAACCTAAATTATAAGATTTATCTCCCATGAACAACGACTGAACTTAAACTTAAATCTATTAAACGGTCATTTTTAATATACAACTGAAGATTGCATAACACATGAAACTCAGACTTGTGCCACCCACGTAGTATAATGTGTATTTTTATTAATATATAATTAATAGTTCTATTCATACTAAATTGAACACTGCTTTATTAACACCTGAATAATATATTTATACATGCGTGTGCCCTCATATCTATATTTATTAATCCACGCAACTATATATATATATATATATATATATATATATATATGTGTGTGTGTGTGTGTATAAGACGCGCCAGAGTACATGTTGGCTTTCCTTATGTAGATAGGGGTAGTAGTTTCGAATCCTGCCGAAAGACAAACACATAATAAAACCGGTAGAAATAAATATATAATACTGTTTGATTAAAAATAGAATATCTACTTAAATACGGGTATCAATCAAAAATAATGTTCAAACAAATCATTATATATATATATATATATATATATATATATATATATATAAACAGAAATAGGCTTGTTCCAACGAAAGAAATTTGTATAGAATAAAAAGTGAGAGAAGCCGTGAACGTTTTGCTTAAAGTGTAGATTTATTGTTGCTATTATTATCATTAATATTACTTGCTTTTTATGATATATTAAATGTCCATAATGGTATTTGTGACTAAACTTGTTGCTAGTCTAAAGTTGACTCTCTTCTGCCGAATAAACTTGTGACTTCACGTATCGAGATACGTTTGCTTTTCTGATGGCCAAGGTATTGCGTATAAATATATAAGTCAAGTGGTGATCAGGTCAGAGTGTTTAAATGTTTGCGTGCGTGTTGGGTATTTTTTCGCACTCGCAGGTTGATTTTCTTCTGTCTCCTTTGTTGTCTGTAAAAGTTTTTTTCACTAACTTGCGAAATTTGATTTTGTCTTTATATTTAAATGTGTTTCCAGCAATTTTGATTGAGTTCTACTCTACTGGTCATCTAGTTTTTTTTATTGCTTAGGAAATACTATTTGAATTTAGTGTTCGTGTATGTGTGTGTTTTATAATATATAATACTTTTTATAATATTATTATAATTTTTATTTGTTTATAAAAAAATTGTATATAATTTTTTATAATATATATATATATATATTATTGAGCTGTGATTAAGCATTGTATCAAGATTGATATTTTTTCAGTGTTGTACGGATAAAGACATTTAGGCAAGCAGTTTTTTGTTGCAAAGTGCTTAATATCGAAATAAAGATAGAACTATAATAGAATTAATGAAGAAATGTTTGTCATTTAACTTATCATAATTATGGAGATTTCGACGTTTCGTGAAATCATTGTTGTAATGTCGCCACTTAAAAGGTCTTTTTCTTCGCCTATCACTAGTAAAAAAAAGCCCTGGGGAGTGACTGCATCACAATAACGCCTTTACAGAGCTTCGTGGTCGGTATCTCTCTCTCTCTCTTTATATATATATATATATATATATAAGGCGAATATTTTTATATTTTTTAGTTATGTTGATATTATTGAGTCCATGTAAGCAGAGAAATATAATTAGTAATAGTTGAATAGTATGAGCTCTTTAAGAAACCATGATATTTCCTTCCCAGAAAATGTGTTGACTTATTATTGAGAGCCTGGCATGTCTTAACAAATTCCATATAAGACAAAAATATAAAAATACTTGCCGGACAATGGCTTCTTAAAATGTTGCAGCGCGTTTTATTAGGCCACAAATTTTGAAACATTTTTCTTTTCGTCGTTATCCAAAGAACAGAATGGAAAATACTTTTTGCTATTTTATCGATTTCTATTTTGCGACGGGATTAAGCAAGAATTTATTGGAGAGACAAGAAGTCTCCATCAGATCAAATGCTAAATAGATAGTATTTATTTTATTGATAACGTCGCTTAAGAATTGAAACCAATGACTGATATTAAATAACTCTGGGTATATGGCAAAGATAACACAGAGTAAAGAGAAAACTCATCGTTAACCTCATGGTCACTAAACTGTTGTTAGAAAATCAAAACACGTGCTGAAAAAAAACTGTTGGAATAAAAGTGGTGGCTGCATTTAGCTGTTTCAACAGTAATATTTTTTGATACCTAGGTGCCAATCTAGTAGCAGTTGAAATTCATGCAGTTGGTGCACAATTAGAATAGGTCGTCAGAGTAGTTATCATGAAAATACTTATAGAAAAAACACAGAACAGCCAAGTCACGTCGGTGAGAAACTGAGTTGATTCGAGATGTTTGTTAAGGACTAATACTGTTCTAGAATTTTTCAAGAATCTGAAGATGTATACACAAGAGTATCAGACCAGATATGCCAGCAGTATTCAATAAATGGAGGATAAATGGTAGCTTTGTACAAGGTAAATTCTGACATTTAACAGCGTAACTTATTTGACCATTCAAATGAGTTCGGTTATCACTGGTTAGCCCAAAATTCGGAGCCTTTTGGTAATCTTTATTTTGATTTTACCGGGAATGGTAGATTTGT
The DNA here is from genome assembly GCA_037127315.1 of Ascarosepion bandense. Classification (NCBI taxonomy): domain Eukaryota; kingdom Metazoa; phylum Mollusca; class Cephalopoda; order Sepiida; family Sepiidae; genus Ascarosepion; species Ascarosepion bandense. The sequence continues at coordinate 6,803,175 of JBBBDQ010001215.1, forward strand.
TCATGTGCAAGAAAAGTTAAGACGGGGAAAAATTCTAGCAAGACAGATTTACCAAATTTTCCTTGCAGTATAGATGTAGCTCTTGATCGGATGTAGTCAACCCATTTCAAGTCTGTTGGAAATTTGAGAAGCCAGTGAATGAGGTGCATTCGCCGCACCATGTGCGTCTATTGTACGGAGCAGTAACTTTAGCGCCTCTTCTCGATGTCGGTCCACCGTGGAAAAGAACTAGCTATTACGCTTCACAACATGTATGCTCATGTATTTTTATTTTTCATTTATTCACCTCTAAAAGATAAAAAGATGTTACTTACGCCGTGAGGATGCAACAGGTAATAAGATCAAATTATATTTTCTCGCATTCGTTCAAGTGATTTTATTTGGATATAAAGTGTGTAAGAAATGTCTAATCGTTCTGTAGAGCTGTCTGTTTTTAACTTGTAACTATAGAGAGATGGTTAATGTTTATTAATTCGGCCTTGTGTCATACATAATCGAACTTCCTACAGCTTACAGATTTATTCGTTGTCATCAGAAGGTTGGCAGAATGTTGGTTAGAGATTGGTGGTTAGATTTGTGTGGAAGAGTGGAAATATATAAATCTACATTTTTCATGTTAAATAGAAATTTACTAATGAAATGATGACATTAAGAGTGGAAGTAATTAATGTTCAGTGAGAAAGTTAAGGTTATCAAGAAATGTTCGTAGCAGTAATTGTTGGAAAGGGTCTATGCGTACGTATGTATGTAGGTATGAGCGTTTGTTTAGTAGGAATGTCTTTGAAGGAGAATAAGAAGTAAAATGAATCAGCATACGAGCAAGAAGTAAAAAAAAATAACGAGGTGCGACGCGATCTTACGTCCGGGTCGTTGTTGAAGCTTCTCGTGTTACATTTTAGTGCCTCTCTCGCTTTCTCTCCCTCTCTGCTCCCATCTAACCGACTGACGCTGATTAAGTCATTAATATAGTATTTTTGATTTTTCGTTGTGGCTCGCGGAGTCTTTTTAGACTTACCAATCGCTCTCATTGGTCAGAAAATCAATTTTAACATCTACTCGCGAAATCCGGTTTCAATTTTTTCTGTAATCACAGGGTCAATCATTTTTCTTTGCGGCTAAAAAAAAAAGGATTTTACACGCCATTATGAATTTTTGTAAAAGTGAAGAAAGATTTTAATTCTTAATTTTCTATCCACCACAGAACTCTGATGAAAGATGCTGTTTGTGTTTTAAAATCATCTACATGCATGAAACAGTTAAAATAATGAAATTGTTAACAATAAAAATAAAAGAGGAGACCAACTTCCAATAATATCAATTATGAACAAGGCCAAAAGGTACTGAGTATGTTTGTAAACGAAAAAAAAATATATTGCAAGAAAAAATTTAAATATTAAGACGAAGAAATAACGTCTGGGCTAACAAGTTATTTATTTATATATTTATACATACATATATTTTGAAGTTTATAGCTCTCCTCTTTGTTTCACTACTAATTTAATGAAGAATGTGAATAAAAAATAAACTATCCCTGTCACATATTAATCGTAGATAATTTGCAAATCATTGCACATTACATATATATATATATATATATATATATATATATATATATATATAACGCATCGGTCATTCATTAATGAATTAGAGCACTCTGGCTATTGGGCGTCTATAATGATAATATAAATGTTATAAAGTCTGCCTTCTTCTACCGTGCGCCCATGGAACAGAGGTAGGACCGCTGACTGACACCACTTCAGTCGGGTTTCAATCCTGGGTTAAAAGCAATCGGAGTCTGACCGTACTGATGAGCTGTGATACAGCGAAACAGATCTGTCTGCTGTGATACAGCGAAACAGATCTGTCTGCGGATGACTATATATATATATATATATATTTAAACTATACCTTACAGGCCATATGTTGCTTCGAAATTTCAATATCGTCAAGTATTTGAATCACTTTTAATTCTTTTTTTTTTTACTGATATTTGCGTTTGTTGTTTACTTTTTATTTGTTAGGCTCCTATTTCTGATGTAAAGTGGGGCTCTCTGATTTACGTTAATATGTAGAAAAGAAACGGAACAGAAAGAATGCTTTTTCACGAACTTGCAGTTAAAAGTGAATTGAACTAAGTACGATAAACGAAGACCTATTGCGTCTATACTGAATGATTTAGAGTTACTAGACACTAAACAAAGCACGAAGAAACAGGAAAATATCAATGAAAAGAAAGGGAAAACTGATCTGACCTCAGATAACATATCAGTCCCCTTTTATGGAACTGAATTCTGGACTATTTCTTCAGATAGAGAGGTGGTTTCTGGTAACAGAAATTTGGTTCCAGAGAAGAATGATGAGAATACTATAAACGGAGTGCGTAAGTAATTTGAAACTCCTTAGGAAAGGAAAAATGTAATGCACATTTTATTCAGAATTTGAACGAGGCAGCTGACAATTATATAAATATAATGAGAACAGAGGGCTTGGAGAATCTGATTCTCACAATACTTATTAAAGTCAAAATTTGCAGTTGTGGTAGAAATTAATGTTCAATGAGAAAGTTAAGGGTATCAAGAAGTAAAATGAATTAGCACGCGAGAAACTAGAAAAAGACAAATGACAAATTTATGGGGACTGATGGAAGAAAGGATGGAGAGTGAAGAATGGTAACAAGACAAACGTTACTAAGAGCAATAAAGGGGAGTTTTGGAGAACCATGTTTTTCACATCCTCAAGTAACATAAGTTGAAATTTGAAGCCGTTTTTACAATTTAATAAATACATTTTATCTGTGTAGATCCTTTTATTTCCGGTAATGGATATCTTTTAGTTTAAAATATCTTAAACTAAAAGATATCTTTTAAAATATCTTTTAGTCTAAGATATCTTTTAGTTTTACATTCCATTTACAAAACTCTTTTGATAGTCTGTCTTCTTCCTTCCACAATCTGTCTTCATTTGGTAATCTGCTTTTCTCCTTTCGTAATCTGCCGTCCTCGTTTGGTAGTCTGCCTTCCTCATTTAGTAATATGCTTTTCCACGATTGGTAGCTTGTCTTCCTCGTTTGATAATCTGTTTTCCTCGCTTGGTAATATGCCTTTCCTCGTCTTGAAATCTGACTTCCTTTGTTGTAAAGGGTTTATGCGTACGTATGTATGTAAGTATGGGCATTTGTTTTGTAGGAATGTCTTGGGATGGAGAATAAGAAGTAAAATGAATTAGCACACGAGAAAGTAGAAAAAGACAAATGACAAATTTATGTGGACTGATGTAAGAAAGGATGGAGAGTGAAGGATTGTAACAAGACAAACGTTACTAAGAGCAATAAAGGGGAGTTTTGGAGAAGCATGATTTTTACATCCTCAAATAACATAAGTTGAAATTTGAAGCCCTTTTTACAATTTATTAAAAACATTTTATCTGTGTAGATCCTTTTATTTCCGGTAATGGATATCTTTAGTTTAAGTACATCCACTTGTTTAATGTTTTCATTAAATTCTGTTTAATGTAAATAAAAAATGCCAGTTCTCGACTTTACATTCAAATGGGAAATATTCACACTTAAAATAAAAGATTAAGTAAAAAACTAAGAGAATGTCTGATAATATCAGCAAATATGGAAATCAAACGCCTTACGAGAGAACAGACGTTGAGAGAATCAAGGAAATATTGCTGACCAAACAATGAAAAATGAATTCAGTTTCTTTAGAGATTGGTTCATTAATTTAACACTAAGTTAAACTTACAATAAGGACATCACAAAAAAGAAAAGACACTAAAGTAAATTGTTTTTAGAAAACTTCTTTTAAAACCTTATTTATTAAAACTTCAGACAAATCTAAATCAGTGTTCGTTTAATTAATACATTAAGCTTAGTCGTAATTGCAACTCTGAAATAAATATCTAACTCAGAAAAAATAAACCTTTCTTTGACTAGTTTTCATTGCCTTTAAGAACTAGACTATAGAGTCTCTTCACATTCAGTTTCGCACCCCTGTAGATTATCGGACAATTTTTGTAGAACTTCTCGTTCTCTGTTTTACATTCCATTCACAAAACTTTTTTGATAGTCTGTCTTCCTTCCACAATCTGTCTTCATTTGGTAGTCTGCTTTTCTCCTTTCGTAATCTGCCGTCCTCATTTGGTAGTTTGCCTTCCTCATTTAATAATATGCTTTTCCACGTTTGGTAGCTTGTCTTCCTCGTTTGGTAATCTGCTTTCCTCGCTTGGTAGTATGCCTTTCCTCGTCTTGATTACTGACTTCCTCGTTTTATAGTCTGCTCTCTTCGTTTGGTAGTGTACTTTTTCTCTTTTGGTTTTCTG
>JBBBDQ010001215.1:6812500-6905000 GCA_037127315.1 Ascarosepion bandense
AATAAGTTTTCATGGACCTACTTAGATTAGTTTATCCTTGGATGACTTATTTGACTCCGATATTGGAAATCGATACACTGATATCCTATCGGGTCTGATCAAAAGCAGTTTTTCAGCCCTTTTATTTTGGTATTTACTTCGAGTTTTGCTCTAAGTAAGAATTATTGTAGTTTGTAGTCTCAGCCATGATACCATTTACTCAGAGGACTTATTTAATCTTCAAAATTCAGTTTGCGACTGTAAACTTATTTGACATCGATACCGGAAATCAAAATTTGACTTACGCCCATTCATTTTAGTAAGTTCTACGGCTGCGAGATCAACCTTTCAACAACCTACGTTTTTCGTGACAACATTCAAAGAGTCTGAGCTCCAGGACCATGGATTAGTTTTAAAGCTTTCATTACACCCGAGCAACGCCGGGTTATACTGCTAGTAACTATTAAATTGGAAGGAAAGGAATATATATTTGCGTGTGTGTGTATGTGTCTGTCTGTCTGTGTCTGCGTGTCTCTGAGCGTACAGAGTAAGTGAAAAATATCCCCCCTTTGAAAATACTTATAATCATGAAATATGAGGGGAAAGCGTTTAGCATGACGTTTTAGTCTAAATTCGGTATGCGCAGCAAATTTTGCCAGAAGTTTCTCGAACCGGTTAAGAACTGCGTCAAAGGATTTCACCCAAAATTCTTGTGGTGTAGAAGACATAACATTGTTTAAGGTCTTGGTTTGGTATAGCATTCTTGTTCTTTTAGCCACATTACAACAAAAATCAAAGATAGGTTGTTAAGTCAGTCCTTATAGAAACACACACACACGGGCACGCGCGCACGCACACACACACACATACACGCACACACACACACATATATATATAAACTTATTTATAAATGGAAATTTGTGTGTGTGCATGTGTTTGTCTCTGTGTGTGTGTACCCGTTACCTATAGACTCCGAAACGGCTGAACCGATTTTCTTGAAATTTTACACAGTTGTACTATCAGCGTCTGCTAGTGATCTTACCTAGGTTTTGTGTCGAGTTACCACCGATAAATATCGAAAATCGATAATCGAATATATCGGGTTAAAGAAGGAGTGGTCCGATTTTAATCAAATTTGATACTCTCATGGACAGACATAAACGATATTCAGCAGTTTCACGGTTGCAGTTCTTACAATAGTGCAGAAAATCGATAATATATATATATAAAAGGCAAGATGTTTGTGTGTGTCTGTTTATCTACCTGTATGTCTGTATTTTTTTACCCCTTTTATTTTAGTTTTTGCTTCGGGTTTGGCTTTAAGTAGGTATAATTGTGCTTCTTAGTCTCAGCCATGATACCATTTACTCAGAGGACTTATTTAGTTTGATTTAGTAAGATTCGGCTTACGACGAAAAATACTTATTTGATATCGATACCAGGAAATCAAAATTTGACTTACATCCATTCATTTTTCTTTCAATCTATGGTTTCGCTTTAACTGGAAACAACTATTGCTTTTTAGTCTTTCGTGCCAACGTCCAATGAGTCTGAACTCCAGGAGCATGGATTAGTTTTAAAGCTTTCATTACACCCGAGCAACGCCGGGCTATACTGCTAGCATATATATCCATATATATTTTGAAAAGTCTATCAGAGCTAAACTGTAGAAAAAATGATATTTATAAATGTAAGAGACAATGGGAAAACAATAATTTGTAAACAGTATTCTGAAATGCGTTGGCAACAAATGTTTCTTACATTTATATATATATATATATCGGCCAAAAGCAAGTGGATATGTCTAGCCACACTGATGAGCTGTGATACAGTGAAACGGGCTTGTATGTGGATGACTAATATATATATATATATATATATATATATATTGTAAATTATAATTTATTATGCTTCATATCGAACATGTACAAAACAAAGTTTTACGTTACAAAATCGACAATATATGTCCTCATGTAGATAATTTCATGTATTTTAGATCAGAAAAAATGATAATCTAAAATCAACCTTTGAAAAAAACTTCGTTTTCAACTTTGGCTGTAAACCTAGCCAAATAAATACTCCTATTCTTGAGTCTAGTAATAATAAAGTCGCTACTTCTCCGTATAAAAACCTACAAGGAAAATCTCTTACCACCTTTTTTTACTAGACAATGTTCTTAGGCGTTATTAAAAATGCTTGATGAGAATGCAAGAGAATTCATCTTCCCTTGAGCCTTTCTTTAAAGAAGTTAATAACATAAAACAAACGCTTGTAAATAACAGCTTTCTTAACCATTTCATAAATCATTATATTTTTTTTATTTTTAAGGTAACCAATAGTATCAATAAAGATATAGAAAAAAAAACAATAACATTAACATTTTATACAGACATCAAATAATTAGAAATAAGCAAGACAAAATTTCACTTACGAAACATTATAAAGAATTACATAACACCAGTTGACATAAAGAAGAAAATTATAATAATTATCTATTACATAAGATTTATAACTACAAACCTCATTGTCAAAAATAATATTTCGCCTGCAAGATCTAAACTACAGAAAAGCAATATGATTTACGAATAGACATGATTTTTAAATAACTCTGTTCTTGATCAATCCAAATTTGTAAATAATTATATTAGATATACTACTACATGTTTAACAAAAACTCATGTTACATATCTCTGATCATAGCTCAATTTGGTATTATTTCCAGTACACGTGAAGACTTACCAAATTCTATCCGTAGTTTACTTGTCGAATATATACAAATACAACACTCAATGATATCAGCTATGAACATGGCCACAACGTGCTGACCGTGTTAGCAAAATAAAGCATTCGTATGAATCTACATACATATAAAAATATATATATTCAGTTAAAAGTAAGATAATATTCATGCTTGATAATGGCTAAAAGCATAACGGAATCAATATTATAATTAAAATATTTTCACAATTCTTTTATAATTTATATACTGAAAAGATAAAAAAATATACGATCAAATGAAAAATAAGCATAACATCTTTAATCAAAATTTTACAAAACTTGCATAAAAGAGGGATAACTGCTTTAATACTTTTTATATATATATATATATATATATATATATATATGTGTGTGTGTGTGTGTGTGTGTGTGTGTGTGATTTAAAGTATGCCAGGAAATGACCCCTGTGTCTATAAACACCTTCCAGCCGTTTTTCCAATAATCTAAAAAACTTTTTTAAAAGTATGTCCGTTGGCGTTCGATCGATGCCAGTATTTACCAGTCAAACGCTGAGGGTCATTGTCATTGTCTCTTGCGTTTATCTTTTCTTTATAAACTTGGCGTCAGTGTGCAGCAAAAAAAAAAAAACAGAAAAAAAAACAGAAAAAATAGTGACTTCTATAAGAAGACGTTTCCACTCATTTCATGTCGACCTGCGCAGTTCATGTGAAATTATTTGCCTGGTTAAAATACACTCATGACACAAGCAAACAGACACTGTTGTTTTATTCAGTTTAGACGTTCAATAACGACAACCCCAGAAACAGTTGTTTTTTTTTTGTTTGTAAAGGGAAAAAAAAACAAAAAACATTCACACACACGAAAATACCCGAGACAGTCTGCTGCTGATATACCTTATTTAAATAGACCATAAATAAGAAAAAAATAATAAAAATACATTAAATTTTTCAATATGGAATACGTTTGGATCAGCTGTAAATTCTCTACACTGCCCTGTTCCTATTCAAGATATAGGCGATAATTCCTCTTCACAACTTCATATCACTCATCATCCTTGATGCGGTGTCTTCCTTGACAATCCTCCCTCTACTCCTTTCATCATTCATTCCGACATGCTCGTTAGCTATATGACCCAATGAATTCCCTTTTTTCCACTGATTTAGATAAACCCTTTGAGTTAAATTTTCCAAGCCTTCCCTCCAAGCCTATATTGATATGTCCAAGAAATTTTAGCTGTTGTTTTTTTGATTCCGAGTGTAAGTGACCTCCTTGTTACCATTTCATTTAAGAAATTAAAAGAGTTACTCTATCTATCTATGAAATTCTTAGTATGTAGAACTACATTTTTGTTGCTTCGAATTTTATCTTCATTTGTGGTGAGATTAAAATGCACTGCTATACAAGAGAATTGATATAACGTAGCAGTTCGGCATATTTTTCTTTGTGTTCAAACGTAATTTTCATTTCTCTATTTGTACTATTTTTTCTGTACATATATTTTTTAAATTTCATTTAGTCGTTACACACACACACACATATATATATATGTTAAGTGTCATACGTGATACACGCTTGAGCGATCATGTCTCATTTGATCCATGTGTGACTAGGCAGATGATTCTCCTACAGTAGGTTGCCATTTCTTTCTGCGGTAGACGGGTTGCAAAACAAGGATATAGAATCCAGTCAGTTCTGCTAATTATTTCTTTCATCCAGATCAGTCAGTTAATTGCCATCCGTGATACACGCTTGAGCGATCATATCTCATTTGATCCATGTGTGACTAGGCAGATGATTCTCCTACAGTAGGTTGCCATTTCTTTCTGCGGTAGACGGGTTGCAAAACAAGGATATAGAATCCAGTCAGTTCTGCTAATTATTTCTTTCATCCAGATCAGTCAGTTAATTGCCATCCGTGATACACGCTTGAGCGATCATATCTCATTTGATCCATGTGTGACTAGGCAGATGATTCTCCTACAGTAGGTTGCCATTTCTTTCTGCGGTAGACGAGTTGCAAAACAAGGATATAGAATCCAGTCAGTTCTGCTAATTATTTCTTTCATCCAGATCAGTCAGTTAATTGCCATCCGTGATACACGCTTGAGCGATCATATCTCATTTGATCCATGTGTGACTAGGCAGATGATTCTCCTACAGTAGGTTGCCATTTCTTTCTGCGGTAGACGGGTTGCAAAACAAGGATATAGAATCCAGTCAGTTCTGCTAATTATTTCTTTCATCCAGATCAGTCAGTTAATTGCCATCCGTGATACACGCCTGGGTGATCATGTCTCTTTCGATCCATGACAAGGTAGAAGATTTTACGCAGTATCTTGCTATTTCTTTGTGCTGGAGACTGGTTGTTTTTACAGTCTGTCCTGATATTTAACCCATAACTGGAAGGAGAGGATGTGGATGTGTGGTACTCACGTACACATCTGTACGTTCACACCCACATACGCATTCATGCATATCACACTTTGTGTTTTACACCTACGCATAACTACTTTCTGGCGTGTATTCATTCTTGAAGACGCGGTAATCATTTATCTATCACGTGTATCTGTCCCGCGCAGCTTGGTTTGCTATTCAACAGCGGGCACACATGATTTGACAGTTGGGCGCCCGTTTTAAGCTGGGTAGGGTGGAATAATGCTCAGCAGTTTCCCAGCTCGAGCTAAACCCACTGCTATTCAATATGGCAGAGGGACCTTGGTTTTATTCTCGTCTCGCACACTCCCGCACTAATTGCAGGTAGAAATTAGGCACCAATTATTCTAACCCACACACATGCATGTTGTACACACAAACTCCAATCGAACATTTCAGTTCAAGAAACTGTATGTACTTTATTTCTATTTCCTTCATGAGCATTTTAATTACGTTCAACAACTGACTTTCTCTGGCTCTCTCCTTGTTTCTTAACGTTATAAGGGAAACAACTTTTCCTTCACTATTTTCATGCTTTCAACTCTATGTAACCTATTGTTAATAATACATGTTTTAATTTTTATCAACTCAGGTCTCATTGTCTTATTTACAATACCATTTACACCGATCGAATCGTAATACGAGGCTTACGGCCTATCACGTTGAATACACCGGTTCTTGCTCGATCACCGAAGTTAAGCAACGTTGAGCCTGATCAGTACTTAGATGGGTGACCGCTTGGGAATACCAGGTGCCGTTAGCGTTTAGTGACGGATGTGCGCTGTGGTGCAGTGGATATCGGATCGGAAAGAGAAATCGGTTAGCCGAGTTCGAATTCCAGTTGAATACCCTGCATTCACTTAAGCACTGGTACCTTTGGGAAAGGTATTAATCCGTCCCTTCCCTCCAGTTATGGGTTAAATAACAAGGGTAGGACTTGGGGACCCTGCCCTTAAAAACAAATTCCAATGAATCTTGATACTCGAAAAGAAAAAAGTATTATTAGACACAAAACTTATATAAAAACAACAATAAACTGTTCAAAGAAAAAGGTGTTATCAGCAATAAATAAATAAAATTTAGTTGGCAATAAATGACCCGCCGAGGTTGATTTGCCATAAAAACAAAACAACAACCAAATCGTCATACTAAATTCGTTAACGGATACCCCGGTATACGCTACAGATTAACACATTTCAGAAGGGTATTTGCGAGTTAGTGAATGTAATGAACTTAACTGGAATTCGAAATTCTGATACTGAGCCGATATTCATTTCACCACAGTCCATATCTATCAATAAGCTAGACAAGTAGAACAAAACATTGCATTTATTTCTCAAGTGTCAATTAGAGCCGGTTCATTTCATACTCTTTTTTAGAGAATGAACATTGCACGTTGTGAAAGTTGTAGTTTAATATTAGTACTTATTTTTATAACCGTTTCACCCTGAGCAAGGCAGTACTGACTGGTGCACAGGGGCATACAATGAAATGGGAGGGAAGACAGAAAAGAAACCAGTACAGGTGATGTTGTACAGTATGTAAGAGACAGGAGGATATCAAGGAGCTAAATGATGGCAATTGACGCTGCATTTAAACTAATGGGGAGTGTAACTATTAGGGAAGCAAGCGTCAGGAAGAGAAATTCACGGGCTTAAAACGTGAGGAAAAAACTGTCAGAGTAGAATTGTCGGTTACATTTGCCTCTTGTGGCAGTAAAAGAGTTATACCTAGTTACCAATCTATTTTCACGGGTAAACGCATGGGGGCAAGGCACCAGAGAATAAAGCTCTGAAAATACTTGTAGAAAAGACAGAAGAAAGCCACATTCCATCAGTGAGGAAGTGGTTGAAGGCAAGCAGTTAAATCGGGACCTATTACAATGCAAATCCTCCCTTGAATTTTTGTCGAGAATTATGAGATGAATAACAAGAGCACCTGAGCAGTTTGGGCAACAGTATTCTATGCACGGATGAATGGTAGATTTGTAAATGTGCAAAATGAACTTTGTCGAGAACACCTACATGAACAGAAGAGGCACCTGAACAGATATGGCAACAGTATTCAATGCAAAAGTGAATGGTAGATTTATAAATGTGCAAAATGGATTTTGATGAAAAAAAAAAACAAAAAAAACTTCTCGTTCATGTACAGCAATCCAACTTTCTTACCAGTAGATGTAGCTATTGATTCAATGTATTAATTCCACTTGAGATCGATTGAAAGTGTGAGGCCGAGGAGGCGCAGTGTATTGCTTTTAGGGAGATTAATGTGAACCATATTAATGAAACGAAGGAAAGCTTCTCTATTGTGCTTAAAGAAGATGTTGGGACGCCCGCGCCTATTCGGCTATAATGGACTTTCCATTACTATGTAAAGTAATGGTGGCATCTACGTAAGAAAGTGTGCCCAGCAGCCGATCGACAAGTCAGTCGTAAACTTCCGGTGACGACCCGGAAGTACCCATTGCTCATACTAAGTCTTACGACGGTTGAGACGATTAACCTTTATTCTTGTATTGGATACTAATAACCTTTGTAAATACTATTTTCACGGAATACAACAATTAACCTATTCCTGTTGTTGAGTTATTTATTCTTACTCACGACATAACAGAAGAGCAGCTTCATTTTGAAAGATGACACCAAAAATTCAATCTATAGTTTTTATCATTCTGGAGCATTTACTTTAACACCGTCTGAAACAAATGTACAGAAATTCTTAATCTTTTTGCGTAGAAACTTCTAGATTTGACTATTTCAAGGTTAAATCTAAATAAAATGACCTTTTTTGTATTAGATACATTGAATGGAAAATATATTCAAACCAGGATTCCTATTATGAATTACCACAAACAAAATATATAATTATGAATTACCACAAACAAAATATACTTATTCGATAAGTACAACTGTGTAACAAAATTGTAAAATAATTATAAAAAAAAATCTGTTCAAGGAATAAGATTTCTTAAATCATCTGTTAGATCATAATTAATAAAAACAAAAATATATGCAAATGCATATATCCCTATAATATTGCCAAGCACAGATTGTAAGACAAAATGTTTTAAATTTGTATTGTATATTGAATATTACACTAATGCTACTGATCTCTATGACATATTACATCATAATACAGCTAAATTGTTCAGAATAATTTCCCTTGGGAATAAATGTAGATTGTATTTGATGACACAGTGTTTTAGTAACAATGTGCTTCGGTCAATCATCTTGTCCTTATACAATTTGTAAATCTTTTGTAAATTATAAAGACTGTGCTATACACATATATTCACGTGTCTTGTTCGGATGATAGTATTTTATATATAACTAGAAATCATTTTAGAATGTAAGATGAAACAAAATGGAAGGTAATTACACATAATAAGGAGATTCTTCTGTGTTTCTGAAGGAGTTATGATTAAGACTCTAGATTCGACCGCCCGGCAATCATGTATCATGTTCCAGGCGAGGACATGCTTTACGAAAGAGAAACAGCAAGTTTTGGGATTTTCCAAATTGGGTGCTGCGAGCAGGATTTTCTATACATAACTGCGGAAAATATATTCCTAAATGGAAGCAATACCATGGACTTGTAAGCTGTAGCATGTTATATACCTACCTATACATAATAATATAATGTTCCTCTCCTCTTAAATATATGGGAACTATGGGATAGGGTCGAGTGATTTTACTGAATAGCAGTTCACTAGCAGTGTATCTACTTCAGGTAGCGTGTGAGTTTTGTATTTGTTGACATACTATTATTACCAACCTCCGTTTTGGTGTTTACTTTCTTTTACGGTTACAGTATAGTATTCACTAAACGATGCTCAAGCTAAGAATGTAATCGGTCGTTTTGGCAACCGTGAATTGAAATTGACTGGCCACTCTCTTTACTTTTATGAATGACGTCACAAAGTAATTGTTTCGTGAATTATGTTATTAATTTCGACTAAAGGGACATAATCACCTTCTGTATCTCTACATGACAAATTCAGCACTTTTTTCTTTTTTTTAGCGGGATTACTTTATGTCTTAATACTTTGCTTAATTTTTGGAAAGCCTTTTACGCTATTCTTGTGCCTTTAGATTTCTCTGCAGTATTTTTGTCGTCACCTTCTTCTTCTTCTTCTTCTTCTTCTTCTTCTTCTTCTTCTTCTTCTTCTTTGTCTTGTTACTTCAGGACGTAGGCGATCACGACGCTCCAGTTTCTATGTAGGTCTTATTAAGCTTTTTGTCTATCTATCCGAATCTGTGTTCTACCAAAGATCTATACAAGCTTCCTTTGCCTTTTTTTTACCTTCAATTTGTCTTGTGTCAAATTTTACAAGCTTGTTTCTTTCAGTTGCCTCTTTTTGAATCTTTCTTGTAAACACGCTCTAAAATTCCTTTTCAAGACTATGTCCTGCATATATAAGGTTTTATCTAATATGATTCAGAAACTTTATTGGCATGAAATGCTGTACTTCTAGAAAATGATTTCGCTAATAACGTTTGCTTTAAATATATTAAAGACCACTGATAAGTTGCAGCTTACGTTACTGCAAGGCAAAACACACAGCTATGCATTTACAGAGTGAACCTTTGCCATTATAAAATATTTTTCTTGTACACCCATTAAGTTTGTCGTCAAAGTTCACTCTTCTGGAGACTCTTTCCTTGGTATTACTCCTTTTTTTCTTTTCTAAGCAGTTATTAAGTAGAGCAAGCAATGGCTTGTAAATTTTAAAGTCACCAAAAATAAAACTGCTATCATTTAACCATAATAGAGAACCAAGCTCTGTTTTCCATAAACATGGCTGTTGCTAACATTCAGGAGATTAAATATCTGTTCCTTATTGGTCCCATTTTAGAACATTGAAATGAAGTGGAATATTTGTAAAGAAACAATTGCTAGGTCTACTGCTGAGTAATATTGATTCACTGAGTCGTGTTGTTACAATTTGTTTTGTCATAATCAATCTTGCACATTTATAACTATCATTCATAAGCGAATGAAAAATTGCCGCTTTATCTGCTCTGAGGCTTTTATTATACGTCGCGATTCTTGACGAAATTTAAAGAAGAGTCTGTGATGTAATCGATCTTGACGTGACATTTTGACTTATCTCAGTCTTTTCTGCAAATATTTTCACGGCAATTGTTTTATAAGCTTTTAAAGAACTCGAGAGTGCTTATTAAATTGGCCTTGCGACAAACATTATGAAACTCCCCACAATTAACTCTAGATCAGATGGTTGAGAGAATATATACTTTTTCATTTTTATAAATAAATGAAAACTTATTTACCGAACAGCATAACATCAAATTGTAGGTAAGAAATTGTTAACAGAATTAAAAGATTTTTTTTTTAAGAAATGTGAAATTTGATTTCCACATAAAAAGGTAACTTAATGAATATGTAATGAATATGTATACACCTTGGTTCCCTCTTACAGTTATGTGTTTGGCTGGTGTCAGCCATAAATACTAAGGTGAGGACACATAGAGGTCTACCGCTAGAGGCCTACAGGTCTTCGACTAGAATTCTACGTCTATTGGTCTACGACTATTGACTACGCTTACGTCTCAGGATACTGCATACGACGGGTACCCTCCATTACGTCTACGTACTAGATTGTCCTTCCATGTTATATTTGCCTAAACTGCTTAACTACCTCGAATGATATATATATATATATATATATATCCCTTTCCGAGACATATCAAAAGGTAAGTCCATGTTTTCGTTGAGCCTTTCAACAAAGTAGTAGTAATGTCTTGTTCCTCTCTTTTTTGTGTACGGCAGGAAGGCGAAGAGGAAGATAGAGAGATAAAGAAAACAGCACGAGGCAGAAAGTTTACTTGAAAACTCCCGGTTTTGGGGTCACTATACATATATAAGAAAGTGGAAAACAGAATTAAAAACCTACAGTTCGTTACATTTACCTAAAATCACATTCTTTTATTTCATCCAACTACCCTTCCTTAATTTTATGAATAACCACTAATTCATTTTATACTTTCTAAAATAAATCCTTTCCCCCATTGCTTTTTAAAATATTACCTAGCCAAAAGCGCTTAGATAAATAAACATTTGTACAATTTTTCTATAATTTATTTTCTGGAAAAAAAGAAATTATAAGATCATAAGAGAAATAACATAAAACACTTAACCACAGCAACTTGTCTGCTATTTTTAATGAAACCTGCATAAAAGAGGGATTACTACCTAAATACACAAAACACACCCACACACACCCATGCATATATATATATATATATATATATATATATATATATATATATGGGTGCTTCGTTTTGCAGCATTTGTATGTATCTGATTTCTACCAGATCCTATATTCACAAGAGTCAATCCTTACAAAATATAGAATATTGCTGCCATATATGGTCTAAAACTCTACAAATCTCTTTTTCCATTTTTGCCAGAGAGTTTAAACGCTTTAACTCTGCCTGGTGGGTGATGAACTATTTTCAACTTTATAGCTACTTTCCTATGCACGAATCATTTTAAGACTGTAGCATTCCCATGAAAGACGCTCTGTCGCTCTGCCCATTGAAGACAAGTTTCATTCGTTCTATGAGCGCGTCCAACCGTTTATTGCCAGGACCCACCATGCTGCGAACGCAGGACTGAATCATCTTCGTTTTCTTTGTATAGAAGAACAAGTTACACGAAAACAGATTCTTTCCTAGAACCGATGCTTTTTTGCACAAATCCAGAGAGGACGCTAAAAATTAAGAACCAGGTGGTTATCGAACTCATTAGATGAGATAAACATCTCCGAGGATTGATGCCAACATTTTCCACTGTGCCAACAAATTATACACCACCTGGTTCGTAGGCAAAAATACTCGATTTCTTTGTACCCGATGAGAATTGAATTAATAAACTGCATAGCACCTATAGAAGCGGAAATGATAGGTTAAGTGCCATACGGGATATACGCGTGGGCGATCATGTCTGGAAAGAGACATAACTGACTGACGAAAAGATTTTTCCCGCAGTAGGTTACCATTAATTTCTGCAGAAGAGTGTTTGTCAACCAAAGCTAACCTAATCGGGTTTGTTTAACCCATATCGGGAGGGAGAAGAGACGGATTAATAACTTTCCAAAGGCTATTTGCGCGTAAGTGAATGCAAAGAATTTGACTAAAATTAGTCTCTCCGATTTCTCTTTTCGAGTCGATATCCGCAGCACAACAACTAACTTTTTATTTTTATTTTGGAATCAAACTAAAATATTTTCTCAAAAATGAATATACTTCTTCAAACCTCTGAGATATCTCTTTCGAAGCTGCTCGACAAAATTTAATTTTGTACGTGTTTTAATCGGTTGGTGATAAAGATCTTGAAAATAATTAAACTGATGGTTGGCTTAAATTTTGACTTTGTTAATGTTATTAGATTAATGGTTGTTATTCTCTGCTTCCATGTTGCCGTTTGTGTGGTTGTATTTTTCTATCAATTCAACGGATAAGAAGAGAAGACATTTACTGCACGTGCTTCGCTGTTTAACTTTTGCAATTAAGAAAGAAGTTAATTAACAGTTCAAGTTTTCCAGGGTAAACCAGACCCTCCATTACCCCGGCATCTCCCTACATTCGAAACAGTCTGCATGTTGTCCACAGAAGAATATGAAGCTGTACTCTATAAACAAATAAACAGACTAACGCAATTTTATCTTTTCTTATTTTTACTTTACATTTTTGACGGTTTCAAATTTGAGCACTCTCTTTCACTGTGAAAATTAAAACTTCGTAATCTTTCATGAAACGTTCAAGATTACATTATAAAAATATGTCTTACAAAATTTGAGGTGTAGTACAAAGAAGAGACTGCTGGATTACTATGTGATATCTATCCTTCTATATGGCAGTGAATGTTGGACGATCTCCTCAAAGATGAAAGAGGAGAATGAGGCAGTAAAAATGTGGTTTTACAGAAGGATGCTGAGAATACCATGGACTGAGCATGTGGATAATGAGGAGGTTTTGTAGAGTATGCAAATGAGGAGAAAACACATACTTAATATGAAGAAGAGACAGTTGAGGTTTCTGGGATATGTAATGAGAAAGGAGGGTCTGGAAAATTGAATACTCACAAGACGGATAGAGAGAAAGAGAGAGACAGGGGAGAAAGCAGCGCGAGACCTACTTGATAGGCTTGAGCCAATGGATGGCAGAGTAGGGTTTTGGAGAAAGCGACAAGCGACAGAGGCAAGTGGTCGTCCATGATCGCCTTCATTCTGAAGACACATGAAAAAGAAGTATTATGTCTCGCCTACCATTTTGTCTTTTCAACAAATATTTTTATGACAACTGCTCTGAAAAGCTTTTTTCCCTGGTGCCCCGTCCACGTGAATATAAGCGGCAAGAAATGCTGGAAAATATCCTTAATGATGAAGGAGAGATTTGAAGCAACCGAAATGTGGTTCTACAGAAGGATGCTCAGTATACGAAAGAGCGAACATGTGAGCAATGATCTGGTTTTAAAGAGGTCAGAGACAAAAGATAAACTCATCTTTAACATCTAGAAAAAAGAGCTGAAGCTCTTGACACATGTAATGAAGAAGGAGGGTTTGAATAATCTGGCACTCACAGGTCAGAAAGAGGAAACAGACCAGAAAACCAATGAGTAACATACTTTAGGCTTGAGCGAATAGATGGCAACGCGATGTTTGGGAGGTGTAACAGGAGAAGGCGAAATAAGAGTCACTATGAAAAAGGAGATGTGAAAAGCCATGATCGCCTACGTGCTGAACAGATACGTCACATAGAAGAAGACTTGGTTGGCATACAGGTCCCACCTTTTAGAGTTGAAATAGTTAAATATAACCGCCGCTTCTATTTGGATAGTTTAATTTATCGCAGTTCCTGTTTGTGAATCTCTCTTCCGTTTACTTGCTTCCCTGATAGCTACAATCTCAAACGTGTAAATGAAACGTCGGTTGCCATTTTTTAAATTCTTGAATCTCATTCATCTTCTATCCTTTCTTTAATATTCCATGTACCAAGTTATTTCACTCACTGTAACCTTCAGAGCACTATTGGCAGTCCTACTTCGCTTGGGGTGAAATGATTATAAAAAAAGACGAGATTCTGTATGGTCATGTGGATAGATTTCCCCGATTCTGACGTATGTTTGCTTTTATTAGAATAAATACATTTCTGAACTTATATAAAATATATTTTATTTTCAGAAAATAGACCTGATCTTTGCTATCAAGATATCAGTCAGTTAAATGGCATACGTGATACACGCTTTTGGCAATCATGTCTCAAAAGAAACATGACTGACTGGGCAGAATATTATTCCGCAGTAGGTTGCCATTGTTTTCTGCGGTTGACTTGTTGCCAGCCAAGGCACTAGAACCCAATCTGTCCTATTATTTAACCAATAAATGAGGGACGAGACGCATTAATACCTTTCCCAAAGGTATTTGCTCGTAAGTGATTGCAAGAGATTCAACTGGAACCCGGCTTCCCGATTTGTCGTTCCGGGTCGATATCCACTGCACATCAAGGTATAATAATCTCGGATTTATTTAGTTTCAAGAAGCACAGCTATAGAGCAAGTAATTTCTTAACTAAATAGAAAATACTTTTTGAATATCTCGTTATGATGAACATCTGTTCCAGAGCGGTGACTAAAGTACAATCATCATCAAGTATTAAACAACTGCGGCATAAAAAAGAAAACATTTACTTCTCAAAAGACAACGTATGGTGGTCAACAACAGGTACGTCTGTAGCTGCGAACTACATATCGGGAACGTGCAAATGAAGTAATAGCAAATATTTACCTATGTGGGTAGATTAGTAACAAATCCGAAAATGCAAAACGTTTCTAAAATTAGTCTAAAATTTTAGGTTGTTTTTCTGCAACAGGCATGGAATATGATGATCTGTAAAAAAATATTTGCATAAAGGATCACAGTTTGGTTCAATATTTGCTGAAGATTTCGACAATTTCGATAGCTAGCAGATTTACCAAGCAAGTTTATTGTTTATAGTATTTCTGGACGAGTTGTTAAACTGATTCAACCTTTCTTAACTAACCACGAAATAAAAATCGTTCCGAACGGAAACTCTTTGTGATTCTTTTTGTATTCATGCAGATATTCCTCAAAGCTCTATCCTTACGTCTAAGGTTTCTTAACTTTAATCAACGGCCTTAATAATGTAACCCGTTTTGAACTAGATATCTATGCTGATAATGTAACGCTAATGGCTAAAGATTTGATTTGCATGGACACTCCGCGTCCGTCATACATACCCCAAGAAAATTTGGGACACGCATAAAAATAGAGCCCCAGAGGTGCAAAATCAGTTGAAGCTGAGTTTTGGGTTTGCAGTCAAGATGTATCGACAAGGGAGTGACGATTTCCAGCCGGATATCCACGACCGTAGAAAAAAATTTATTAAAATCATACACTTAATTATTTTTTGAAAGAATTTCAAAATTAATGTTTTTCACCGGAAAAATGAGTTATTAAATTATTCATAGTAAACTCTAGTTATAACTGGATTATCCGGTGATAAAAAAGAAAAAAGAGAATGTTTACCAAAATTTTTGAACTCTTTAGAAAGGATTAAATTTTTAAAAAATAATAACAAACAGTTTAATAGAAAAAAATTGTTTTTATTAAGTTTCAAATATTTTTTTTCATGCTATGCTGTCTTTTCAGCGAATTAGTGGAGTTGCGTTAAGAATAATTAAATAGTATTTTAACATTTTTTTCACTGAAAGAAATATTTTTCACAATAAATTCAATAAAACCATTAATTAAGCATTAACATATGCTAATTCATTTTAAGCGATAATTTTATTTCGAAGAAAAACTAAATGGCAAAAAAAAACCTGTTCACTTTTTAATTTTGATGGACAGGATTTTAATTGAGCTTATTTGCCTTTACACCGGTACATAGAATATTTTTAAGAACTATAAAATAAAAAGATTATAATTGCAAATTTTGT
This sequence comes from Ascarosepion bandense, assembly GCA_037127315.1. NCBI lineage: Eukaryota > Metazoa > Mollusca > Cephalopoda > Sepiida > Sepiidae > Ascarosepion > Ascarosepion bandense. Next base: position 6,828,638 of record JBBBDQ010001215.1, read on the forward strand.
AATTAAAATATAAATTGATAGTAATTAATGATTATCTCATAGAGCAATATTTTTTCAAACATTTTATTAAAACATCTGAAGAAAAATGGAAGATAACAGGGTTATGTTTATAATAATAAATGATAGTAAATCAAGCAGCTACAAAAACATTTAATTATCTGGGAAATGTTCTAACAAAATACGGAAAGTGCAACACAGAGATCCGAAGATGAATTGGCATGGCCAAGGGCGCGTTCCAGAAACTGAGTAAAGTATTAAGAGACAGGAAAATTTTGCTAGAAACAAACAAACAGTACTATATTGCTATGTGATGTCAATTTTTCAACATGACAGGGAATGCTGGACAATATCATCAAAGATTAAAGTGAAACTTGATGCAACTGAAATGTGGTTATACAGAAGGATGCTGCGGATATCATGGATCGAGCATGGGAACAATGATGAGGTTTTGGAAATGATGTAAGCGAAATGGAAATTAATACTGAGCATCAGGAAGAGACAACTGAGGTTCCTGGGACATGCAATGAGGAAGAAGGGCTTGGAGAACCTGATACTAATTGTTTATAAAATTCTTATTAATCATGAATCCACCTCTTCTCAATATGGATAAGCGACACAAGCATAAATTTTAGATCTATTTTTTCTGTGCCGTGGTCCTTTAGGATGTAGGCGATCATGGCCCACCACATCTCCCTAGCCCTTGTGTCTTTTAACACCCTTTCTCTTTATAAACTTGCCCAAACCGTACTTATCCACTCATTTGCACAAGCCCATAAATGTAAAATATAAATATATAGAAACTATCACGGCCACAAATTGGGGATCCGTTTATAATGATTATACTATAGAAATAATCCCCTACTTTATATTCAGATTATAATTTCTTGTTTGTTTCTCAAATTCTGATTAGGTATGAATCCACCTCTTCTCAATACTGATTAGCTACGCAAGCATTCATTTTAGATCAATTTCTTCTCCTTCTATGTGGCGTGTTCCTTCAGGATGTAGGCGATCATAGCCTTCCACATCTCCCTAGACCTTGTCGCTCTTAATACCCCGTCCCCCGTTATCCCACTCAATTCCCTCTCCTCTATAGATTTGGTGAAGTCTATCATAATTTTTCTCTTCCCCTCTATCCGTCTCGTGAGCATCAGTTTTTCCAAGCCCTCCTTCCTTATTACATGTCTCAAAAGCATCAGTTGTCTTTTCTTGATGTTAATTATCAGTTTTCTTTTTATGTACATCTTTTTCAAAACCTTGTCGTTTCTGGCGTGTTCCGCCCATGGTATCCTCAGCATCCTTCTGTAGAATCCCATTTCTGTTGCGTCAAGTCTTTTCGTCATCTTTGATAAAATTGTCCATTCACTGCCATTTTGAAAAAACAGACATCACATAACAATCCAGTCCTCTCTTCTTCGTTTCCAACGAAATTTCCCTGTCTCTTAACCCTCTAGGGCCATTCGTATCATATTTGATACAGTATTTCCCTATAAGGAAACATTTGGTATTTCCCTATAAGGAAACATTTGGTATTCATTGACTGAGCAGTCAGTACTGCTTTCATTTGAAATTTATAAAATATTTCTCTTAAAAAATTTTTCAGGAAAATATTTCTTTCAAGGCTTGTTTTCATACTGTATCAAATATGATACCAATGGCCCTAGAGGGTTAATACTCTACACAGCTTCTCGAATTTATCCTTGGCTATGCAAATTCGCTGTTCGATCTCTGTATCGCACTTTCCGTCCTTTGTTAGAACACATCCCAGGTTTTTAAATAGCTGCACCTGTTTGAGTTTAGTATTAGGATAGATAGGAAAAAAAGAAAAAAAAACATCGTTAAAAGCTACAAAAACACCCACTTCCCAATGAGATACGAAATTTGGAAAAATGAATATTCTTAAATCTTATATAACTGTGTATATATATATATATATATATATATATATATATATATATACCCTGTCAAACCTCAAATTGACAATTACTTTTATAATGTTCTCGTTTCTTCCGAGAAACAACATATAATCTGGTCTCAGCGTATTTCAGTATTGATTTCCTCTTAGATGTAAAAGTTTTCCCGGTAAGCAACCTTTGTCATTCTTTTCCTCATTTTTTTGTTAATAAGGATATTTTTAATTTCCTTTCTTCTCTCGTCTAAATTTAGACGCCGTCCACATCGATTTTAAAGCTGACAACTCTGGTTTTTCGAGCGAACTGATAGGTCACAGACAACCAACAATTCCAAAATTTTTTTTGTTCTCTTTGAAGCTGAATATCTTGATGTCAGAGCAGCTCTTTTGTGATAATTATCTTTGACATAGGACCAAAGTTGAAGAATGAGAAACTTAAAATCTACTGAACCAATCTTATTTTATTAGAGGTTCTCCTATCGTTAGGTTCACACTTCTCCCCAGCTTTAACCAGCAGTAGAAGTGTATCCTTTGTTTCCTGTTTAGGAATGGGCTTCTGATTGCTTCTAAAATCTACTTCAGTTCTGTCCTTTTAACATATGCGCCTCAATTCGGAAATGTTATTCATTACTTCTTTCCTTTTTTTATTTCCCTCGCTAACAGGAGTAGATAGGTTCGCCTGTCGCCCGGTTCACACTTCTTTCCCGGTTGTTTGACTAGGAATGGAGTTTTATCCGTTGTTTCATGTATAAATTAAATTTCCGGTTACTTCTAATATCTACTTCATTTTGATACATCTGAAATCTGAAATATTATTAATTATTTTTTCCTTTTTATTTCTCTTTCGCCAATAGTAGTGAACAGTTTTGCCTATCGCCCGGTTCACACTCCTTCCTGGTCTTTTGACTATAAATAAAGATGTATCCGTTGTTTACTGTTTAGGATTAAATTTCCGGTTCCTTCTAATATCTACTTCATTTTGATACATCTAAAATCTGCGTCTGAACTCTGAAATAGTATTCATTATTTTCTTGCTTTTTCTCTCTTTTTTTTTCAATAGGAGTGGATAGGTTCGCCTATCGCACTCCTTCCCGGTCTTTTGACTAGGGAGAGAAGTTTATCCACTGTTTGCTGTTTAGGATTGGATTTCCGGTTCAGTCCAAAGTCTGCTTCGGTTTTGTTCACTGTTTGTTTTAAATATGCATTTTCATAATTTTTTTAACGTAAAAGTAAATAATTTTAAAATTTAAAGGTAAATAATATTTTTTTCAAATAAAATTAATTCTTCTTCATATCTAACCTTATTTTTAAATAGAACTTTGTCTGTGTGTGTGTGTGTGTGTGTGTGTCCGTTACATATACACTCCGAAACGGCTGAACCGATTTTCTTGAAAATTTACACAGTTGTACTATAAGCGTCTGCAAGTGTTCTTATCTAGGTTTTGTGTCCAGGTACCCCCGATAAATATCGGAAATCGATAATCGAAAAAATCGGGTTATAGAAGGAGTGGTCCGATTTTAATCAAATTTGATACACTCATAGACAAAGACATAAGAAACGATATTCAGAAGTTTCAAGGTTGCAGTTCTTACAATAGTGAAGAAAATCGATAATATATATATATATATATATATATATATATATATATATAAGGCAAGATGTTTGTGTGTGTGTGTCTGTGTATCTGCTTGTATGTCTGTATTTTTTTCAGCCCTTTTAGTTTTTGCTTCGAGTTTGTTTCTAAGTAGGTATAATTGTAGTTCTTTGTCTCAGACATGATACCATTTACTCAGAGGACTTATTTAGCCTTCAATATTCAGTTACGACGAGAAAATCTTATTTGATATCAAGAGCAGGAAATCACAATTTGACTTACATCCATTCATTTTTCTTTCAGTCTGCGGTTTCGCTTTAACTGGAAACAACTTTTGCTTTTTAGTCTTTCGTGCCAACGTCCAAAGAACCTGAGCTCCAGAACTATGGATTAGTTGTAAAGCTTTTATTACACCCGAGCAACGCCGGACTATACTGCTAGTCAGTTAATATTCCTGAAATCAGGTTTCAGAAAATGATATTTTCTTTTAGGAAAAATGTTTTTGAAAAGCGGATTTACATTGCGATGAAAAACGACTGAGTACATGGCCAAGTGGATATAAGCATTGGTTAGTTCCACTATCTTGACCAAAATGCTGTCAGTTCAATACCAGACTACAGCAGTAGTGAACCATTATTAGAGAGTCAATTTAAAGGGAGATGACTACATGGCAACCAGAAGTGGCATCGTACATGGAATGAGAATGATGTACTCCAGTATATTAGGATGCGCATGGTGGTGCAGAGGATATCCGCTCGAAACGACAAATCGGGGTGCCGAGTTCGAATTCCAGTTGAATTCCGTGCATTCACTTACGCATAAATACCCTTGTATTTTGTATGTATCCATCTCTTCTCTCCAGTTATGGGTTAAATAATAGGACAGATTGGGTTCTTTAGCCTTGGCTGGCCATTAGTCTACCGCAGAAAGCAATGCTAACCGACTGCTGGATAATCTTCTGCCCAGCCAGCCATGTTTCTTTCGAGATATGATCGTCCAAAGCGTGTATCACGTATAGCACATAACTGACTGACTGAATATAATAGTTGGAAACATAATTAAGGCTCTGATTGGATATAAAGTGGGGGATCCGTTTTATATTGTTATGAACTAATAAGCTGATCCCCCACTAATTACTACTTAATAATATAATACTTCTCTTCCCCCCTCTAGCTAAGAGTCAAATAATAAGACAGATTGTGTTCTATTGCCTTGGTTGGTAACCAGTCTACAGGAGAAAGCAATGGCAACCTACTGTGGGATAATCCTCTGCCCATTCACTTATGTCTCTTTCGAGACATGATCGGCCAAAGCGTGTATCACGTATGGCACTTAACTGAGACCCCAGAGATGTAAATTCGGTGTGTACATCGGCTGAAATAACGTAAAGATTGCAATAAAGAAGGTTTTTTTTTTTTTAATCATCTCACCTCAAGCAAGGCATTCCACCGCCACTATTGCGCATGGAGCTACACAGGGGAATGTAAAGAGACGGAGTGGTTAGACATAGGGAATGTCAGGAGGAAGGTAACAGATAAGTAAGGATACCGAGGATGAGGGTTGGGCAGATGGGAAGAGTGTTTGATAGAATATGAGCAGGTTAGTGTGTTAGGAGGTGTCTATTGACCTTACATTTAAACTCCTGGAGATTGTAGCCGTCGGGGAAGCAATCGTGTGGAAGGTAATTCCACAGTCGGGAAGTGCGAGGAAAGAAACTGTTGGAGTAGAAGTTGTGGTTGCATTTTATCGGTTTCACTGTAAAAGGGTGGGATCTAGTTGCTAATCTAGTATCTCGTTCAAATTCGTATTTAGGGGGCACCAGTGATCTAAGTTCATCGGAGCAGAAGCCATGAAAGTATTTATAGAAGAGACACAGGGAAGACACGTCGCGCCGGTGGGAGAGAGACTGTAGGCGGTCTGCCAAGTCGGTACCTATCACATTACAGACCCTCCTCTGAACCTTATCGAGAAGCCCGAGGAGAATAGCAGGGGCAACCCGACCAGATGTGGCAGCAGTATTCAATGCACGGGCGGATGGTAGATTTATATATGTGCAGGATAGATTTAGACGGAAAAAATTCCGGGCCCTACACAGAGAACCAACTTTCATAGCAGCGGATTTAGCAATGGATTCGATATAGTCATTCCATTTCAGGTCCGCTGAAAGTGTGAGAACAAGGAGACGTAGTGTTTTACTCTCTGGGAGGCAAGCCTGGTCCATGAGGTAGGTGAGATTGTCGATGATGGTTAATTGAGAGTAGCTTCGTTTTAGAAGCATTAAAATTTACTAGCCATTTCTTACGCCAGTCCAATATGGATTGGAGGTCTTTTTCAATCACGGCTGCGAGGTTAGCTTTGACATCTACACCAGATTTTTGTAGGAGGCGAGAGTAAACTGTGGTGTCATCGGCGTACAAACCTATTTGGGCTCTTATGGAATCAGGGAGATCATTAATGTATATCAGGAAGAATGTAGGACCTAAGATGGAGCCTTGGGGGACACCTGCGTTTGTATGGTAGTTCTGGGAGGCATGACCGTTTAATACCACCTTCATTGTGCGGTTAGAGAGGAATGACTGGATTAGTTCAAACAAATGTCCAGTTATACCATAGCTCATGAATGGCGAAGCCCGAACCGTTGCATTGGATATATCTAAGGCGTTCGACAGAGTTTGGCATGCTGGCCTTCAGCATGCCACACTCTGTCGAACGCCTTAGATATATCCAATGCAACGGTTCGGGCTTCGCCATTCCTGTCGAGTGTCTGGTATGTCTACTCGGTGATGGTCGTTAGCATATCAGCAGTAGACCTGGTGAATCGGAAACCATATTGCTTGTCCGAGAGGAGCCTGTGTGCTGTGAGATGCTGAACTACCTCGGCGTTGATAATGGCTTCGAACACTTTGCCAAAGATCGGAAGAAGGCTGATAGGGCGGTAATTTGCAGGGTCAGAGGGTTCTCCAGTGTTTTTAAATATAGGAACTACAGAAGAAGATCTTCAACATGCAGGAAAGCAGGAAGCAGATAGGCAGAGGTTGTAGAGCTTAGAAAGGACAGAGGAGAGTTCAGGGGCACATTTCTTTAAGACTATGGTTGGGATTCCGTCACCACCGCTCGCTTTGTGAGGGTCAAGTTTTAAGATTATCTTAGAGACAAGCGAAAGTGTAATGTGGACATTATTCAGTTATTACAACAGTCCGAACAATGTAAATAATTTCAATACTACCTTATATTCGGAGTATAGACAAATACTAAATAACGACTTCTAAAAACGGATGCTGATCAGACATCTTAGCAACAGAAGATCGATTCCAATCAATATAATTTTGGTCTGAAATACACCACACAGTATGCGCATAATGAAAATAGCAGATTTAATCGTTTAGCTTTCAATTAAAGCAAAAATGAATGCTTCTAGAAAGCTTTTACATTTATAAAAGTATTACAGCCATATCACATTGAATACACCGGTCCACACACGATCACCGAAGTTAAGCAACGTTGAGCCTGGTCTGTACTTAGATGGGTGACCGCTTGAGAATAACAGGGACTGTAAACGTTTAGTTACATATGTGCGTTGTGGTGCAGTGGATATCGGCTCGGAAAGAGAAATCGGGGAGCCGAGTTCTAATTCCAGTTGAATACACTGCATTCACTTTAGCACTGGTACTCTTGGGAAAGGTATTAATGCGTCCCTTCACTCCAGTTATGGGTGAAATAACAGGATAGGACTGTAGGACCCTGCCATTAAATAACAAATCCCAATGATACTCTTGATACTCGAAAAGTAAAAAAGTATTACTAGACACAAAACTTATATAAAAACAAAAATAAAATTGTTGAAAGAAAAAGGGATTACCAGCAATAAATAAATAAAATTTAGTTGGCAATAAATGACTCGCCGAGGTTGATATGTCATAAAAACAAAACAACATTTATGAAAAAAAAAAAATGTCGTGAATTAGTAGAGGTAACTATTTTAATGGCTAGCATTGTTTTAGTCATTATTTGTATCCTAAATATTAATGCACTGTCTTGTACGACCGATCGTAACGTCATAGTGTTGAGGCGGATGAGATAAATATTGGATGGGAATCAATGACTTCATTTATCGGTCGGGTTATTTTTGCCACTGCCTCAAGCTGAATATTAAACGTATGCCTTGCGGACGGTTTCCACAAATGACACAATGAAAGTCTTGCAGAGGTAATAGAGGGTATTTAACATAGTGGTCTGCCGTGAACATGTCAGTGACAAGCTGGCATAAAAGGAATTCTCTCTTGGGAACTGTTTTATGCTTGTTTGATTTGTGAAAGCATAGCAGACATTTTGTTGTTTTGCGTATCTAGTCTAACATTTATTATCTTCAATGAATAAATACAACGCAAAAAAAAAAACTAAAGTAATAAATTGACAAGTCAGTTAAATAATATCTTTAACTTGGGGAATTTATTTTCTGTCACTTTCAATAGCGTGTCAGAATTCTCAAACGACTTAACCGAACTTCTTCTTCTATATGCCATGTCCCTTCAGCACGTAGGCGATCATGGTTCTGCACGTCTCCCTACCCATTGTGGTACTCAGTATGTTTCCTCCTGTTACAGCTCGCAACCCCCGTTCCGTCATCCACCTGATCAGGCCCTGCAAATTTGTGATCCGCTGCCTTCCTCTGATTCTTTTTCCTTCTATCTGACCAGTCAGTATAAGGTTCTCCAAGCCCTCCTTCCTTATTGCATGTCCCAGGAACTTCAGTTGTCTCTTCCTGATGTTCAGTATTAATTTCCCTTTTGTTGCCATTCTTTCCAACACCTTGCATTCTCAGTCCACGATATCCGCAGCATTCTTCTGTAGAACCACATTTTCGCTGCTTCCACTTTTGTCCTCATTTTCGATGATATTGTCCAGCATTCACTGCCGTATTGAAGAACTGACATCACATAGCAATCCATCAATCTTTTCTTTGTTTCTAGTGAAATTTTCTTGTGTTTTAGTACTTTACTCAGCTTCTGGAATGCGTCCTTTGCCATGCCAATTCGCCTTCAGATCTCTGTGTCACATTTCCATCTCCTGTTAGAACACTTCCTAGGTATTTAAATTTTTGTACCTTCTTGATTCCGATATCCCCCAACTGTATTTGGCATTTTGGGTTGCACCTTTTGCTGATGACCATGCATTCAGTTTTCTTCAGGTTTATTTGTAGTCCTTTTTTGTCACTCTTCACCGATACCTTCTGTAGGATTAAATTATGAGTTAGTCAGTGAATATGGATAACTAATTACTTTAATTATAGTCAGACAGTAAGTTACTGGTCATAAGGTCAAGTGTTTGTTTTCAGCAGAGTTCATGATAGGTTAATCTATTAATCTAGAAAGGGCTGGTGGTGCTGGCGCCTAGCTTGTTTGGTTTAGGGGTTGGTAGGTGTTTAGGGGTTGGTAGGGTTGGTAGGTTTTTAGGGGTTGGTAGATATTGTTTTAATGACTTGTTGTAAAAGAAAGCGGTTACAGAAACAAAGACATCCAATACATAACAAACAACATCCCCAACAAGAAAAGTAGAAACAGAAAAATCATTTGGTATACACCTACTTTCAACCAAATGATCAACACCAAACTAGGACAGAAGTTTCTGAACTTAATTAAAAAGCATTTCCCAAAAAATAACCCCCTCAGTAAAATCTTCAAAAAAATACACTCAAACTTAGCTATAGCTGCACAAACAACCTAGAAAAAATCATAACTAACCATAACAAATATATCCTAAATCAACACGTAAACCAAAATAAAACCGGCAACCAAAACACAACCAAACCCATTAACGAAAACATGTGTAATTGTAGAAACCCTAGCAACTGCCCACTACAAAATAAATGCAAAACAACCTCAATAATCTATCAATGCAACATAACATCCATCGAAAATCCAACCATAAATAAAGTGTATATCGGATCAACTAAGAATACTTTTAAGCAGCGCTGGTACTTGCACCTAACCTCATTTAAAAACAGCTTATACCGAAACCAAACATCCCTTTCCACATACTTTAGGAAGCTAAAGGATTCAAAACACAAACCCAAAGTAAAATGGAAAATCCTAGAAAAAACTAGAATTTGTAACTCACTTAATGACATCTGCCCTTTATGTCTAAGTGAAAAACTAGACATTCTCCAGTACCCTAACAGCAACGATTTACTAAACCGTAGAGACGAATTAGCAGTAATATGCAAACATCGCAAATATTTCTCGCTAACATTTAAGTAAACAAAAAAAAACCCAACCAGAAACCCCACAAAAGAAAACAAAACCTATACAATACCAACAAAATATAATGCAGTTGCAACAGAATAGTAGATAAATAAATAAAATATATATTTTATATTTATAAAATAATTTGTATAATGGATCGATTTAATAAAGGAATATATTTCTTGAATATTATGAAATGTTACATTTTATAATATTATAAAATAAGCTTAATATTATGGAATATTATAAAATATTTTTTATAAAAGATATATTTTGTAAAGAATATTTTTTATAAAAAACAAAAAAAAAAACCCAGCAAAAAGCACACACCCCAATACAAAAAAACATACATTAAATTAAGGAGAAACCAACCCCAAAACAAAACAACACCTACCAAACCCTATACTTTTTTATGAAAAATATGTTTTGAAAAAAAGGTATATTTTATAAAAAACAAAAAAAAAAAAAAAAAACAAACAAGAAAAAGCACACACCCCAATACAAAATAACATACATTAAATTAAGGAGAAACCAACCCCAAAACAAAACAACACCTACCAACCCCTAAACCAAACAAGCTAGGCACCAGCACCACCAGCCCTTTCTAGATTAATCGATTAACCTATCAAGAACTCTGCCAAAAACAAACACTTGACCCTAAGACCAGTAAAAAGGTCAACGGAACTCAAAATACAAGCCCTCTAATACCCAAAAATAACAAATCCAACACAAATAAACGGTCTTTTCAACTAGATAAGTCTCATTTCTAAATGAAAATCACCTGAGGATGAAGCCAAAACATAATGTACTGGCTTCGAAACATGAGTAATTTTTTGTGTAGTGATACTATGAATTTAAAAACATTGTAACAACCATTACAGTATATATATATATATATATATATATATATATATATATATATATATATATACACTACCGGCTATAATTATTAGGAACCCTAGTTCTTTTTAAAAGAAATGATGTATTTCATACTATTTTTAGTATTTATTACCAAGTGGATAATTCTAAATAAAAATAGAATACTTCTTTTGTTATTATTACTTTGCAAAATTTTAGAAGGCAAGGTAGCAAAAGTGAACTTGTCCGAATCATCCTACATTTTCTTCATTTTTCAGGGATGAAACTGCAATATAAGTAATTATTAAATATTTATAAATTAATTTGCAGCACATGTTATTATGCAATATTAACAAAAGAACCACTCTATTTTCATTTACAATTATTCATTTGTCAATAAATACTAAAAAATAGTATGAAATACAACATTTTTTAAAACACTGGTGTGACGTATTGTTTCAACCATTCTTGTGTCTAGTGTCACTGGACACGACACAAAAAGTGTTAAACAAAATAGATACTTTGTTGTGATGTTATAATATACGTAATAACTAATATAATATACGTAATAACAAATATAATATACGTAATAAATAATATACATAAATTTTTAAAAAATAAAATTTGCACTAGTTTGTATTCAGCACTCTTTTATGAATAGTGTTATTCTCGTTGTTTTTTGTTGTTTTTTTAGGACATCAGAATTTTATTCCATCCATACCACCCCTATACTTGGATATATATATATATATATATATATATATATATACCCGTCCTGCACACAGGACCATGACGACCCAGGTGTGGCAGCTCAACAATGTTCCTCACCACTGGTTGCCGGACTTATGGCGGACCCCTAACCCGACTGCAACCACCTTGACTATTTCTTCTCGGGGCGTGATCGAGACCAAAATCAACAAGCACGCTCACAACACGGTAGATTCTCTGAAAGCTGCCATCGTAGAGGCGTTCGCCGCTATGGACAAGGAAATGGTCACCAAATCGTGTGACTCATTTCACACCCGGCTTGAGATGATCGTCGCCGCCGCCGGCGGTTACATTGAAAAATTATGTATTTTGTGGCACTAACAGTTGCTAAATAAACTCTCGGGTATCTGCATGTACAACTTCTGTTTTTATTGCCTATTTCGTTTTCTTTTTGTCAAGTATCGGATTTTTCTGCAACACCATATATATATATATATATATATAAATGATATTGTAATCAGCTTTCCCTGACGATTAGTTTAGGTGAAACCTACGTCGGTCAGTTTGGCACATTAGGTGTTCATATATATATATATATATATTTATGTACCCATCGATCGATAGATCGATTTATTCATTGTCTGATGTACTATATGTACGCTTGTATATATCTATTTACTTATCAATCTCAGTCTATTCACATAATATCTATCTATCTATGAATCGTTCGATCGATCGTTCTATCTATCAAACTATCTCAGTCTGTTTAGGTGAATGCATGCATATTTATATAAGTATCTTTCTACCTTTCTATCTTAGTCTATTGGTAATTATGCCTGGCTGGATGAATGTATCTGTGTGTCTAGATGTGCATATGTATGTGTATATTGGCACATGTCCGAGTGGTTAGAACATTTGCTTTTTGACCTTCAAATCTAACCATGTCAGAAAAGTGACTTCTTGATGTTATCGATTTGGAGGAGACGATAGCAGTGTGTGGCATTTTTGGACAGTGCCTGAAAACGAAACCATGGGTTGACCAAAACCTTGAGTGAATCCGTAAACGGTCCCTTTAAGGAGCACTCGATATTTGTGCTAGCGCGCAGTCATAAGTCATCGTGAGCGTCCTGGCCTTGTTCAGACTGTTGATCACGTAATATAACACGCTCTCTCCCAGAGACTGTAACTAAGGTTTGCTCAACATAGTTGCAGTATTAGCCATAGACAGATAAGTTTTTTGAGCTTTTTATTTTGGAATTATATAGTTTACACTTACATCTTTATTTTTCCTAGATAACATGTTCTTTGAATCTTTAAAATAAATAGTTATTTCACATTTAGACTTTTTCTTAACATCATTCTGATCTTTATGCTCGGTACTATATATATATATATATATATATATATATATACGGAAAGTGGAGCAGTCAATCTTACTCCATAGAGGGATTGAATAAATAAATATATAAAAAATAAAATAATAGTAGGAATATCCTTGTTATATATATGCTTTTTTTACTTGATAAAATATTATTTGAAGCTTTAAAATAAATAGTTATTTTGCATTAACCTTTTTCTTAACATCGTTCTGATCTTTATGCTCTCTACGCTTTAATACTTAGTTTTTGGTTCTAATAGGGTTATATTGTAGATCTTTTGAATATTTTCCGTTTTAAACGAGTTATTTTACTATCCAGGTTTCTGCCCTGAGTGGTGTCTTCAGGCGATGTTTTTCTACTCATGGTACTACTACTCATGGCAGAAACCTGGGTAGCGAAATACCTCGTTTAAAAATGCAATATATGTATATATATATATAATTCCAGGTGAAAAGGACTCAAGATTCTTTGTTATTTTGAGTGCTTTGGCATTTTTATGAGTATTATATATTATATAATATTATTTATAATATTAAATTATTATTATTAATAATAATTAATAATTAAATAATATAATAATATTATAATAATATAATATTATATAATATTATATTATATTAATTCATATATATATATATATATATATATATATATATATATATTCGATTATCATGCCATTCTCTATTGATTTATTGTCCTCCAGCTATCTCTCCACGATCAACCTTTAAACCCTTTTATCATTCCATTCTTTGGCGTGTTGTCTGGCAAGATGTCCATTTATCTGATACACTGACGAGGAGCAGAGAAAATGGATAATGGTAGCTGAAAAATAGGCATTCTGACATTGGTCAATTTAATACACTCGTGATAAATACGGAAATTGCCCCTTCAACTCCGTCGTATCGACTTTGTTACCATGACGCTCTGCTAACATTAGGCATAAAAGCGAAGGCACGAACTCATACATTTCTGACCTAAGCGAAATGTTTTAAATGCAGACATTTTCATTATCTTCCATATCTCACTCTGTATAAATTATATTAGGATCTTAAATATATTAGGATCCGAATTTTCATGAAAAGTAATGTTTTATTTACAAAACTTATTAAAAACACATAATTGAAAATATTGTCCATCATTAGTCACTACTTTCCCCTTCTTTATGGCTGAAAAATGACACGCCTTTAAGGCTAAGCATGAGTAGAATATTTTTTAGCATCTTCATAAGAATGAAATTGCTGCTCAGTCAGGCCATGTATCATCCACCTGAACGAGTGATAATCCGACGAGGTAATATCTGTTGAAGATGGCGAGTAGGGTAGAAATTCCTATTTAAGCATTTCTAAGTTAGTTTTCATCCATTTTGCAACATCAGTGAGTGAAGTACTATTTGTGATACACGTTTTGGGCGATCATGTCTCTTTCGAGACATGACTGACTGGGCAGAAGATTATCCAGCAGTAGGTTGCTATTGCTTTCTGCGGTAGACTTGTTTCCAGCCAAGGCTATAGAATTCAATCTCTCTTATTATTTAACCCATAACTGGAGGGAAGAGACGGATTAACACCTTTCTCAATAGTAATTATGCATAAGTGAATGCAAGGAATTCAACTAGAATTCGAACTCGTCTCCCCGATTTGTCGTTCCGAATCGATACCCACAGCACCACAACGCACATCCTACAACATATAATGCAAAAAATAAAAAAATAAATAAAATAAATAAATAAATAAAAATTCCTTTTCTGACGTTGAATCAACTGCCCACACGTGACAAGACGCCGCTTGACATCTCTCGGTTTTAATTCGAACGGCAGCCAATGTCCTTGCTTTTGAATCATTCCTAATGCTTTCAAACGTTTCGAAATTGTTGTGTGACCAACTCATAATGATTCTGCAAGATGAGTCTCCGTGAGACAATGCATCAAATTCTTCGTCTTCAAACTTGTTAGTGCTCCAAAGCGTTCGTTGTTAATATCACAATCATTATTTCTAAGCGTTTAATTCAACCCCTGCATGTTGTTTTCTGACAGCAAAAACGCCGTATGTCTCAACAAGACTTATGTGTGTTTCAGCTGGAGATTTATTGAATAAAATACTGCAGTAAAATCTTCCGCAAAATACACTTTCCTTGGCACGAAATCCGACATGTTTAATGCAATGAAAAACGAAGTGGTTTTCACTTCGGCGAAATGGCATACACTGAATGTTAATCTTCCATATAGTATTTCCTTATAGATGAAAGCTTCTATCTAAAACAACACGCTCGCAATTCTGAGAACGCCATCTGTTGGACAACAGCGAAAACTTATTCAAGATCCTAATATATATTTTTATAATCATTTCATCTAAAAGAACGATAGAACTGCCACTGGCGCGAAGGGGTTACATAAGAAGTGAGTGATGAGAAAGAGGAACAAGTTACTAGGCTGTCAGAGAATGAGAAAGAAAAGGATGAGAATACAGGTGTGAAGAGGGATGCTTGAAATTAGAATGGAAAGGAAGAAGAACATGATACAAGGGTTGTCAGAGAAAGGATGTGAGTCAAGAGATGGCAATTGACTTTGCATTTAAGTTCCTGGAGATTGTAGCTGTCAGGGAAGCAAGTATACAGAAGAGAATTTCACAGGCGGGAAGTGCAAACAAAGAAGCTGTTGGTATAGAAGTTTCGGTTCTGTTTGATTGGTTTCACTGGGTGAAAAGGGTGAGACCTAGCCGCTAGTCTAGTAGCTCGACTAAATACATGCAGATGGGTCACCAGAGAGATAAGAAAGTGACTGGAGTTGAGCTGGTAGGTCGGGATCAATTACATTAGAGATTCTGCTTTTGAATTTTGTCAAGAAGCTCGAAATAAATAGGAGGGGCACCCGACCAGATGTGACAGTAGTATTTAATGCACGAGTGAATGGTAGATTTATATATGTGCAAGATGTATTTAGACAAGAAAAAACGTCCTGGGCCTTCAATGGTAACTAACCTTCTGAGTAGCAGATTTAGCTATATTTTTAAAGAAGTCATTCCACTTTAGGTCAACTGATAGATTTAGGCCGAGAAGGCGCAGTGCTTCGCTTTCAGGGGGTGCTAACCTGATTCCTTCTGATGGGGGTTAGGTGCTGTTTTCTATGGTGGTTAAAAGAATAGCAGCTTCGTTTTGAAACCATTATAATTTACGAGCCAATTCTTACCCCAGTCCATTAAAGATCGGTAATCCTTTTCAAGATCAGCAGCGAAGTTTGTTTTTTCAGCCCTGGCAGAAATAAATGTTTCTGTCGTCAGCATAAATGTCTGCTTGTGATCTGATTACATTAGGGAGATTGATGATGAAGATCAGATAAACTGTAGGACCTAGAATACAGCCTTGAGAGACACCCGTGTTCGTGTGATAGTATCTGGAAGCATGCCCATTTAATTGTGCGATTTGATGCCTTCATACCCACCAGGAAGTATTGCTTAAAACCTCATTCCACTCCGTGGTTCTCTCCGGCCTGCTCAGCCGCCATTGCCCACAGGAACCATTACTTCCGTCTATTCCGGAGACAGCCAACTGATCACAATAGGCGCCTGTTCACATCTGCTCGCAGTGAGTGCAAGAGAACCCTAAATGACGCCAAACAGTTGTTTGCTGAGAGAATGGGACAGCACATAGCTGACCGCAAGTTCGGCTCCAAGGATTATTGGAGGATTTGTAAACGAGTGCTCAACAATAGGAAATCCTCAATACCTCATTTAATCCATGGATTTGATGTTCTCACGTCATCTGCGGAGAAAGCTGAGTGCTTTGCCCGCAGATTCTCATCCAACTCCACATTCGACTCGTCCGGAGTGCACCCACCCGACTTCCCTATTAGAACTGAGGCCAAACTGCACGACGTATATATTACCCCGACAATAGTATCCAGAGTAATTTCAAAACTCGACCCCCATAAGGCGTGTGGAGACGATGGAATCCCGGTGATAGTCCTTAAGAGGTGTGCCCCTGAACTTTCCCCTGTCCTCTCTAAACTGTTTAACTACTGCCTTTCTGCTTCCTGCTTTCCTGCATGCTGGAAATTCTCCTCAGTCGTTCCTGTCTTTAAGAACTGTGGTGAACCCTCGGACCCATCCAACTATCGCCCTATCAGTCTTCTACCAATATTCGGGAAAGTGTTCGAGGCTATAATCAATGCTGAAATAGTTCATCATCTCACCGCCCACAAACTGTTCTCCGACAGGCAATATGGATTCCGATTTGACAGGTCCACAGCCGACCTGCTAACAACTGTAACGGAGTACATGCTACAGGCCCTTGATGAGTCTGACGAGGCTCGCGCGGTTGCTCTGGATATCTCCAAGGCTTTCGACAGGGTTTGGCACCCTGGCCTCCTATGCAAACTACGCGGTTATGGTATTACCGGTCGCCTGCTTGACCTAATCCAATCTTTCTTAAATAACCGCAAAATGAAGGTCGTTCTGAATGGGCGTGCCTCTTCGTCCTACAGCACGAATGCTGGTGTCCCACAAGGCTCTATCCTGGGCCCAACGCTCTTCCTTATTTTCATCAACGACCTCCCAGATGAGATCAAGTCCCAAGTAGGCATCTACGCAGATGACACTACAATATACTCCCGCTCCAGTAAGAAACCTGTCGTGGCGGACAGACATAATCTCGCTGCTGACCTTGAGCGGGATCTACACTCTGTGGTGAACTGGGGCAAGAAGTGGCTTGTCAACTTCAATTCCTCTAAGACCAAGCTGTTGTCTGTCAACCATTACAGGCAACCTCTTCTGCCTCCCATAAGCATGGACCAGATGATTCTCCCGGAGAGTAATACACTACGCCTCCTCGGACTTACCCTGTCCTCAGACCTCAAATGGAAGCACTATATTGAATCCATAGCAAAATCTACTGCTAAGAAGATTGGGTCACTATGTCGATCCAGGATGTTTTTTCCACCTGAATCCATCCTGCATATATACAAGTCAACCATCCGTCCGTGCATGGAGTACTGCTGCCATTTATGGTCAGGTGCCCCTGCCGTTCTCCTCTGTGTTCTTGACAAGCTCCAAAGGAGAGTCTGTAATGTGATAGGTACTGATCTGGCGACTCGTCTGCAGCCACTTTCCCATCGTCGAAATGTGGCCTCCCTCTGTCTCTTCAATAAATACTTTCATGGCTTCTGCTCGGATGAGCTTAAGTCACTGATGCCTCCTCAACAGGTGTTTACCCGTGTAACCAGACTGGCAACTGGGTCCCACCCATTCACAGTCAGGTTAGCCAAACGCAGACGACAATTCTACTCCTGCAGCTTCCTCTCTCGTACTTCCCGCCTGTGGAACTCACTCCCGTATTCTTGCTTTCCTGACGGCTACGACCTCCAGAAATTTAAAAGCAAAGTTAATACTCACCTACTAACCACTGGACTCTAGCTCTCTCCCCTCCCCTGTATAATCTTCACGTTCTCTCCGCCCATGTATCTGTCATTGCACCTGCTTTCTCAGCTTTCTATTGTTCCTTTCTAACTAGCTTGCACTCCTCACTCTTTTCTAATTAATCTTTCTACATTTATGTAACCCCCTGCACATCAGTGGCGTTCCTGCCTTGCTCGGGGTGAAATGATTAAAAAAAAAAAAAAGGAATGACTGGATTAGGTCAATCAATTGTCCGGTTATACAAAAGCTAGCATACCAGACTCTGTCAACTGCTTTGGAGATATCTAATGCAACAGCTCCCTTCTTGTAGAGAGCCTGGTATATATACTCTGAGATGGTTGTTAACATATCAGTAGTAGACCTGGTGAAGCGGAAATCCTACTGTTTATCGGAGAAGAGGACTGTGAAATGTTGAACCACTTCAGCATTAATATTATCCTCGAACATTTAGCCAAAAATCGGTAGGAGGCTGATAGGGTGATAATTAGAGGCGTCTGAGGGTTCTCCAACGTTCTTAAATACAGGAACCAGTTTTAATCCATGAAGAGACCTTCAACTAGAAGTCTAAAAAGTTTTGTTACAAGAGACGTCATACACGAAATCGCAGAACCACTCCCAGTTTTCGTTTTTGGTAACAGCAAGATATTCTGCTTGTCTGAGGTTTCCTACGCAAAAGTTTAAAAAATTGCGCGTTCAAAAATTCCCTGCCACGTGAGCGTTAATACATATATATATACTAGCTTTGGCACCTCGGCGTGGTGCAATTAGTTCGATCTTCACTAGCTACCCCATACTTTCAGTCTTGTGCCACATCTAAGCGGCGCTTATTAAATTAATATATATACTGGCTCTAACGTGGAAATAGAGTTTTTATAAAACTGATTTTCAGATCAGATTCTGAACGTAAGTTTCGTTTACTAGCCATTAAGATTGACATTAGAAATCAGTAACTCATGCATTCTTCTTTGAAATTTTAATTACTAATTTGAAAATAAATGAGAAGGAGTATAAAAATATTTATTCATTTTCTAGATTTCCAAGATGAGGTGCTACTTACATTATTTACTCCAGGATGTGCGTTGTGGTGCAGTGGATATAGACTCAGAATGACAAATCGACCAGTTAGATTCCTTGCATTCACTTACGCACAAATACTCTTGGAATAGATATTAATCCGTCTCTTCCCTCTAGCTATGGGTTTCATAATAGGACAGATTAGGTTCTATATCCTTGGCTGACAACCAGTCTACCGTAGAAAGCAATGGTAACCTACTCTCGGGATAATCATCTGCCCAGCCAGTCATGTTCCTTTTGCGATATGATTACCAAAAGCGTGTATCACGTATGGCACTTAACTGACTGACTCTGTTTGGAATGTTGTCTTCATTTTTATTGGCATATTCAAAATGCTTCACTCTTCCGTATGCTTCACTCTTCTTTAGGGAATCAAAATTTCGAACTAAAACTTATTTTGACAACTGGAGTGGTTTGTTCTACTTCCATGACTCATGCTACTTCCGGATATCTTACTTATCTCCCGTCAGATCAACTCTTTTAGTTTTTATTCACCAATGCTGCAACCAATTACCGAACTCAAGCTTCATGCTTGAACGTAATCTTCTCGTGGATAAAACCGTTGGAAAGATACAGTGACATGACCCAAAGAGTTGCGGGTTCAATACCTGGCTTCGGCAGTGGTGAACATTTCAAAAATTTTAAATGCTGTGTCTTTTGTCTTCTTGAATTCTGTTAATCTTTTTTTTTCTTTCTTTAATACTTACTGTGTCCAGTCTTTTCTCTCGCTGTAACCCTTTGTTCCCGTCTTGCTTTGTGAGAAATGATTAAAAAATATTAATTTTCATTTTATTTTTTGCGTGTAAATTTAAACCTGATGGCTCAGTATGTCCTAAATGACACTAGAAAAAATATAGTTTAGTATTTATGCCCAGAATGTTATCAGTCAGGACAATAGAAATAAAGAATAAATTATAACTGTTTTACAGATTAATCTTGATATATTTAGGATAAAACGTCTCCAGTATAATAAAGTCCACTGTGTATTTATTTGTATATATATCTATATATCTATATCTATCCCCTTATTTTAAGCGGCATATCTTTATAAATATTTGACGTAATTTTTAACGGCACAGTCTCACTCGTATTCGAATAATTATGAACCTATGCAGACATCAAACTGCCTGCACACGCAAAGCAAATAAGCTCAGGAGATAGATTGGTGTATATAGCAATTTCTACTACGGAAACAATATTCTGGTCACGATCAGGCAAACCGATTAAATTAATTTAGTTATTTATTTCCTAATATAATTGCATCTTCATGTCCACCTGCTTCCTAAATATATTTAAAACGTGTCTTAACTTGCCAAAATATTTTAAGTTTCTTCTTTGAACCACCAGCAGAGGTAATGTTATATAGAATTAAATTTTTCAACATATCCGACCTGTTTGCAACAGGGAGCATTTATCTGTTATTTATTAACCGGAAAAAAAATTAAAAGATGAAAAGGAACAGACAAAAAGAAAAAAAAAACAATTGAAAGAAAGTAATAAAACAATTAGGAAGGAATTACCGTAGAATTTGATTAGGTTTCTATAAACATCAGGTGTGCTGTTGCGTGATACAAAACAGAGAAAACGCTTTAAAAATTAATTTATATCAGTGTTGTTTTTAAACATTGTCTTACACGATAACATTTTTCAGGCATGAACTTTTATAAATATTAATAGCGAGTATTAAGCGCATTTTAAAAGAGCCAAGACGAATTGCTCAACTACATTAAACACGGGAAGGCGTAGTATGCAAATTAAATGTTTCGCTCCTAATGATATGGACAAATTTGTGTGGAATACTTTTTGTAGATATTTACACTATTCATACTGTTGACCTCGTCTTTCTTGTTGCTATCGTAACGTTTTGACCGATCTGTCTCCCGGCCTTCATCAGATATATATCGATCCTTTTAACCACTATTTTGTTAACTATCTCGTGCAAGACAATTTTTTTCCTTAATTTTTCATGCAAATGTCTGTATCTACCATTCGCTCTTTTTTTTTTTTTTTTACTTTGTGTGCTAAAACAAAATATTGTCTTTATTTTCTACATATTCCACCCTTTCTTAGATTATAACCAACTCTTTGAACTGCTGGCTGTGATGTAGAAAGAAAATAGTGATGGAAAAACTATTACACTTTTAGTTGCTAAGTCTATTTTTCATGTCCTGCTAGAAAATCTATTTATCCAAAACGTGACTTGCACATTTGTAAATCTGCTATTCGTCGCTTTGTGTAAAATTGCTGCCATATATTGTATGGAGCAGCATACATTGCAAAAAAACATTACTTTTTTTGCCGTAAAGTAGTTGTTCTAACGCGACAAGATGGCATTCGACGTTTCTCGATTTCAAATCGTACGGCATTTAATGTACTTGCTTTTGAATCATTCCTAAATGTTTTTGACAAAATCCAAATAAATATCTGCAATGTTATCGCTGCTATTCTACCAACCTGGTTTCTTTCCTATTTCCAAATAGAACTGAAAGCTATATTGCTTAAAACGCAGCTTCTCTGTACCTTTTCAATCAATATTTACATGGACATGTATTTAATATATTAATCGCAACAACATGAATTTTTTTGTTGTGTGTGAATAATATACGACAAGTTTCCTAGCCCAATAAAGAACCACACACGAGGAAAAATTAAGTCTCCACTTTAACAGTTATATCAAAAGAGGGGATCCTACCAACTGAATTGAGCGGCTGTCTCAGGGATTTGACTGAGGATTGCCATATGCAATTTAAGGGCATTTGAAGTAATAGTGTTGGGAAGTCTCCAGACAAATAGACAGAAATGAGGCTGATAAGACGCCGATGAATTTCATCAGATCACAGCAGAAGTTAAAAACACTACAGAGGAAGAAAACATCAGGCTTCGTTCAGCCTCGATGTGATTAATGAGAGTAGAAAATGAAGGCAGTTTAAATTCCCAGAGTATATTATACAAACGCAGCTGCGTCTTGAAATGATAATATATTCAGATAAAACAATGCCAGTTACCATGTTATAATATACATTCCTCTGGAAAGAGAATCTGGAAGAGCGCAAGACAGAAAGTTTTGAAAATATTTACATATTTAAAAGAATGCAAAAATCGCGGGTGGTATTAGGACAAGAACTATTTTATTTTTATGAGGCATCAAAATAAAGTTTAAAATCACACCTGTCCTAACACTTTTGCACACTACCGGTAGTGTGCAAAAGTGTTAGGACGAGGGGTGATTTTCAAAAAAAAAAAAAAAAATCACTGAAATTCAAATACAGTGTGAAAAGCTAAGTAAACTGCTTAAAAATATTGATTATTTAAAACTAGGTGTAAAAGAAATGTATTAAAAGTAATAATATGTAATTTTTCCTATTTTCTATTAAACAAGTTATTTTGAAACTTCTCATTATTCTAGTACTCTAGGACATAACTGACTTTTTCTTATTCCCTCCTCTCGAATTAATAAATCTAATGTTACTTCGCAAGAAACACTTTGGGAACAAATAAAAGCTGCTTGGCAGGAGATATCATTATATATATTGAAGAAGCTGGTGATGTCAATGCCAGTATATATATATATATATATATGAAGATTGCGTTTAGCATGAAAAGGCTGTGTCTGTTGGGTGTTGATTTCAAATTTCACTTTTATATCTATATATATATATACATATATCGAACACGAATTCTATTAAACATTTTATTTGCCGTTTCTTTAGTCTATATTTTATGTCTTTGAGTACTTATTAAAATTCAGCACCTCAGAATATTGTTTTTTTTGCCATTTGTTTAACGTTTAGTGCATCTGTTTGCTAATCTGTTTTTCGTACTATTAAATTTTAAAGGTACTTTTACATATATTTGATTTGATACACCGTATACACGCAAAAAGTAATTATTCTTTCAATCGAAAATATGTATCAGCTTTAACACGCAGGTGGTTGATATACCGTAAAAAACAAAGAGATTAAACTTTTGTAAACGAATGTCAATAAAGAAATTGATTCCTTGATATATTTAAAAAAATCTGGTGATGATCAGAATAATTTTGACTAAAAGCACTCGATTTTTAAATCCAACTCTAGCTCAAAGATATCTATGTGAATGTTTTTGATTGTTTTTTGTTTGTTTGTTTGCTTTTGTTTTTTGTTTTTAAACAAATCTTGCGTGTTTTATGACCAGTACATCTCAGACATCTTGGATCCTATTCAGGAATGGCGTATGATTAATAGAATGGAAAGCTGACGATATTTTTTTTATCTCTGTATAAGTATTTGACTCACTGACATTTTTATTTTTTACTAGCAGTATAGCCCGGTGTTGCTCGGGTGTAATGAAAGCTTTAAAACTCATCCATGGTCCTGGAGCTCAGACACTTTGGACGTTGGCATGAAAGACTAACTAGCAATAGTTGTTTCCAGTTAAAGCGAAACCGTAGACTGAAAGAAAAATGAATGGATGTAAATCAAATTGTGATTTCCTGCTATCGATATCAAATAAGATTTTTTCGTCGTAAACTGAATATCGAAGGCTAAATAAGTCCTCTGAGTAAATGGTATCATGGCTGAGACTAAGTACTACAATTATACCTACTTCGAGCCAAACCCGAAGCAAATAAAAGAGCTGAAAAAATAGACATACAGGCAGATAAACAGACACACACACAAACATCTTGCCTTATATATATATATATATATATATATATATATATATATATATATGTATATATTATCGATTTTCTGCACTATTCTTAGAACTGCAAACTCGAAATTTCTGAATATCATTTTTTATGTCTTTGTCTATGAGTGTATCAAATTTTATGAAAATTGGACCACTCCTTCTATAACCTGATTTGTTCGATTATCGATTTTCGATATTTATCGGGGGTAACTCGACACAAAACTTAGCTAAGAACACTCGCAGACGCTTATAGTACAACTGTGTAAATTATCAAGAAAATCGGTTCCGCCGTTTCGGAGTCTATAGGTAATGGACACACACACACACACACACACACACACACACACAGAGACACAGTTTCATCTATAATTAAGTTTAGATTTTTATTCCTTTCTTCTCTCTTTCCTTCACGACTGCCTGTAGGAACTTTTGTAGTTTATTTTCGTGTCTGCTTTTAGCACTTTGTCATCTGCATATTGTTATCAACTCCGGTTTGATTCAGGATTTATATCCAGCCGAAAGGATCAGTAAGATGTAGCCGACAAACAACAACCTGAAAGAGAACCTCATGGAACTATATGGGTAAATCCATATTTTTGACTATTTCATTGACCATACTTAAAATATTTCTTTATATACTCATTTGAGGATTTCCAAAAAGTATAGCACTTAACTTCCTGCCAACTTAACTGGGTAAAGATTTAACACCTTCCTTCCCCTTCTCTTCCTCGTAACACTTCACCGGGCAGTAATAAACTATACGTTTCCTGTGTCTCTTGCTTTGAATGCAACAAAAATTGTATATTTGTAAATATCTTATTTGGTGTGTTTTGTGAATTAAATATTTGTCTGTGATTTATCTCTGGGTTTTGGTCAATCATTTTTTTTTCCCTTTTGTTCCACTTAACACATAATATCTTATGTTGTTAAGTTTGTGGCCAACAAAACTGAATACTGGTAGGACATATAATTCTCTCAAAAACCGCCACGCTGTATAGGTTGAATGAGTCCGGCGAGAAAACACATATTTGTCTTATGCTCTTTTCTATATTTTGGAGTGAATTTAAGTCTAAATTCAAACACTATTCAGTTGTAATTGATCTAGAAAGAAAAGTTTGCTAATTGACGTTTCCTATTTGTAAATCTACCATACGCCAGCGCAAGACATTTTATTTTTATTTATGAAGGTTGGATGAAACCACATGGCTAATTGACGGCAGAAATCTGTTAATTTCTTTTTCTTTCACTTCAGCCACTATCTTACGTCTTAGTGGCATTAACGCCTTGCTTCGGGGAATTATACAAATATGCATATACCTAAAAGAAAATGCTATACAAACGAACACGCAATACTTCAATGTTAATTCCGAATAAAAAAGTAAATATTTTCTATATATATTTATAAATGGAACTTTGTGTGTGTGTGTGTGTGTGTGTGTGTGTGTTACCTATAGACTCCGAAACGGCTGAGCAGATTTTCTTGAAAGTTTACACAGTTGTACTATAAGCGTCTGCGAGTGTTCTTAACTAGATTTTTTTGTCGAGGCTTTATTACACTCATAGACAAAGATATAAGAAACGATATTCAGAAGTTTCAAGGTTGCAGTTCTTACAATCGTGCAGAAAATCGATAATATATATATAAAGGCAAGATGTTCGTGTGTGTGTGTGTCTGTTTATCTGTCTGTATGTCTTTTATACAAATCCACATTTTTTATCCGATTCTCACCAAAGTTCACACAAATATTATTTAGGCTGAGTCTGAGCTCCAGGACCATGGATTAGTTTTAAAGCTTTCATTACACCGAAGCAACGCCGGGCTATACTGCTAGTTATTTATATTTGTGACTGAGAAAGATATAACCGCTTTTTGATTTGTCTATATTTCTTAGATAAGTTAGTATTTACAGTATTTACATTATTCGGACTGTTGTTCTTATCTTTGTGGCTGCCATTTGTATGACCTTTCGGCCGTTGTACGCTCCGGTCTTCTCTAGGTACTCGTAATTTCGAACCAAACTCTTTATTACTATCACTGGGGTATATCATTCTCATTCCATACGTAGAGACTTTTTTTAGTAATCATGAGTTATATCTAACCCACTAAGTTGTTTGTTCACCAATGCTGTAGCCTGGTATTGAACTCAAACTCTTTAGCTCAAGTCACAGGAACTAACCAACGTCTATATCCACTAGACCATGTGTCCTTAAGGGATGAAAATCATATACCTCAGTGATTGTAATAAAGGTTTAGGTTCGAAATTCGAAGCACCTGAAAAAGGTCGGAGCGTACAACGGCCGAAACGTCGTACAAATGGCATCAAAGATGAGGACAATAATCTGAATGATGTAAATGTCGCTTTTTGATTGTTAGAAAATTGTTACTGCTGATTTTTCTCAGAGGACAGAAAAGTCCGGCAAAAAGAGAAAAAAAAATCAGCACCATTTTGTCTGATGCTTCGAAAATATCTCTATTGTAATTTATTTCTGCAATCATTGTTTTCTAATTTTTCTGCTTGATCATGTGTAAAAAGGAAGGTTTTCATTGCTGAATACTGATTTAAGTACGTGAGGGCAATTTGAATAAAATAGTAAATAAATAAAGATAAAAGACAAGTTTAAAAAGTTGCATGAGTTAATTGTTGGAAACAGCCATAAAATGGTATATGGAAATTAAAAGAACCTTTTGAATAAAACGATGTTGAAGCCATGCTAACAATAAACACTAAAGAATGGCAAAAGAACTGTCCATTTAGGGCATCGTCGATCATCATCATTTATCTGTGACACCCAGATGGTGCATAGGGCAGCAACTTTTTGTTGTTGTTTCTGTAACAAACTGTTTTTTAGGAGGCAGGGTTGTCAGCCCTGCAGCAACCCCCAAACCTGGAGGATCATTTTTGGTCCTTACTTTTACAGCACCTGGTATTCCCAAATGGTCACTCATTTAAGTACTGACCAGGCTCGATGTTGCTTAACTTCGGCGATCGGACGGGAACCGGTGTATTGAACACGATATAGCCGTAGACGTCGTCGCTCATAACTCTTCACAAATTCCTCTGCTTTGTTTATTTAAACAATGTTTATCTTCAAGCAATGTTTGTATTTCGGCTTCTGGCTTCCCAGTCAAATTTGATACACACAAATTTTAATACAATGTAAATCATTATCTTCTGCCTTTTTATACTTCTTTTATTTTCCACTCTCCTTCATATTAGATTATTTATTATTTTCTCTTACTCAGTAACCCTCTTGGGCCTTATGGCTCTATTGCCTTACTTCGGATGTAATTAATAAAATAAATTCAATCCTTTAAGTTTTTGTTATCTTGATAATTTATTTAACTCACCGCCAACTTAACTGGGTAAAGATTTGACACCTTCCATCCCCTTCTCTTCCTTGTAACACTTCACCAATCAGTAATAAACTATACGTTTCCTGTCACTTGTTTGGAATGCTACAAAATTTGTATATTTGTAAATATTTTACTTGGTGTGTTTTGTAAATTAAATATTTGTCTGTGATTTATCTCTGAGTTTTGGTCAATCATTTTTTTCCCTTTTGTTCCACTTAACACGTAACAATATCTTATGTTGTTAAGTTTGTGGCCAACAATACTGAATAGTGGTAGGACATATAATTCTCTCAAAAACCGCCACGCTGTATAGGTTGAATGAGTCCGGTGAGAAGACACATACTTGTCTTATATTCTTTTCTATTTTTTGGAGTGAATTTTAGTCTAAATTCAAACATTATTCAGTTGTAATTGATCTAGTAAAACAAGCTTGCTTATTGACGTTTCCTATTTGTAAATCTACCATACGCCAGCTCAAGATTTATTTTTATTTATGAAGGTTGGATGAAACCATATGGCTAATTGACGGCAGAAATCTGTTAATTTCTTTTTCTTTCACTTCAGCGACCATCTTACGGTCGCCCCTCTTGAGATTGACCAGGATCGATATAGCTTAACTTCGATAATTGTTCCGGAACCAGTGTTTTAACCAGATGTGGCAGTAATTTCTTTACATCTCTTGCACCCACAAGCTTACATTTATAAAACACTTTATAAATATGCGTTATTTAGGTTACGAGACCATTTCCTGGGTCACTCTAGCCTTTAATTTGTCCCTTGAATGAAAATTATCTAAATAAAATAAAATTATCTAAATAACATTACCTAAATAAAAGTATCTAAATAAAATAAAATTATCTAAATCATTTTTCGTTTTCGCGATCCAGAAATATCCACTCTGTTTTTCTGATTCGAGATAGAAGTTTTTTTTTCTTTAAATTTTCTTTAAACTTCGTCATTGATCGCATTTTTCGTTCATATTTTCATCAGCATTCTTTTGCCATTTCGACAATAAAAGAAAATATTGCGTCGCAGTTTAGCCCCCATTTCTCTGTTTCTAACAAACTTTTCTGTTTCGTAATAGTTTTTTTTTTTTTTTAATCATATCACCCCAAGCAAGGCGAAATTGCCACTGATGCGCAGGGGGCTACGTGAGAAGGAAAAGATTGGAAAAGAGAAAAACCGGAAACCACATCCTAACCAGGAAACAAGGGATGAGCCTCTTCACCTGTTCAATAGATGTGGGTGGAGTGTGAACCGGGTGATAGTTTAGTCTATCTACTCCAATTGAAAAAAATAAAATAAAATAAGAAAAAAGATTGAAAAGATTGGAAAAGAGAAAAACCGGAAACCACATCCTAACCAGGAAACAAGGGATGAGCCTCTTCATCTGTTCAATAGATGTGGGTGGAGTGTGAACCGGGCTATAGTTTAATCTATCTACTCCAAATGAAAAAAATAAAATAAAATAAGAAAAAAAGATTGAAAAGATTGGAAAAGAGAAAAACCGGAAACTGCATCCTAACCAGGAAACAAGGGATGAGCCTCTTCACCTGTTCAATAGACGTGGGTAGAGTGTGAACCGGGCGATAGTTTAGTTTCATTAGATTTTGGAAAGCGACTTTCACATTTATTTTTATGATCACTCATTTTCGCGTAATTGAATATAACGATCCAACGCGAATACGACCACAACTCTGCGATAAACAATCCGTGCCATTATTTATTACACCAACCAAACATCTAAACCTAAAGCAAATGGTATTCAAAAGCGGTTACCAATCTAAGTACTGAACAGGCTCGACGTTGCTTAACTTCAATGATCGTATAAAAACAGGTGTTTCAGTTGATGTGGGCGTAATACACATACACCACTCGTACCTCAAAACGTATAGCACTTTCAAGCGGTCAAGCGTCTAGGCACTGGCAAAGCTTCACGTTGATTAACTTCGGTGATAATACGGAAACGGTGCTTCAATTTTATTTGGCCGTAAGATCATTATAACGCTCGAACCTTTATCTTTGCAGCAGGTGGTATTTCCAAGCGGTCACCCGTCTAGGCACTGAACAAGCTCGACGTTGCTTAACTTCAATGATTAGTTGGCAATAAATGACTCGCCGAGGTTGATTTGCCATAGAAACAAAACAACCAACCAAAGCAAGGAACATACACAAAAAAGAACTAAAAAAAACTGTCCTGTTTCATGAGTACGTAAGAATGAAATGACATTTTGTATCTCTCACTTTGCAAGAGATAACCGGAAATAGATAAAAATAGATAACCGGAAATAGCTTGCGCTGCGTTCAGGTTCAATAATACTAGATTAAGATTTGTTGGTTGTTTTCTTTTTATGGCATACCAATCTCGGCGGCACATTTAATGACAACTACATTTTTATTTATTTATTGCTGGTAATACCTTTTTCTTTCACCAATTTATTGTTGTTTTTATATAAGTTTTGTGTCTAGTAATATCTTTTTTCTTTTCTAGTATCAAGATTCATTGGGATTTGTTTTTTTTTAAGGGCAGGGTCCCCAATTCCTACTCATGTTATTTAATCCATAACTGGAGGGAAGGGGCTGATTAATACCTTTCGCAAGGGTACTTAAGTGAATGCAGGGTATACAACTGGAATTTGAACTCGGCTCACCGATTTCTCTTTCCGAGCAGATATCCACTGCACCACAGCGCACATCCGTCACCATACACTTACAGCACCTGGTATTCCCAAGCGGTCACCCATCTAAGTACAGACCAGGCTCAATGTTGCTTAACTTGACTGAAAACCGGTGTATTCAACGTGATATAGCCGTAAGCCACTAGGTTAAGAAGCAGCTTTTTCTTTATATGGGACAGTGTCATTTATTTGTCGCGATGTTAATTTTTGTGAGTTGTACTGGCGCACCTGTCATCGAAAGTAGAAAGAGTTTGAATGGGCGGATTAAATAAATGGAACTGACAGATGTTGACAACACAAAGGCAAGAAACAGAACACTACAAAAAGACTTAAGACGAAATAGAAAAAACAATAATACAGACCAAATATTTGGCGGGCGTAGAGACGAGAAAGTGCTACAAATAAACTTCAAGAAAATCGATTGTATTGTCATCAACAAAAAGGGCAGCCCAAAATGCTAAATTCAGGTGGTGATACTAAAATCAAGCAGGTACAAAAATTTAAATACCTGGGAAGTGTTCTAACAGAAGACGGAAAGTGCGATAGAGAGATCCGAAGGCGAATTTGCATGGCGAAGGTTGCTTTCCAGAAGCTGAGTAGAGTATTAAGAGACAGGAAAAGGTCGCTAGAAACAAAGAAAAGAGTACTGGATTTCTATGTGATATCAGATCTTCAATATGACAGAAAATACTGGACAATATCACCAAAGATGAAGGAAAAACTTGAAGCAATTGAAATGTTATTTTACAGAAGGATGCTGAGAATATCATGGATAGAGTATGTGAGCAATGTTAAGGTTTTGGAAAGGATGGAAACGAAAAGAAAATTAATACTGAGAATCAGGAAGAGACAGCTAAAGTTCCTGGCGCATGCAATGAGGGAGGAGAACCTGATACTAACGGGCCAGATAGAGGGAAGGAGAGACAAGAGAAAACAGCATGTAACGTACTTTCTGGTCTGAGTAGGTGGATGGCAGACGAAGGTTGCGTGCTGTCACAAGATAAAGCGTTCTAAGAACCACCAGAGATAATGAGACGTGAAGGCCATGATTACCTACGTCCTGAAAGAACAAGGCACATAGATGATGATGATGATGAAGAAGAAAAAGAAGAAGAAGAAGAAGAAGAAGTTGTACAGCTATCATGTATTTGTTTGGGTACATTTAGAAGTAATAACAACTCTTTATATCACTACCAAAAATCCCAGAAAAAGATTTTCGCGAACAAGCTCAAAATTATTTTCTTAATTTACAGATAAATAAGTAAATAAATATCTGCTTTGTAAATTAAATTAAATTTAAATTTGCATTGAGCTCTCTGTTGGATCAGTTTTAATATTTAAACGATATGACTAGGATCCACCCGGATTATTTACCTATCTTATCTTGGATTTCTACCGCCGTATATATATATGTTATGTCGCCAAGTATAAATGAATAACTCAACAACAGAATCAGAATATAAGTTGTATTCCGCGGAAAGACGGTTAGTATGTACAAAAGTGATTAGTAATATTTACAATAGAAAGATACAAGAGTCCAATCCTTCGTAAGACGTGTGTATACGTGATTACTTCTGGTACGCCACCGGAAGTGTGCCTAACTCTTCACTGACTCGCACTGACTCTTCAGTAACTCATTAGAGACTCTCGAGTAACTCTCTACGACTCATTATTTAGCTGTCTCTCCCAGTAAGGGCAACATATGACACATGGTCAGTTTATATCTGGGATTTCCGGGCTATATGGCCCGGCCAAAAAATGTCTGTCTATTATTCCCCAGTCGTGCTACTACCCTTCGGCGGAACCACGACTGGGTTAATGCTCTCTGCTCGGAAGCAGAGAGCGCCCTCCACCCGAAGAGAGATAGCTGACAGTGTCGTAGAATCGTCAGTCTAGTGACTCTCTTCGACTGTATTTACTAGCCTTCCCACGTAGGCTGGATGTGACACATGGTCATTTTATATTGGGGATTCCCGGCCATATAGCCGGGCCAAAAAATCTCTGTCTATTTTTGCCCAGACTGGGTTACTGCTCTCTGCTCGGAAGCAGAGAGTGCCCCCGCCCGAAGGCAGAGAGCTGACAGTGTGGTAGAGTCGTCAGTCTAGTGACTCTGTACCGACTCTCTTGTAGAGAATCCACCATTGCTATATATAGCAATGGGAACAGTCCATTTGTAGTCAAATAGGAGCGGCGCCCTAACAATATATATATATATATATATATATATATATATATATATATATATATAATTGTAGGGAAGGTATGGATGGAATAATATTCCGTATCCAAAAAAACGCTATTCTTAAAAAGTACTCAATACAAAATGGAACTAATAATATTCATTCAGAAATTATAACATGAATATGTTACAATATCAATACAAAAGTACCTTTTTTTGTTTCGACACTACTTGTGCCTTATCAAGTGATGAGGTTTATTTTAAGTTGAAGGCTTTTAAAAGGTCAAAAATAAGCCAAACCCCCTTAATCAGGGAGGCATTGTTGCATAAACAGTGTGTACAAATCAGAATAAAGCAACTTCTAATTCGAAATATATGTGAGTAGACTCAAAAGACATTTTTTGGGGGCATTAATATTAATATTTGATTAAAGTGAGATCAGCATTATTAATCGACTATTAGATTAAGTTTATCTTTATTTCAAAATTTAAATTCTAAGTTTAACAAAATTTGTCTAAATCTAATAATTATATATATATATATATATATATATATATATATATGCAGCAGATTTTGCCATTACCACTAAAAACGGCATTTTACTGGATACTCATAGACAGTATATTTATTTACGTCTGATTTCTCAAATATTCAGCTCGGATGACAGAAATTAATGTACTGAAAAATATATAAACGGATCATTTGCTCAAATATGTGTATCCATTAAAACAACATTTAAAGTGATAATACATCCTACACTACACACAAAAACACACGTATATATATATCCACCCCCATATATATATATATATATATATATATATATCTTGTGGTGATACCAAGCAAAAGCGATGGACCGGATGTTTGCGCTTTCACGACCAAAAAGCAAATGACCAAAAGTCATCGCTGCGTCGCTGTCTCTGCGCAGATGTTCCGGTTGAAAACTAAAAATTTATTAAATATTAAATTTCCAGTTCGCGAGCCTACGCGAATTTTACTTATCAGCCAATGGGAAGCCCAGAATCAAATACAAGTGTGAAATCCCAAATAAGCTGCTGTGACCCCAAAAGAAGATATAAAAAGAGGATACAGAAAGCATCGACAGGCAGACCGACAGAAGGAGAAAAGAGTAATCAATATCCCCTTGACCTAAGTCAAGCGGCTACTATGCTCGCCTCCCTTCACCTCTCCTTACCTTCTTCTCTGTCTCAAAAACTACTTACTGACCTAAGGAGCGAATACATCAAAGACATTCCTTACTTACACGCTCCCAAATTCCTAAGCGTTAATTCTCTTTTAACATTTTATTGCCATGAACATTTTTAACCTCCGTTGGACCTATACTTCATGTATAATTTCAATTGATAAGTGTTATATATAAAATGTATCTTTTAACTCAATTTGCCTTTCGTGGTTTATAACATTTCTTTATGACTTATAGTGGGCTATCTACAAGAAAGACAAATTCCGTTAACCAGCAACAATATACAACTACCCTTCACTAGAATGGACTCTCCACTACTAACAGAAAAGAATAGATAAGCAACCCACTATAATAAAATGAGTGAAAATATAAGTAATCGTTTTTAGTCCTAACGTAATCTGTGAGCTGGCTGTATCGAAATAGAATTGCAAGTACACATTTCTTTGGAGAATGAACATTTTATTGCACTTAAATCAACGGAGCGTCTGTTCAATTATGAGTATCTATTAAAACATCATTTAAAGTGATAATACACACACAGATTGACAGACACATACACACACGAACACCAACTCACACACACGTATATATATATATATATATATATATTAATCTCCCGAGTTTTCCTCGGTATTGCCTAGAGCACGAAATAGACTCCATCTTGATATTTTTGAGTCTGTTATCATTAATATGCAAAGTCAGTCATGTGCATACAACGACAATTGAAATTTAAATTGGTCCTCTTTGGGGAAGCCATTACTTATTTATATTTGTTTCTTCCCTATCTCTCTAACATATATGTAATTCTATTAAACTCAGTAGCTAATAAATGTTTTTCTTGTTGGCCATTTAGATATAAACATTCCGACGATTGTTGTATGAAAAAATGTCGGTCGAAAGCCGTCTAACATATTTTATACGTCGATAATTTTTGTATCTTGTTTTAGTTTAATATGATTCCTCTTTTCTTTCTTAAGTATATATATATATATATATATATATATATATATATATATATATATATATACCGTCTTCCTTTTCTTTTGTTACCAGTTAACCCCGGAATAAGTCGTTGGGGCGCCGATGTGCTGAGCTGTCAGCCATTCTTCTCTACCTGCCGCACTTGTTTTACCAGAGCCTGGGTTTCAGCGATTGGTTTATTGGTATGCTCATCATTTGACGTGTCTTGGATGTTTTAACCTGGCGAAATATATCCCTCTGCAGGTAATATCCAGGTTAATCTGTGAGTCTGTGTGTTCCCTATGCACGCCTACATTTTTTAAGCTACGCCATTCAAACTTTCTAGGGACACATATCTACAGAGAAGCCAGGTCGACACATACATTTTGAGTTTAAGTTCAACAATTTTCCATTCCGCGCTTTTTGGCTAATAGTTCAGATTATTTACATTTGCTCCGTAAAACATCTAAGATCTAAGATGGTTGCTGAATTACGTCACAGAAATCAAATCACACGTGTCAAAGGTTTTTATATTTCTACATTTTTAAAAATTCTTCGAAAATTTCTGTACTGAGAGAATAATAGCTTTTTGAAATTTCTAATTTCAGTAAAACTAAATAATTTTTATTTTCATGTTAAATTCGTTTAGTCAACAACAAATGTAAATATTTACCCCCGTAATTTTGTAACAAAAACAAATGCAATGTTGTTTACAATGTCACACAAAAGGGTTTCGGTTACGCAAAACGAAAGAAATAGATTTTTCAATGGAATTTTTTAACAATTTTTAAATAACAATTTTTTATATAATTATTTTTTTATATAATCGAGTCCTTTTTTTAATCATATCACCCCAAGCAAGGCCAGAACCCCACTGATGCGCAGGGGGCTACGTAAGGGTAAAAAGAATGGAAAAGAGAAAGCCGGAAACCGGGCTATGATGCTAGTATATATATAATTCTCTTAAACTCGGGAGCTAACAATTTTTTTTTTGTTGGCCACTTAGTTTTGATAATTACCGACAATTGTTGTTTGAAAAAATGTCGGTTGAAAGGCGCCTAACATATTTTATACGTCGATACATTTTGTATCTTGTTTTAGTTTAATATGACCACCACTTTTTTCCTTCAGTGTTTGATTTCTTGTTGTGGTACTTGTAATTTGCTTATACATATATATCGATTTTGTTTTTAACGTAATCTTCTATCTGGAGGAAGCCACCCTTCGGACCTGCAAGTTGACCTTTCGTAGAGAACTGCGATCAATTTGAGGCACAATACAAAGTATTACGACATTCAACCATCAAGTAATTTTTTTTTTTTTTGGCTAAATATATTTTTAGGGTCACGAACGCGTCAACTCAAGTTTTTTTTTGAACCGTTGAAATTTTCCAAAATTCTCTCTTCGTTATCTCTCTTTAGTTTATTTATTTATTTTGTCTTAAATATGATTTATTTCTTAGTAAATTTTTTGAACTTCGTTCCACATCGGGAGCTGATTTTGACTTAACTTCCAACAACGCTGATATATCAAAAAATTATTTACATTTAATTTTTTTCTCAATTAAATATTTTGCTGCAATAACAATACTTTTTAAACGAATACGCTACACTTGCATGATAAAGAACATACCAAAAATTACAAGTTATATTACTGTTATTATTTTTCTCTATTTCCTATTAAATAATCTTTATTTGCAAAGGTTATGTGGGGGAAATATTCGAATTTCAAGATATCCCGTGATTGATTAGAGTCATGTAGGGCACCTCATGTATTACAGCCGCAGTAGGAATGGGGTTTCTTTATGCATGACAGCCTGACGGAGCGTAACCCTTTTTTAAGCTGATTTGAATTCAATGTTTTTCCTTCTCCAAAGTCAGTTGCCACCCAGTCTATCCTGCTATTTACCGATACCCGTGGGAGAAATAATGATTCATACCTTTCCTAACGGTATTAGCACTTAAGTAAATGTAATGAATCCGACTGGAATTTGAACTTGGCTCTCTGATACCTCAGTCTGACCCGTTTATCTATTAATCCACTATGCCTCTAGAATTATCCCATACTCTTTTAAGAACTAGTTTTTCTATTGACACTTTTAAGAATAAAGTGATATATTCATATATTTCCTAAGGGCATTAGCACCTAAGTAAATGCAATGAGTTCGACCGAAATTTGAACTTGCTCTCTGATACCTCAGTCTGACCCGTTTATCCATTACTCCACTATGCCTCTAAAATTATCCTATACTCTTTTAAGAACTAGCTTTTCTATTGACACATTTAAAAATAAAGAAATATTTCATATATTTCCTAAGGGCATTATCACGTGAGTAAATGTAATGAATCCGACTGGTTTTCGAACTCTACCCTCTAATTCCTCAATCTGAGACACTATTATTCCATCCTGCCTCTAAAAGCACTGTATGCTCTTTTCTGAACAAACCTTTCTATTGAAACAGTTAAAAATAAAGGGATATATTCATATATTTCCTAAGGGCATTAGCACCTAAGGTAATGTAATCAATTCTACTGGTACTCGAACTCTGCTCTCCGATTCCTCAATCTGGGCCACTATCCATGATTCCACCATGCCTCTAAAATTATTATATACTCTTTCAAAGACTAATGTCTCTATTGGCATAGTTAAGAATAAAGAGATATATTCATATCTTTCCTAAGAGTATTAGCACTTAATTGAATATAATAAACTCGACTGGATTCCGAACTCGGCTCTCCGGTTCCTCACTTCGAACAGTTTATCCGTTACTCCTCTATACCTCATAGCCGAACTTAGAAAACCAATATTTAAAATTTCAACATTAAATCAGTAAGTCATATATTCTCATAACTTAACAATAATACAAGGACGGGTGCTGAAGGCAAACCTTTTTGGGGGTTTAGGATTATCCGCCTCATAGTCAAGAATCCGAATTTTTGAGTAACTTTGAAACAAATATTCGATATGTTGTACTGTCATGTTCAGAATGGTACCTGGAAGCAGCAGTATCTCCTGGGAGGCACCTCGATGCCATGATTTTATGTACTGTTACGGCAGTATCTCTGGGCGAGTCAACCTGTAAATTTTGCGTGTATCTACAATTAATGTCTGTTTCACTGCTAACTAGTTATTCAGCAAATGAACCAAAATAAACAAAAAAGCAATTAAATTAAAATGTAAGAAAACAAGCAAATCCAACCACAAAAAGGAGACAGCAACTATACCCTCTCTAACACTAATGTAAGATGTCAACGTTTCAAATTTTTAGAAGTGGAACTTTATCTTCTTCAGTCTAAACCTGACCCCCTGTTCCTGTCTAAAAGCTGCATCAATGTTTCAATTTAATTCCTGAAAGTCACAATCCTGGGCTAATCACCTATTATAAAAAAAAAATAACAAACACGTAAATCCTGACGGTCATCGGCTCGGTGCCAAGGACAGATTTCTCGGTGACAGGAACACAAAAAACGAGGACCCTAATCTCTCATATGTGTTTCTTCGAGGTAATCTTCAATAGTACCAGAATCGCTCTTAATCTGTATCGTCTCCAGGAGAAAGAGCCGTTAATCTTCGATTGATTATCAGTGAGAAGATTAACAATATCCTCACCGAATTTTAATCTCAACTTCCACATATGTGGTGACTTCAATGTTCACCGTAATAAGTGCTTAATTCACTCTTACAAAACCGATAAGAAAGGTTGATATTTCAGAAATGACGTAGCAATTTAGCACGCTTTTCTTTGTTTGTAAGGGCATTTGCTCATCTTTTAATAATTTGTTTAGTTTCTGAAAGGCATGAGAAAATCATCCAGCATTTGCCGCCATTTGAGTGGGCTTATATTAAAAAATAAATTGATAGGTGAGTATTCTTATATTTGTTTAATCGAAAAATATGAACATATCATACGTATTTTTATTTTAGATTTTTCTTTTCTTTTATTTTCTGAAGATGATCTAGGATAAGATTGAAAGTACTTGGGAAAAGAAAAGAAAAGAAAAACTATGGCGCCCTCCTTAAGGAATTTAATATCAACACTAAGAAATCAATCTAAGTATTCGATAGGATTAAAATGAAGGAAATATAAACATGTGCCCGGATTATTCAACCAAATGTGCTTGAATAAAAATATGCTGCTTAAATAGACCTATTTTTATATTACTTATTTCTCAGCATTGTATTTACTTTCTAAAAATCCCCATTTGCTATTGCAGTAGTTTTTCAGATTTGGGCCTCATACTTCCTAGAGCGTTTAATCGTAGCACGTGAGTTGATAATACTGCTACTACTATTACTACTACTACGACTAATAATAATAATGATATTAATAATAATTGGTTACGTGCATCTGGATTAAAGTCTGATTCTGAAGGCTTTATTCTTGCAGCGCAAGAATAATATATATATTTTTTTAATCATGTCGCCACAAGCATGCATGTTACAGCCACTGTTGTGCAGGGGTTACATAGGAGGAATGTTGTGGAGTGACAGGTTGCAGGGGCTGTCAGGAAGAGAGTAGAAGAGGGAAGAGGTTACTGATGAGAGTGGGGTAGACGAGGAGGAATATCATGTGGAGTGAGATGTTGCAGGGGGTGTAAGGAAGAGAGCAGGAGATGACTATTTAATTTTCATTTAAATTCTTGGAGATTGTAACTGTCAAGAAAGCAAGTATACGGAAGAGATTTCCACAGGCGGGAAGTGAGAGAAAAGAAGCTGTTGGAGTAGAATTTGGATCCAAAATGCAAGAAACACCAAGAAACAATTCACATTCTAATCTCAGGATGTTCTGTACTTGCCCCAAATGAATATAAAAATCTGCACGATAGAGTTGGGCAATATTTACATTGAACAATGTGCAAAACACTACGGAAAATATGTAAATAAAACTGTTTTGAACATCACCCACCTCCGGTTACAGAAATAGAAGATGTCACCATTCTATGGGATTACATCATCTACACAGACAGAACAATTAAAGCAAATAGGCCGGATATTATTGTTAAAAACAGAAAGAAAAAACTTGCCTATTACATGATATGACTTGTCCAGCCGATTGTACTATAGCAACCAAAGAATTTGAGAAACTGTCAATATATAAAGACCTGGAAATTGAAATAGAAAATATGTGGAAATTGAAAACAAGAATATTACTAGTGATAGTAGGTGCACTTGGAATGATAAAAAATGGAACAACACATGGAAAGAATCCCTTGAAACCCCACTTTAAGAGATATACAAAAAATTGTCTTGTTAAGTACAGTCAACAAACTAAGGAGAACTTTGTCGATGTAACACTACGGATGTTAGTGGCGATAGAAAAAAATATGAAATGGAGCCATAACAACACACCACTACCTGCCTTAAGACTTACCGCAGACTTGGTAGGTAGTGCGACCATAGCAGAAATCGAAATGTGATGAAATATAACAACACAATACTAATAATAATCTGTATTTTTGATTTATTCTCTTCAAAACCACCAGAATAAGCAAGAGTTATATAAAGGCAAAAATATGAAAGAAGGAAAAACAGTCAAAATCTGAGACAATGTTTATGTGACTATCAAAATATATGCAGACAACACACGGGCAATTAAATAAAGTTTATGACACAAAGTACCTGCAACAATTCATATGAGAATACAGAATATATTGATTGATCTATTAAAAAAAGCTAAATTTCCAGAGATGTATGTTTCAGTAAATGCCGGTATGCTACTGGCAGGCACACTATATATATATATATATATATTCGTCATCTACATACAAGTCTGTTCCGTTGTATCAGAGCTAATCAGTGGCCAAGATAGAAACATGACCAATTTGGTGTCAGTCTGAGTCTCTAACCCCTAATCCATAGACATATGGAATCAGAGAAAGGAAATTTTAGCGTGTTGTATATAAGCGGTGTATACACATGCCAGTCACCGAAAAAACTCAATTCATTGTTGTAGAGTAATGCATAAATTGCGGAAGTGGTAATTGTTTTTAAAATTTTCCTCTCTCGAGAGCTCAGTCATAATGAGAGCATAATATATTTATCATTCACATACAAGCCTGTTTCGCTGTATCACAGCTCATCAGTTTGCTAGACATCAACTTGCTTCTGGCCGGGATCGAAACTCGACCGATTTGGTGTCATCTAAGTTGCTAACCCCTAAGCCCTAGGCGTATAGAATCAGAGAAAGGAAATTTTAACGTGTTTTATATAAGCGGGGTATAAACACGCCATTCACCGAAAGAACTCAATTATATTTCCCGCCTCTCAAGCTCATAGAGAGTGAGACGATGACGAAGCAGTATCGCCTCACTTCATTTGAAGGACAATATAGTGCAGTGGAACGATAAACCGGGGAGACGAGATCAAATTCCAGTTGAATTCCTTGCATTCACTTACGCACAAAAACACTTGAGAAAGGCATTATTCCGTCTCTTTCCTCCAGTTATTGGTTATATAATAGGAAAGATTGAGTTCTATAGGTTTGGCTAGCAACCAGTCTACCGCAGAAAGCAATGGCAACCTACTGTAGCATAAACTTCTGCCTCTTCAATCATATCTCTTTGGAGACATGATCGCCCAATCGTGTAATATGTGTTATTATTACTTTGCAAAATTGTACTAGACAGGGAAGCAAATATTAATTCCTCTGAATCGCCTTAAATTTTCTTCATTCTTTCATTGATGAAAGAATGCAATTTAGGTAATTATCAAATATTTATAATTTCATTTGATGCACATGTTCTTGTGCAGTATTAACAAAAGAACCATTCTATTTTTATTTATAATTATTCACTTGGCAATAAATACTAAAAATTAGTATGAAATGCATCATTTTTTAAAACAATGGGGTGGTTTAATAATTATTGCCGGGAGTGTATATATATATATATATATATATATATATATATATGTCCTCTCTGTTATAATAAAAACCGTTGTGTATTTTTGTAAACACACACACACACAAATATATATATATATATTATATTTTAGAACATGTACAAAATTTTTTATCCACTACAAATTGTACATTTTGTTTCGACATTGAAATTACAATGTTTCATCAGGTGGTGTGGAAAGGAATGAAAAGGCTCTTTTCTTTTATTTGGCGAGTTGTGTGTGGGATGTTCGTGGGGGTTAGCGACAAGGGAATAAGTCTTGTAAATTGTCCGTTAGAATTTTGAAGTATGAGGGGTGGGAAGTGAATATAGTTGATTAATGAGTATCAGGGAATTTTGTAGACCGATTTAACATTAGAAGATGGGATGTAGGTTTTATGGCCGCATGACTAGACTTTATTGTTTGGATTTATTAGAGGAGCAGAGTAGGGAAGTGTAAAGTATGGGAAGGAATGAGATTAGAACTATCTTTAATGTTCATTTGTACAACTATAGAATATTTTTGTATTTAAGCACAGTTTTTATAATTAATCTAATTTTGTATATTTAACATTAATTTTGAATTTAGGAAGTCGATTATTTCTATAAAATTTTAAATTAGATCACAGTTTGTGGTGTGTAATATGTAAAATTTAATGTAAGAGGTAAAAATTAATGTTTGTCTTCAAGGTAATAGGTAAATACGTAATAGGCATGTTTGTATTTAAGGTAATAGGTAAAATTTAATGTTTGTATATAAGCACAGTTTTTGTAATTAATCTAATTTTATATATTTAGCTTTAATTTTGAATTTAGGAAAACGATTTTTTTATACAATTTTAAATTTTGAATTAGATCACAGATTGTGGTGTGTAATAGGTAAAATTTAATGTAAAAGTGTAGTGCTATGGTTTATCATCTCTAAGGGGTCCTAGATCTGGCTTTGTAGTATTTTTTAGCATGATTGCACGGTTAGTCCTTTCATGTGTTTGCAGTTTACTGTGGTTTCATGTCTCTGGTTTAAAGGTTTGTTGCTATTCATATATTTAATGATTTCAATTTTTTCTTGAAACAAAGGAAACATGGTTCCTTTATTGATTTAGCTTTTCTTGCTTGTTGAGGATTTTCCCCTTTAATTTTAGGTGTTTTATTTTCATTTTTAACATCCAAAAGTATTTGGAAAGAGACGTCATGTCTTGTTTTTCTTTGTTATTGAAGGATGAGAGGAAATTGTAAGAGCGCTTTTTAAATACGTTTTGGTGTTTCCGATATACATTTTTTCATCTTTGGGATTCTCCATGGATGAAATCGAACACATATATATCTACCAGGGATTTCGTTAAACATTTATTAGGAATGGGGCGTTGGTTTGGGTTTCTACAGTTACAGAGGTTCTTATTATGGGCCAGACTGGTATTAGTGTTGGAGTTATTTTTGTTGTGTGCTTTTAATATTTTGCTTTTATGTATTTTAATTATTTTTTTTAGATTTTTTGAGCAGCTATAGCTTAGTTTTATTGTATTCCTATTGAAGAGGGTAATTTTTTTATTCCTATTGAAGAGGGTAATTTTTTGGAAAATGCTTATCTATTAGTTTAAGAAATTTATGTCCCAACTTAAAGTTAACTAACTGGTTAAAGGAGGGTTATACCATATGACTTCCCTGTTTCTATTATTTTTTTTTTTGAACTCTTGGATTTTTTCACAAGGTTAATTTTGGATTATTGATATCCGCTGTCTTTAAGAGTTTTATCGTAAATTACTTTGTGTTCATCAAATATTTCTTTATTTGAGGAGTGTGTGTTAATGCGGCGTTCCACTGATGATGGGATATGCTTGATAATGGATGGTGGATGATTAACATTTGGTCTTATACAGATTGGGTTAGCATTATTTTTCATGTAAGGTTGGAAAGTGTTCGATACTAAGTCTAGTGTTATGTCTAGGAAGACAACTTGCTTGATATTAGGGTTAATTACTACGTTAAGACCAAATGATTTAAAAACTTTATGAATTAATTTTCTAGTATTATCAACCTTACCTCCAGTAAATTTATTTATTATCATGAGTCCGCCATATCTATAGAGTCCTATATTGTTAGTGTCAATTTCTTTATACGCCGTGGGGTTGTACAATAGGAATAATCCGACTAGAACCGAAGATTCTACAGAATCCAGGGCTCTCAGAGATATTTTTGTCCACTGTTCGTTGTTGTGGATGAGAACTGATTTTCTTCACTTCAAAATTATTTTGATTTCATCCTTTGAGATGTCCGAATAGAATTCCTCGAATTCCAGGGCAAAATTGAAAAGGCCCTCAGATATCGATGGGTAAAAATCCACGATGTGAAATTGTAGGAAAGTGACATTATTTTTCCCCAAGTTTCATGAACCATTTGACTACATCCATTGTACCCCGCCACTGCATGAGTTGATTGTTTTTCTCATTTATTGGTTAACTCTTTCTAGTATTACCTTTACTAATTCTACCGATTTCTGATTTTGTAAGATTTATTATTCTAGTGGGTAATTTTCAGTAGAATTCCAGATTATGGTCGTTTAATAGTATGTATGCCTCCTTTGTTGTAATTCTGTCACCTATTTATCCGTAATTTGTTTGGCTAAGTTGTTGATTCTATCTATGTGGTTTTGGTGCTCCGTGTTAATTTTTCTGTAGTTTTTTGTTAGGTTTTTCTTAATTAGGTCTTTGTGCTCTTTGGGGTCCATCTTATAGAAATTTGAGGTTTTATCCGATCTGACAAAGACCTTATTAGATTCGTTTATGCTACTGACCAGTGTATCCAAGTGTTTTAGAAATTAGTTTTTGTTTGTGAAAAGTGTTTTTGTTTATGATAATATTCACAGCTCGATATTATATTTCGAGCAATGTTTAAATTAATGTTTTTGACGTTGTAAAACTTTTCTTCGTTCCTTATTCACTCGGATATATATATATATATATATATTAGTCATCCGCAGACTGATCTGTTCCGCTGTATCATAGCTCATCAGTACGGTTAGACAGCAGATTGCTTTTTACTAAGGGTTGAAACCCAACCAAATTAGCGTCAGTCGTTGATTCTAACTCTGAGTTACGGGCGCTCGGTAGAAGGAGACAGACTTTTTAGCGTGTATATTATCATTATAAACGCCCAATAGCTGAGAATGTTCTAATTCATTGCTGAATGAACGATGCGTAGATGCCAGAGTAGCTACTGTTTTTCAAATCTAGCATTCTTCCAGAGTGCTCAATCAGAGTGTGAGATATATAATCCTCTCAAAATATGCCGGCATGTTTTACAGCTTGGATAAACTCTTAATAATAATAATAATAATAATAATAATAATAATTATTATTATTATTTATTATTATTATTATATCCTTTGATTTCTGGTGTATAGTCATTCGTTCTGGTTATCAACTAGAGATCTTAGGTCTGGAATGACATAATGACTTTTTCCACTGTGCATTTACAAAAAGAAAACGCCCCACCAAAAAAAAAAAAAATAAGCTTAAGATCGGACATATTTTACATGCATAAAACTCTTCGTAAAGTGTGGGCTGCAAGTGTGATTGCCTTTTTTTTTTTCGTATTCCTTCAAAGCTTTGGCTAACAGGGATCCTTTCAATGATTATTTCTAAACAGTTTCAAATCAAGCTGAGGGCACCAAAAATAACAAGAATTGTTTATGTTTCACGTACCACATTTTCTGATTTTTCCACTTCAAGATTCTTGTAATTTTATTATTTTTTGAATACATTTAAGTATACATTACAATCTGCAGC
Source organism: Ascarosepion bandense (assembly GCA_037127315.1). NCBI lineage: Eukaryota > Metazoa > Mollusca > Cephalopoda > Sepiida > Sepiidae > Ascarosepion > Ascarosepion bandense. Next base: position 6,873,524 of record JBBBDQ010001215.1, read on the forward strand.
AACTAACTCGTTCATAAGAAGGCATTTTAAGGTTTTGTGGTCTCTGATCATGATGTCTAGGTGATTAGGTTTGATTGATCTATCGGCGGGTATTGTAAGTTTCCATATAATTGCTACGGGTCCCTTGTCTGCAACCAGATCTGGTTGTTGTTCTTAAATCCTTGCAAAATTCCTTACCGTATATCTTGCACATTATTAATGTAGTTATTGGTTCATTCTATCATGCATTTTTATATTTTATGTGTTCCAATATCGGGCAAAAAACATCAATTTTTTCCGGACATTTTTCAGAAAATCTGCATTTTGCGTAAACACAATGTTTTCAGAAAATGTGCTTGTTAAATTATAGTTACTGTTGTGGAGTACAACATAGAAGATTGCTCGTTGAATGTAAGTACAAATGTCGGTTCTTTAGGCTCGACGTACTGGTGGGAACTTTGTATTATCACGTAGCATTGCAGAGTAAACTTGCCAGGCTCGTATTTCTCCCTGACTACTCGCAACACTGTTACTTATATTCGGAGGGAGAGTCCACTATCCCTAGACAGGTGAGTTCACCATAACAGTTACCAGGCATTGGTTCTTTGCATCAAGAGTAAAACCTTCGGTTTCAGCAGTTAGGCAAGCACTACGTAACCACTGGTGGGTAAAAAAGTTTTCCAACATGTTTGCTACGGGTAGAATACTGACCATGAAAAGTTTTATCTTACTAGTTTCTTTTGCATTTGCTTTGCTTTTTCAGTAAGTGCATTATGGTATTCTTGGACTTTATTTACTTGAAATTCCATTTTGAATTTTCTTGCTTCCTTTATTACTGCCATATCTGGTCTGGTGCTCCTGCTATCCGCCTTGGGTCCCTTGACAAAATCCAACGGAGAGTAGATAGATCCTTACTTGGCAACTCAGTTACAGTCACTTTCAGACCGGCGCAATGTGGCTTACCTTTGTCTCTTTTACAAATACTTTCACAGCTTTTGCTCCGATTAACTTAGCTCACTGGTGACCACTATACATGAATTTACTCGAGCCACAAGATTAGCAACTACGTCCCACCCTTTTACTGTGAAACCAATAAATTGTTAACGCAAATTCTACTCCAGTAGCTTCTTTTCTCGCACTTCCCACCTGTGGATTTCCATTTCTTTTAATTGCTTCCCCGACAGCTACAATCTCGAAGAAATTAAATGTAAAGTCAATAGTCATCTTCTATCTCACTAACCTGCCTCCTCTCTCTCTCATGCTCCTTTTTCCGTCCACTCCACTCTCATCAGTATTCTCATGCTACTCTTACCCAGTTTCTGGCGCCACCAATTTCTGTCAACTTTTGTCATAACTTTCCTCCTATGTAACACGCCGCAAAACAGTAGCAGTAAAATGTCTTGCTTTGGCGATATGATTATAAGAAAAAAAAAAGAATAAAATGTTTTTCATTTAAGGTTATTTGAAACAGATAATCATTTAAACTTTTGTAGTTTTCAACTTAATTTGAAGACTGTGATTTTGCGAAAATATTCTAGTTGAACTAATCCTCTACTTTCTTCGGAAATCATTTATATAGAGACTATTAACATCTGTCTTAGGATAATGCATTCTGTGGAAAGTGAGAAGCTTTCTCATTTGGACATCAATTTCCTTAATGTAAGCTATGCTTCAATTATAAATGTGGAAATTTATTTGAACCACAGAGACAGCCAAAGGCTTTATTGTTGATATTCTATTTTGTGAATTCAACTCGGCATTTAACACTAGACGAAATCCGTACTGATGCCATCACTGACCCGTTTTACAAAATTGAGAATACCCTACATCTCATTGTTGTCATTGGCAAACAGTTTGATGCCCTGCAGAATAAGTGATTAAACACATTGTTTTTTTATATTCATCCCCGATTTGTCGTTCCAATATATAAAGCTATATATATATCATTATATATATATATATATATATATATATATATATATATCATCCTTCTCTTACCCACTGCCTTACACCCCCTATAAGCTTTCACTCTTTTTCATAATTTTCCTCCTATGTAACCCCCTGCAAAACAGTGGCAGAAAAATGTCTTACTTGGGGCGATATGATTATATATATATATATATATATATATATATATATATATATATATATGCATGCCGGAGTATCATTTTCATACGATTTATTCACTGATATATAAGTAAAAGATATTAAAATAAATATTAATGATTCGTACCAGGTAAGTGAACAATAAATACTAATGAGCAAGTCATACAAGTATGCCCTAGGCATGTTGTTTTGTGAAGAAATAAATTGATCTATTCTTGTATTACACTGTCGTCATCTCAATGCCGTCAAGAAAAACAAACATACAATCCACTGCTTTGTTGACGCCATCTACGCTTGGTAACTCTACTGGACAACCATAAATAACAGGTATTCAAAGATGCCCGCCACAATCTTTTTTGTTTTTGTTATTGTTGTTGTTTATTAGGGTGCAGAAAATTATTTGGCTCCACCAACAGTCTAAAATATGACTCAAATTACCAAAAAGCAGAGATTGCAAGAACATGTCGCTTAAATAAATATACGGAATGAGCGTTCTGATATATATATATATATAGATAGATAGATAGATAGATAGATAGATATGAACAGACTATAGATGATAGATAGATAGATAGATAGATAGATAGATAGATAGATAGATATGAACAGACTAAAGAAGATAGATAGATAGATAGATAGATATGAACACAGATAGATAGATAGAAATAAATACACTGCGATAGGTATGGACATAGATAGATAGATAGATAGATAGATAGATAGATAGATAGATAGATAGATAGATAGATAGATAGATAGATAGATGTCCTATGCTCTACCGAGAGTGATGGGTTTGGAAGAATTTTTAAATAATCCGGGTACGTGAATAAATTGTTTGACCTTATTCAGTCATTCCTTTCAAATCGCACAATGAAGATAGTACTGAACGGACATGCCTCCCAATACTATCATACAAACGCAGGTGTCCGTCAAGACTCTATTCTAGGTCCTATGCTTTTCCTTATCTACATTAACGAGCTCCCCGATGTAATAAGTTCACAAGTAGGCATATACGCTGACGATACTAAATTTTAATCTCGCATCGATCAAAAATCTGCCGAGGCTGACAAAGCAAACTTCACTGCCGAGATTGAAAAGGACCTCCAATCCGTGGCGGACTGGGGTAAGAAATCGCTCGTGAATTTTCATGCTTCTAAAACGAAACTGCTATCTTTTAACCATCACAGACAATCGCTCCTACCCACTTTTGCTTAGACCAGGCTAGTCTCGCTGAAAGCAAAACACTGCACCTCCTCAGGTTAAATCTCACAACAGACCGCAAGTGGAATGACTATATAGAATCCATAGCTCAATCCGCTGCTAAGAAAGTCGATTCTCTCTGTAGGATCAGGAAGTTTTTTCCCGTATGAAGCAATTCTTCACCTATATAAATCTATCATTAGCCCGTGCATTTAATACGGCTGCAATATATATTCGGGTGCTCTTGCTATCTACCTAGGTATTCTTGACATATCCAACGGAGGATCTGTAATGTGATAGATCCAGACTTATCTTAAAGCATTTAAATCGAAAGTCCTACTTGATCTGATTGAGCGGTACTCCAATTCTTATGAAAATGCAAAAAAAAAAAAAAATGGCCGACTTGTGATTGGCCTCAAAAGCTGTGTCATTTTTCCGACGTGCAATTCAAATACCACCAAAAAAATAGAAAATTTAGTGGCTAGCGATAGACAATACTTGACATATTTCTTACTTGTTTTTATAAATGAAACTTATGCTCTTATTTAATGTCCTATTAGAATATTGATAGTTTAAAACCATGCTGTACATATTCTGACTAGAAACAAGTCCTGCTTCTCGCCACACACCAGATGGTGTTTCAATACCATGTGTGTTTGCGTCCAATTCCCAGATAATAGTTTGTTTCAATACACAAATTACGGTTACTAGATTCTCATATTTGGTTTTTATGTGAAACTTAATCCCAAGCCTTTACTACAGTAGAGGTTTGTGAAGATACGGTACTGTGTACATACAGGAACGAAAACCTACATTATCAACGGAAAACTGCCTACTCGTTATCATCAATATCTGAAAAAATATGTATAGTATGATACAAACCTGTTATACGGTGATTATTACGTATGAATGAGGCTTACGGCCATATCACGTTGAATACACCGGTTTTCGCTCGACCACCGAATTTAAGCAAAGTTGAGCCTGGTCAATACTTAGATGGGTAACTGCTTGGAAATACCACATGCTGTAAGCGTATAGTGACGGATGTGCGTTGTGGTGCAGTAGATATCTGCTCGGAAAGAGAAATCGCTGAGCCGCGTTCGAATTTCAGTTGAATACCCTGCATTCACTTAAGCACCTCTACCCTTGGGAAAGGTAGTAATCCGTCCCTTCCCTCCAGTTATGGGTTAAATAACAGGGTAGGACTAGGGGACCCCGCCCTTAAAAAAACAAAACAAATCCAAGCTAAATGAATCTTGATACTCGAAAAGAAAAATGTATTACTAGACACAAAATTTGTATAAAAACAACAATAAATTGTTGAAAGACAATGACATTACCAGCAATAAATAAATAAAAGTTTAGTTGGCAATAAATAACCCGCCGAGGTTGATATGCCATAAAAACAAACCAACCGGCATATGATTGAGAATTGTAGTCTGATATAATATATATGGCGTTCGTGATGGCTTATATCTTGTGACTGGGGTTCGTCAGTGTTGGTAAACACTTCTCTGTAACTTTGACGCTTCGTTGCTAAGGCGTTTGGTTATTCTTTATTGCATTTTTCAGTAGGCGGGAAAAATGTTAAATTTACATTTGCATTTACAAAAATAACTATTTTTAAAAATTACGTAAAATAAAATCATCCAATGAATAGTATCACGAAATATAACAGCAGCTATTGACGGCCATATTTACACTAGAGACAAAATACTTCGTGCTACTTTGCATTTGTTAATAAACACACATTAAAAACGGATATGTTTTGTATTTTCTTAGAGTAAAAGATAACATATCAGTAACTACTGTGTATTTGTTTTATTTTCTATTATTTTACCAGGGTCTTCTTGCGACCAAAAAATTCAAATTTAAATTTTTCTGTACACAAACATATTCCTAAATTGTGAAATTTTTGTATGAAAAATATGTTTCGTTTTGACCATTAACTCATCAGGAGACGTTCAAATCAACAATTCGTTTGTGCATGGAATACTGCTGTCATATATGGTCAGGCGCACACGTTGTTCATTTTAGTGTTCTCGACAGGCTCCAAAGGGAAATCAGTAATGTGATAGGTACCGACTTGGCGGCTCGACTCTAGCCACTTTCTCACCGACGGAATGTGGCTTCCCTCTGTTCTATAAATATTTTCATGGCTTCTGCTCCGACAAACTTAAGTCGCTGGCGCCCGTGCTACATGAGTTTACTCGTGCAACCAGACTGGCAACTGGGTCCCACCCATTCACAGTTACATCAACCAAATGCAGCCGACAATTCTACTCCAGTAGCTTCTTTTCTCGCACTTAACGCTTGTGGAACTCCGTTCCACATACTTTCTTTCCTGACGGCTACAACCTCCATGAATTTACATGCAATGTTAATATCCGTCTCTTATCCACTTGACTCCAGTTCATCCCTCGTCCTTTCTACATCACTCCGTATATCGTGTTCTTTTCCTTTCTCTCTACCTTCGCAAATGTCTTCACACCTGTATTCCAATCCTTCTCTTGCCTTTTCTCTGACATCCCTGTAACTGGTTCGTCTTTCTCTTCACTCTCCTCCTGTCTAATGTAGTCCCATGCACATCAATGGCGGTATCACCTTGATTGGGGTGAAACGATTAAATCAAAAGAACCCACGCCAGGGGCTACGGAAATTGACTGCATTCGAGATACCATTTCAGGTATATTTATTCGCCCCAACTCAACAAGTTTGGGCGTGAAATAAGATCGTTTTAATGTGAGAAGTTCCAGACACTTACGTATGCATATAAACGAGAACAAAATTGATTATTTTTGCCCAGCCCTTCACGACAAAAAAAAAAACCTCAGCTGTATTGCGCCAACTCCCATCTCTTTAGTGCAATGAGGAAGGTCACGCACATTATTGCAAAATACCCCACCTTCGTATCCTATTCGTGAGATGTAAATTCAAGTCAGAAAACTTGTAATCGTAAAGCGATGCCTTGTGGAACCGACTCCCGATTACTTCAATGTTGTGTTGTTCAAGTCTAAAGAAAGCCGTTTTCTTCCCCACAAATTCAAAAAGGTGGGTGCAAGTGAAACGGTTATTTCAACATGGTCGGTCTCGCTTCTTCGTTGCAAATTAATTATTAGTCACAAATGCTGGTTCTATTGAGTAAACATCAGACAAATTTGCGTTATTTCTCGAGACCAATAGAGTAGAACATTCAAATATGTTTAGTTTTCATCAAAAGTCCAACTGCATCGACATTTGTCGGTGCGAAAACACAAAAGAAAAGAACTACGCGCTGGACATTTTGGACATTAGCCCTCGGCAAGCTGGCAAAAGTCCAGAGATACGTGTCTCTTGTTGCTTTCACAGAATAACTAAACTCAACTTAGTACGGTTCCTTTTGGCATCGTTATATAGATATATTAATAAATGTTTACTTACACTGTCGTGTTTGCATCGAAAAGACAAGTCAACGGTTATTGATTGCTCTCTGAACGAAATGACACTTACCCAAAACATCGGGCTACCCGTTGTTATCTGTAAATAACAAAACAGCTGCCTTTGCTTTACTACTTTAGTAACTTTGCTACTTAAATAACTTTACTACTTTAGTAACTTTGCTACTTTAGTAATTTTTCTTTAGTAACTTTTCTTCTTTAGTAACTTTCCTACTTTAGTAACTTTCCTACTTTAGTAGCTTTTCTACTTCAGTAACTTTGCTACTTTAGTAACTTTTCTACTTTAGTAAGTTTCCTACTTTAGTAACTTTGATACTTTTGTATCTTTCCTACTTCAGTAAATTTTCTACTTTAATATCTTTGCTACTTTAGTAAGTTTACTACTTTAGCAACTTTGCTAATTTATAACTTTGCTACTTTAGTAACTTTTCTACTTTCGTAAATTTACTACTTTAGTAACTTTCCTACTTTAGTAACTTTCCTACTTTAGTAGCTTTTCTACTTCAGTAACTTTGCTACTTTAGTAACTTTTCTACTTTAGTAAGTTTCCTACTTTAGTAACTTTGATACTTTTGTATCTTTCCTACTTCAGTAACTTTTCTACTTTAATAACTTTGCTACTTTAGTAACTTTACTACTTTAGTAACTCAACCGAAAACATTGTGTTTAAGTAAACAAATCTGAAGTGAGATGGAACGTTTCAGAGATAAATTTATTTTTTTAATTATTTTATTTTTGTTTAATCATGTCACCCAAAGCAAGGCGCAGCCGCTACTTGTGCTCAAGGAGTTAGGGCGATATAAAAAAAAAACACGTTACAAAGTGTGTTGAAGAAAGGTCCAGTTATATGTGGGATTCAACGAGATAGAAGATGTCATTTAAACTGGAATTTGTAGCTATCGAGGAAGCAAGCAAACGGAAGGGAGTTCCACAGATACGAAGTGCGAGAAAAATCTCTTACAGTAGGAAAGGCGGTTACATTTCAGCAGATTATTTGATGACCCTTAGTTTTTAAAAGATTATAATGGGTCCTGAAGGTGATGAAATGAAGTGTTGATTTTGTAAGCACTAGTTAGATGTGACACAAGGCCCAAATTATGGGCGTGCCCTGCATGGATTGAACTGATTACTCAGTTGTAATATGTTCGAGCAAGAGAAGATTACTAACCATTGCACCTCGTCAAGGTGCCCAGAAAATGAAATGGAGAGCTTTTGAATGATAGATCAAATCTAGCCTTTCTTCATCCATCCAGGTTTACGGTAATTTTTTTAAAAAATCATATCGCCCCAAGCAAGGCGAAAACGCCACTGATGCGCAGGAGGCTACGTAAGAGTGAAAAGATTGAAAAAGAGAAAACCGGAAACCACATCCTAAACATGAAACACTGGATGAGCCTCTTCACCTGTTCAATAGACGTGGGTGGAGTGTGAACCGGGCGATAGTTTAGTCTATCTACTCCAATTGAAAAGATAAAATAAAATTTAAAAAAAGAGTGAAAAGATTGGAAAAGAGAAAAACCGGAAACCACATCCTAAACAGGAAAGAAGGGATGAGCCTCTTCACCTGTTCAATAGACGTGGGTGGCGTGTGAACCGGGCGATAATCGTTGAAACACTGCCTGCCGTACGATATTCGAAGTTAAGCAACGTTGTGTTTGCTCAGTACCGAGATGGGTGGCAGCTTGGGAGTTCCAGATGCTCTATTTTTGATGTTTTGGTTTCCTGTATACCTTAGCGATTGAAAACCAAATAACAACGCAGAAGAAAGATCGTATTCCGTTGTTCTGCTCGACCAGTCGAAATTAAAACCATGAAATTAATAACAATGAGATTATATTATTTTAAGCATGTCAATTTATTATCACTTTTATTTCTGATAAAGAAATTTTCTCAAAAATAGGTAAAAATTGAATAAAGGAAAAGAAGCTTTCTTCGTTTCTTTAAAAAGATTTCTCTATCTATATTCTACTAGCAGTATAGCCCGGCGTTGCACGGGTGTAATGAAAGCTTTAAAACTAATCCATAGTCCTGGAGCTCAGACTCAGCCTAAAGAATATTTCTGTGAAGCTTGGTGAGAATCGGATAAAAATTGTGGATTTGCATAAAGGACATACAGATAGATAAACAGACCAGACACACACGCACAAACATCTTGCCTTATATATATATATATATATTATCGATTTTCTGCACTATTGTAAGAACTGCAACCTTGAAACTTCTGAATATGGTTTCTTATCTCTTTGTCTATGAGTGTATCTAATTTGATTAAAATCGGACCACTCCTTCTATAACCCGATTTTTTCGATTATCGATTTTCGATATTTATCGGGGGTACCTCGACACAAAATCTAGCTAAGAACACTCGCAGATGCTTATAGTACAACTGTGTACATTTTTAAGAAATTCAACTCAGCCGTTTCGGAGTCTATAGGTAACGGACACACACAGACACAGACGCACACATACACACAGACAAAGTTCCATTTACAAATAAGTTTAGATCAGTAGAATGTTTAAAATCTTTCTTTCAAAGGTTCTAGAACTAACTTAGCTATACAGAGAAAATCTCTTTTTATGCTTCTAAAAAAAGCAGGTTGTTAGTATCGGCGGTGGGAATACGAAGGCCGACCAAGAACTAATATAAATCAGTTACATATTTAACTGGAAATTGCGATATTCCAGAGCTTTTAACGTTATTTCCCCGCGAAAAGCTGCTGCTACAAAGCACCGCTTTGATATGTTGTGATAGAAAACAAAATCAGAAACGGAAAATGAATTTCATATATTTATTGGTCAAACAGCTTGATCGCTCTTGCAATTGACAGGAAGCAATATTTAATTCCATTAAGGAAAATTATCTAATGTTACAGTAAACATAATATAAGACTGGTAATGAGGGACCTTTTATATTTATCTGAAAATTTCTTACTGTTAAACTATATATAAAACAAGTTTACCTTTGCTTTAAAAAATGACAGCAAAATATTTCATGGGAATATTAGATGTTTCCTGACAGGTTATCCCTCATAAGCGTGACAGGAAGGAATATATATATATATATCAACATGCAGTGTTGGTATAGGACAATCCAAAGGAGTATACAGTGGTAGATAACTCTCTAGGAGAGCTCTAAATATATATGTATATAAATATATAGAGAGCAAATATAAGAAAAATTAAGGCAGACATGTTCTTTCATGGTGAATCAGAGGTATAGGCCTATTTCAGGCGAACCATCATTAGCTTCCGTCTTTATTTTACAAAGGATTCGTGTAAAATCCTTTGTAAAATAAAGACGGAATCTGATGATGGTTCATCTGAAATATGCATCTACCTCGGATTTACCATGAAATAACGTGTCTGCCTTAATTTTTCTTATATATATATATATATATATTGCCAGCCATAATTATTAGGCCACCCCAGCGATTTAAAACAAATGATGTATTTCATACTATTTTTAGTATTTACTGCTAAGTGAATAATTTTAAATGAAAATAGAATGGTTCTTGTGTTAATACTGTACAATAGCATATGTATCAAATGAACTGTTCTGATGTCCAGTTTTTGTGCTCTCTTCCCCATGTTAGTCTCTTTTTATTAGCTGGCCAAAGCAAAGGCATCCTGGCTGCCTTGTAAAATTTTGCAAAGTAATAATAATAAAAGAATCATTCTATTTTCATTTAGAATCATCCACTTTGCAATAAATTCTAACAATAGTATGAAATACATCATTTCTTTTAAAAAATTAGGTTGGCCTAATAATTATGGCCTGTAGTATATATATATATATATATATATATATATATATATATATATATATGTGTGTGTGTGTGTCTGTGTGTGTGTGTGTGTGCAAATAAATACACAACGATCTTTATTATAACAGTGAGGATTCTCTGACTTCCTTTCGTCTGTGTGTCTGTACGTCTGTCACACCTTCTAATATAAACATATTTATCGATCAAAATCAAATTTGTGGAAATAATGCAAACAGGTGAGGTTGCACAAGGTACAGTTGATTTTACTAGAGTACGTAGTTTAGTACAATATATTTTCATTAATCTTTTTTGAAAAAATTATATAAAAATTAACCCTATGTTTTAAAAAGAATTTAATGATTAAAATAACAACAGTTAATCAAATAAAAATACAATATTTTTTAAACATTTGAGATTTTATACACAATAATCTAGTTTTCAATTTGTCCTGCGTTTGCGAAAACTATAAATAAATCCCAACATCAATTTCTTAAAAACAGGAAAGAAAATAGTCATGCATTGCCAGTATTATGTTGCATGCACAGGAGTAAGAAATCCTAAGAATTAATTTTTTTGCCGTTATAAAATGAACAAATCAAAACGAAAGGATTTTATTAATAAGTAATGTTTATCATAAAGTTCTATAAAATTAGATGAGAACAAATTCATAAATATTGTAGTGCAAAGTAGGTTTTTTATCAAATGTTTTTTTAAAAGAATCGCCTTATTCAAATTTGATCGACTGGTTTGTGAAATTGAACACAACGTTTCGTTTGTATGTGACACTATCTCCCACGGTGATACTTTCCCTTCTCCCTTCTTTGGTTGGTTTAAAACAACGGAGAGAGAAATTGATATTGGTGATATTAATGTTTTATTGCATCAAGCGATGTGAGCTTAGGAAAAAATAATAAGTTTAGTACCATCAAGTGCTTCTAAAAACACGGGAGAATATAATAAAGTTATTTTGGATGAATACACATTTCTCGTCTTTCATGTTTGTATATACATTTCTCTTCTTTTGGATTTAAAATGTTGATTCTGCTAATCTGAAAACGCGTAGACAAAACAAGTGTCAGAGTGATTTGATAAGGTCACCCGAAGGACAAGACCATTGTTGAATACAGCAGTCCGAAATAATCCGACCTGGATTCAGTTCGATTTGAGTTGGCATAATCTCATTGGTCGAGCTAAGACATCCGCAATCGAGTGGACGGAGACCGATTTTCATTGGCCGAAGAATGTGAGACGGCCGGATCCCCAGAGAGGGTCGAAATTGGTTATAAAAGTAGATGCTCGACACGAAAAAGTTCAGTTGGTGAGTTGGAGAGCGAGTTAGCTCAGATTTCGGGCAGAGCGCCACCGCCGTCAGATATTCGGCACATTCCGTCAGATTCTGTCAAGAACCCGAAAGAACTTTGCTGTTTTATAAGTTACATAGGAAAATTGACAATCTTGATTATAGAGAATTAATAAAAAGACTTTAACGAAATACGAGAAGAGACTTTGGCGAATATTTGAAGAAATCTGTTTATTTCAACGCTAACGAAACTTAGACAAATCATTTCGTTTAACGATTAGAAGCTATGATGCTTTTGGCGAACTTTCTCTCTCCGTTCTAAAAATCATTTTCGACGATTGTATATCATTTTCGACAACTGTATTCTTGGGAAAAGACAGACATTATTTTTTTTCTTTATATAAAATCATTCTTCGTAGCTCTCCAGGCGTCTTCGACATGTTCATTTATTTTATTAATTTTTTCTTTTTGTGCCGTGTTTATTTTTTTTTCAAACCACAAGTTTCCACCAGGGTCCGGACTGGCTAAAAGGGATGACTATTAAGATTGCAAGACGAGACCTCTGGAATCTAATCACAACGTGGAACAGTGGCCCGTTGTTGCAAAAGACGTCCTGTAATCCAGCTTTTGTGGCGACATCATCGGGCGGGATCGTCACGACCAGCAACAGCGACCAAACCAACCGTACAACCGGGTGGCAGTGTCACAACTGGGAACGTCACGACCGTCAGCGAGAACGAGCGTCACATTAGACAGACGGCCAGCCAGGCTAAGGCGCCACATCTAGTGCCGTTTCGGCCAGGTTCTGGCTTGAGTGCAGCAGTCCGCACTGCGGTAGTATTACATGTAAATTCGACGATAATTCTGGCGATAATATCAACAATGATAAATACTGTCTGTATTTCTATTTATTTTAAATTCGAAATTCAGTCTTATATATTAGAATAGATTTCTGTGCCTACATAATAGTCTAGATAAATGATGCAGAAAAAAATTCTAATGCACTTGCCAACATACTTCAATGTAGTCGTCGACGCTACGGTTCTTATTGACTTGTTTGGGATCGTTTTGTTTGAATGGTTTCTAAATTTTTTTTTTTTACATGACACAACCAAGTTAACTGTACAAATAAAATTCTGTATTACATGCATGAAATTTAACCAATGCAAATAAGAATAAATAAAATATGGCTTCCTTTTTATGACGGTAAGAGACAAGTTACATTGGCTCGGTATTTTAGTTTTAATAACTTCTAAATCAGAACAATCTCTGCTCAATAAAGTTATTTGCATAGATAAAAAGCTTTAGAAAATATATGCAGATGAACTGCAATATTGCCTACACAACATGCAAGCGTTTTTTACAATTACCACACAAGAGCATCATATTTTGTTTTCGTCAATAAAATCATTTCTTCTTTTTAAATGTGCCTTGTCTTTTCAGGACGTCGGCGATCATGTCTCTCCACGTCTCTCTATTCCTTGTGGCTCTTAGCACGCTTTCTCCTGTTGCCTCACGCAACCCTGCTTTGCCATCCATCTGCTCATGCCTTTCAAATATGTTATCCGCTGTTTTCCTCTGTCTCCTTTTCCCTCTATCTGGCTAGTTAGTATCAGGTTCTCCAAGCCCTCCTTCCTCAGTGCATGTTTCAGGAACTTTAGCTGCCTCTTCCTGATGCTCAGCAATTATTTCCTTTACATTTCCATCTTTTCCAAAACCACATCATTGCTCACATGCTTGCTCCATGATATCTGAAGCATCCTTCTGTAGAACCACAGTTTCAAGTTAAAATCTTCTTAATATTCTTCCATCTACCTGCCAGCAATTTCTGGGGAATTTTATTTAACACGATGAAAAATCAGATATAGGGATCTGTAAAAAAAAAAAAATACTGAGAATACCGTAGTCGGAACATTTGTCAATGAGGAAGTTTTAAAAGAAATAAACGCATAAGAGGAACGTGTAGCAGGATTAACTATAGAGGATTTAACTTGATGCAATTTTATGAGAGCAAAATATGTATTTAAAGAAAAAAAAATTCAAAACAAATAATTACTCATCTTTCTAAATTTCTGACATGTGTTATTGTAACTATTTACTAAATTTACGCTGTTCGGACTGTTTTCTTAATCTATATAATCATATTCATGACGTTTCGGGTGTTGTACGTTCACATCTTCTTTATGATTTCTCTATATTTCTGAGATGACGTATTTTAACTATTTAGTTTATTTACATTCTCCACTGGACAATTTATATTGTCCCCAGAGGTATATTGTTCTAGTTTAACATGCCCTGCCTTTTCCGGATGGTCACTTTCAGCTAATAACCTTTTTAATATTTCAACTAAAAAATATTTCAGTTTTTTGGTCACCTTTGCTTGTTCTTTGTTCAATCTCTGTGATCAGAACTGCTAAAACTTTGGATCAAATCAACCAACGCTTTTATCGATTAGGCCAAAGTGTTGTTTCTATTTCTCTAGCTCAACAGTCAATGATAGTTACTGAATTTCTTTATCAGGCTTTCGTTAATAATGGCCTGACTCTATTTCTGGTCTGGAGCTTATGTAATATATCTTGATATTCTAAACAAAATCCAAAGAAGGATTTTAATGTTACAGTTCTTGAATCGGTACAGAATTTAACCATTAATCAGCGAAGGTTTACTCCGGTGTGGTTAATGTTCCCTGTGTTGTAGGGGTAGCTATGGTTCTCCTCACTTTCAAAGTTGCTCAGACCGAGGGATTTTAACTCAGGGGCGGCACCTTCCTCTTTGCACTAAAGAGATGGGAGATGGTGCAATACAGATGAGGGTGGTCGTGAAGGGCTGGGCACAAAAATCAATTTTTTCTTGTTCGTATGCGTCTGGCACGCCTCACAGTAGAACGATCTTGTGTTACGCCCAAACTTTGTTAGGGGGTAAGTAAATATACCTGAAATGGTATCTCGATGGCAGTCAATTTCCGTAGCACCTGGCGTGGGTTCTTTATTCTTTTAATCGTTTCACCCCAAGCAAGGCCGTACCGCCATTGATGTGCATGGGGCTACATAAGAGTTAAAGTTTAGACAGAAGGTGAGTGAAGAAAAAGACGAACCAATTACAGGGGTGTCAGAGAAAGAGCAAGAGAAGGATGGGAATACAGGTGTGAAGACAGTTGCAAAGGTAGAGAAAGAAAAAGAACAAGATATACGGGATGATGTAGAAAGGACGCGGCAAGTACTGTAGTCAAGTGGATAAGAGATGGAAGTTGACATTGCATTTAAATTTCTGGAGGTTGTAGCCGTCAGGAAAGAAAGCATATGGAAAGGAGTCCACAGGCGTGAAGTACGAGAAAAAAGGTGATGGAGTAGAATTGTCGGCTGCATTTGGTTGATCTAAATGTGAATGGGTCGGACCGAGTTGCAGGTCTGGTTGCAGGAGTAAACTCATGTAGCACGGGCGCCAGTGACTTATGTTCGTCGGAGCAGAAGCCATGAAAATATTTATAGAACAGACAGAGGAAAGCCATATCCCGTCGGTGAGAAAGTGGCTAGAGTCGAGCCGTCAAGTGGCTACCTATCACATTGCTGATTCTCCTTTGGAGCCTGTCGAGTACACTGAAATGAACAGCGGGTTCGCCTGACCATATATGACAGCAGTATTCCATGCACAAACGGATGGTTGATTTGCATATGCGCAAGATGGATTCGGGCGGAAAAAATCTTGGCCCTTCTTAGCAGTAGATTTACCTATTGACTCAATGTAATGCTTCCATTTAAGATAGGAAGATAGGATAAGGCCGAGGAGGTGCAATATATTGCTCTCAGGGAGACTCGCTTGATCCATGCTTATGAGAGGCATAAGAGATTGCTTGTGATGATTGACAGATAGCAGCTTTGTCTTAGACGCATTGAAATGTACAAACCAATATGTGCAAAGACGAAACAATAGAATAGAACATACGCTTACATTTTAACAGTACAGTGATGATACCTAATAGCTAATCTAGTTTTTCGTTTACATTTATGAACTCGACATACCAAAAAGCAAAGATCAAGCTAACATTTGCCATGTAACATGCGCCTGGGGACGAGAAGCCTGGTTTGGGCTGGTAAACATATAAAATCTAGTAAATTTTTAAAATTATATTTTACTAGATACATTCTTTTAAATGACTGACTAATAACTTTTTATTTTTAAACACATACAAGATTCTCTAAACATTTTCTGTCTTTGATTCCTCAAGTTTTTATATATATTTTTCTTCGTCATCCCTCTACTTTCTGAGATTTCCATTTTCTGTTTATTTCGAAATCTGTTGATTTCATATTTCAATCAATCTTTGAAAGTAGTCTCAAAATTTTCCCTTTATATGTCATAGATATTTATTATTTAATGCTTGTAGGAGTGGCGATCTCTTTGACGCATCGAACTGTTCTACATAGGAAGAACATATAAAGAAGTGAGAGGCGCCATGTCAATGATAGATGAAAATCGATAATTTCTGAAGGGCTTAACATACTCAGAGTTGCACTTACAATTTTCCTTCAACAAGAAATTGGATTGATTATAGTTTATATATATATATATATATATATATATATATATATATAGATAGATAGATAGATAGATAGGTTGATAGATAGATTACATATAGACAGTTTCACAGATATAAAGGCAGATATTTAGTACGTAGACAATAGATATTTTCGTGTATATGTAGAGAGATAAAGAGAGTTATATACCGTTTAGAAACAGTTTCATATCTATTAAAGAAGAGTTAGAAATACTCTTTCATATATATTTGTGGGTGTGCGTGCGTGCGTAGGTCTGTGTGCAATTACAACTGATTGATTGACATATTTTTACGGCTTAACAACCCTTTTTGTGTCATTTAAATCTGTAGCATATTTCGTATTGTAATAATGCTCTTTTTAGAGTGAATATTAAATTAAGAATTATTATATAGCAAGACTGACTTTTGAAGATACAACTAATACCCGGAATGAAGAGATGGATTCACATGTTTTACGACGGTATTTCCTAGTAAGTGAATGTAACGGGCCTTACTAAAAGTTGAACTAGGATTCTTGACTTCTTATTCTGAAATGTTTCATTTTCATCCGAACATCCTAAAATTTCACAAAAAATGATAATATCTTATGAATTATTGCTGCCAGAGATAGAACCTTTACCAATTCTTATATATATATATATATATATATATATATATATATATATATATATATATATATATAAGACTGTGCAAAAGGTATTAGGACAAGAACTATTTTATCTGTTATGAGGCATCAAAATAAAATTGTAAGAATTATTTAACTAAAATGGAACAGGAAGAAAGCCCTCGGAATTTGAATTGGCCCCCACAAAGCTCTGATCTCAATCCTACTGTACATCAATGGCATACTTTGGATAAAAAAATTGATAAATCTAATGTTACTTCGCAAGACATACTTTGGGAACAAATGCAAGATGCTTGATAGGAGATACCATTAGATACATTTAAGAAGCTTGTGATGTCAATGCCTGACAGAATGAAGGCTGTGATCAAAGCAAAAGGCTAACATACAAAATATTAAATCTGTTTTGTAACAAGCATTTTTTTTTCTTGTGAAAGCATTTGTTGAGTAAATAAAATAAAATTACTTTTATATAATTGTTTATTTTCGGTCAATATGCCTAATAAAAGATATAATAGTTCTTGTCTTAATACTTTTTTACAGTACTATATATATATATATATATATATATATAATTAAAATATGGTATTTAATGTTTCATTAATTTTTTGGGTTTTGTACCTCTCAGGGCTGTGTCTTGTGGTGCAATGGATATCTGCGCGGAATGACAAATCGGGGAGTCGAGTTCGAATTCCAGTTGAATTCCTGTATTCACTTACGCGCAACTACCCTTTATTAATCCGTCTCTTCCGTCTACTTATGGGTTAAATAACAGGACGGAATCGGTTCTATAGTCTTGTTTTCCAATCAGTCTACCACAGAAATTAATGGCAACCTACTTCGGGATAATATTCTGCGAAGTCAGTGATGTCTTTTTCGAGATATGCTCGAGTAGAATTGGTGGGACATAGATGCCAATCCAGTAGTCGGGTCACCAGGAAAAAGAATAGCTCGTCATCGAAATATTTGTTGAAAAGACAGAGAAAAGCCACGCCACTTCGGTGAGAAAGTGACTGAATTCGAGTTGCTAAGGCAAGACCTATTCAGTTCAGTCATTTAAGTCCATACGTGATACACGCTTCAGGAGATCATGTCTCGCAAGAGACGTGATTGACTGTACGGAAGGTACTCCCGCATTAGGTAACTATTGCTTTTTGCCGACCAAGGCTATGGAACTCAATCTGTTCTATTATTTGATTCATAGCTAGAGGGGGAAGAGATGTATTATATTATTAAGTAGTAATTAGTGAGGGATCAGTTTATTACTTCATAACAATAGAAAACTGACCCCCCCCCCCCGACTTTATGCCCACTGGAAGCCTTAATCATGATTTCAACTATTATATTCATTCAGTCAGTTAAGTGCCATACGTGATACATGCTTTGGGTGATCATGTCCCGCAAGAGACATGACTTACTGGGCAGTAGGTTATCTTTACTTTCTGCGGTAGAATGGTTGCCAGCCAAGTCTAGAGAACGCAATCTGTCCTGTTGTTTGAGCCATAACTGGATGGAAGAGACGGATTAATACCTTTTTCAAGGGTGTTTGCTCCTAATTGAATGCGACGAATTCAATTAGAATCTAATCCATTAGAGATCCTATTTTTGTTTTTATCGAGAATATATATATATGAATTCACGCACGATCTTTCCGTTGCGAGCATGCTGACTGGGATTCACTCCTTGATTTTCTTCGTTACACCTCTTGGGCGACCTTTTCTTACTTACATTTGAGAACTGCCCGCCTGGTTTTTCACTTATGCCAAAGCCAGCAGAAACGTATTCGTCACTTCTCGGAAATAACAGATAAAAAATCAATCATCTTCATCGTTACGCGGCACACAAGAACCACTATTTTTAGTTTTTCCAGCATGCCAGCTTTCGACTAAACATGCGCTTTTTCTTCCTGCTTGTAAATGTAAACGAAGTAATAGGGCATAGCTTAGCACCAAACAACTTTTCTCGTGAATACTGGCGGCTCTGTAACAGGGTTTTAAATAAGTGAAACGTCTCTATATTTCCCCTCCTCAATAAAGGTGATGTGAACGACAAAGTGAAACTCGCTGACGTACTTGAAAAGGACCTCCAATCCGTAGTGGCCTGGGGTAGGAAATGGTTGGTAAATTTCAATGCCTCTAAAACAAAGCTGTTATCATCTAACCACCATAGACAATTGCATCTACCTCCCATTAGCTTGGGACAGGCTAGCCTCCCAGAGAGTAAAATACTACGCCTCCTTGGCCTTACACTTTCGGCAGACCTCAAATGGAATGACTATATCGAATCCATTGCCAAATCTGCTGCTATGAAAGTCGGCTCTCTGTTCAGGGCCCGGAAGTTTGTCCCACCTGAATATATTCTGCACATGTACAAATCTACCATCTGCCCGTGTATTGATGATTGCTGCCATATCTGGTCGGGTGCCCCTGCTGCTCTCCTTGGGCTTCTTGACAAAATACAAAGGAGGATCTGTAACGTGGTTGATACTGACTTGGCAGACCAGCTGCAACCACTCTCTCACCGGCGTGATGTGGCTTCCATGTGCCTCTTCTACAAGTACTTCCATGGCTTCTACTCCGATGAGCTTAGATCACTGGTGCCGCCTAAGCACGAATTTACACGAGATACCAGATTAGCAACTAGGTCCCACCCTTTTACAGTTAAACAAATAAGATGTAACCGTAAATTCTAGTCCAACAGCTTCTTTTCTCGCGCTTCCCCCCTGTGGAACTCCCTCCCACAAGTCTGCTTTCCCGACAGCTACAATTTCCAGGTGTTTAAATGTAGGGTCAATAGACACCTCCTATCACACTAACTCCCAATTATTCTCAGAACACTCTCATTTACCCAACCCTCATTCTCGGTATCCTTACCCGCCCATCACCCACCCTCTGATATTTCCTATATTTAACCATTCTCGGTATCCCTACCCGCCTATCACCCACCCTCTGACATTTCCTATATTTAATCATCCTTTCTTCACTCTATGTAGCCCCCTGCGCAGTAGTGGCAGTGACATGATTTGCTCGGGGTGAAACGCTTATAAAAAAAAAACACCCTCTGCTGATAAAACTGTTTAGCCCTCAAATTCGGCTCAGACACTTGATTTAACTAAAGAATACCAGCCTAATTTTCTTTTTAGAACTGACTCTCTGATGTGTGATTAGGATATACCAACTTTCATGGTCTCTGCTTGCACCTCGAGATATCCACAAATCAGGTAGACCCGAAGGTATCTCTGTAATATTCATCAAAAAGTGTGCGCCCGAAAAAGCTTCTATTCTCTATACTCTTGCTGCCACTTGCTTTCTGCATCGTGAAAGACATCATCTCTTGTTTTTAAGAACTCTGGCAGGCCTTCCTACCTTTTCAACAATCTGCCTATTAGCCTCCTACCTTTTTAGGGAGAAATTCTGAGACGCCCAAATCAATGCCGAATTGGTCCAATATCACTCATCGCAGGATCTTTTTTTCAAACAAGCAACATGACTTTTGTTTTTCCAGGCCAACTGCTGTTGTACTGAAAATGATTGCGGAAACTTTTTGAATTCAAGTGTATTACAACATTGGCGTCGTGATTTCATGAAGTTATAGCTAAGCTGGCTAGATGTAACCGTATATTCAAGGCTAACAGTTTTTGTTCCTGAACTTTACGCACTTGGAACTCTCATTCAGTTCCATGCTTTCCATTTCAAATTTGATCTGAAAAAAATTAAATGCAATGTCAAGCGTCCTCAACTGTCCTCCTGATTACTCTTTTCTCTTCCCGCTCATTATTAATGTTACTATTCTTAGTTCTTTCACGCTCAGTGACCTCTTGGGCTTTATTGCTTCACATGGGGTGAAACCGACCACACACACACACACACACACACACACACATATATATATATATATATATATATATACTAAATAATTCTAAATGAATTATCCACTTTGCAATAAATAGAAAAATAGTATGAAATGCATCATTCCTAAAAAAAAATGGAGTGGCCTAATAATTATGGCCGCTACTGTGTGTGTCTCTAAACTAATTTATAATGGAACATCGTCTGTCTGACAGTGTATGCGTGTGTGTGTATCTGTGTGTGTGTGTGTGTGTATCTGTGTGTGTGTGTGTGTGTGTGTGTGTGTGTGTGTGTGTGTGTGTGTGTGTGTGTGTGTGTGTGTCCGTTACATATAGACTCCGGAACGGCTGAACCGATTTTCTTGGAAATTTACTCAGTTGTACTATAAGGGTCTACGAGGGTTCTTAGCTAGGTTTTGTGTCGAGGTACTCTCGATAAATATCGAAAATCGATAAGGGAAAAAATCGAGTTATAGAAGGAGTGGTCCGATTTTAATCAAATTTGACTCATAGATAAAGGCCATATTAAGAAATTTCAAGTTTACAGTTCTTACAATAGTGCAGAAAATTGATGACATTTATATATATACAAGGCAAGATGTTTGTGTGTCAGTCTACGGTTTCGCTTTAACTGGAAACAACTATTGCTTTTTCTACTTTCGTCCCAACGTCCAAAGTGTCTGAGCTCCAGGACCATGGATTAGTTTAAAATTTTCATTACAGCCGAGCAACGCCGGGCTATACTGCTAGTGTATATATATATATATATATATATATATATATATATATATATATATATATATCCAAGTGAATAAAGAACAAAGAAAATATTAACAAATGAAAATATAACAAAACATTAATTTAAAACAGTGCTCACTATAAAAATAGAGCTATGAATAACTGAACTTTTTGTCCTTTCAATGTCGAAACAGAATGTACACTTTGTAGTAGTTTGTAATTTGTACATGTTCTAAGCTATTATTTATTACATATATATATATATATATATATATATATATATATATATAATACCGGCCATGATTATTAGGCATCCCAGTTTTTTTAAAGAAATTATGTATTTCATACTATTTTAGTATATATTGCCAAATGAAAATGGATTGGTTCTTTTGTTATTATTACTTTGCAAAATTTTACAAGGCAAGAAAGCAAAGATGAACTCGTCTGAATCCCATTAAACTTTCGTCATCCTTTCATTGATGAAACTGCCATATAAGTAATTAGAACATATTCATAAATTCATTGATGCACGTTATTGTGCAGTGTTAACAAAAGAAACATTCTATTTTCATTTACAATTATTCACTTTGCAATAAATACTAAAAAATAGTATGAAATACATCATTTTTTTAAAACACTGGGGTGGCTTAATAATTATGGCCGGTAGTGTATATCGAGAGCAGGCTATGTAAAGATTTTTGAAGACCAGTAAATACGCCGAAAAACATACGTTCACAGAATACACAATGTAAATCTATTCTCTTTTGGTTGGTGAACTCTGACCTTTTCTCTGGTTGATCCGTCCTGTTGTGTTCTCCAAGGAACAGCTAATAAACTTATTTTTTAATGTTCATAATAACTGCTAATCAAAACTATATATCTTAACTATACAACCAAAAGGACGCACTCATAGCAATATCTTTACTATCTATCCATCATTTTAAAATATTTTGCAGCTTTGCATATATATATTATTGATAGAGGCTGTCGCTGGCATTTTAACTGTCGTATTTCTAAACCGAACCAAAATAAACGAATCGAAATAAATCCAACAATAGACATTTTCCTTATTTTTATGTCTCCTTATTTACGGCTGACCGTGGTAGGTTATTTTTATTTAACTACCTTCGAATGTTTCCAAAGGGGTTGGAGTTCACGCACTAACAGAATCCTGGGTAAAAGCCGAGTTTTACGAGTAATTGTTAAGATCACAGGTAACTTTAACTCTCACTAATATGGTGACTGCTGCACTCTTAATTATCTGAACAAAGTTCACATCGAATTCCCATCAACTCACAATAACTTTACCTTTTTAAAAGACATTAAAGAACTTGTTTTTTCCTTCTTTAATACGTTAAGTCAAAAATAATCAGCGCTTTCGGGATAACATATTTTTAGTTTTATCACACAGGCTTCTGTTTATGCATGCATGTAGTTGGTAGTGATGTGCTGACGTGACCAATGTTGCAGTCACGTGATTGTTGCAGTTTAAACATGCTCGCTCTGCTATCAGTGTGTACCAAGGAAGAACAAAGAGCAAAGTTCAGAACCTGCTGAAAATATTCTACCCCTACGCTGACCACTCACCGGTTAAGTATAATCATCTCCCAATATTGCTGTATCTTCTCGTCCTCGCGTGGAATATTTCTAAATGAAATACAAAGAACAATCTGCAATGTTATTGGTCCTGATCTGTCATCTCGGCAGCAGTCACTTTCCCCGCCCCTGTTAAGTAGCTTCTTTCTATTTTTTTAAAATATATATTTTCATGGTAATTATTTTGATGAACTTTTCCTTATGGTACCTACATTTCATGAATTTAAACATAGTTATATAAGGATGTGTGTTGTGGTGCAGCGGATATCGACTTGGAACGGTAAATCGGGAAGCCGAGTTCGAAATACAGCTGAAATCCTTGCATTCACTTACGCACAAATAACCTTGGGAAAGGTATTAATCCGCCTATTCCCTCCAGTTATGGGTCAAATAATAGGACAGATTGGGTTCTATAGCCTTGGCTGGAACCAGTTTACCTCACAAAGCAATGGCAACCTACTGCGGGATAATCCTCTGTTCAGTCAGGCATGTCTCTTTCGAGACATGATCGCCCAAAGCGTGTATCATGTACGGCACTTAACTGGATATATTGGCGTCAGAGTCACATCATTTTACTGTTGAGATAATTAAACAGAACCGTAAGTTCTATGCTAACAGTTTCTTTTATGGCACCTTTCGCTTGTGGAACACTATTCTGGGTTCTTGCTCCCCAGTTAACTTTAAATTTCAAAAAGTTAAATGCAATGTCAATCATTAACTTTTGTCTTCTTAATTATTGTTCCTTTATTGTCTCCTCCCTTCATTGTATCTTTTTCATATTCTCTATCACTCAGTAATCCCTTGCATCTTAGTGCCTTTATCACCTTGCTTGGGATGAGACGGTTAAAAAAAAAAATTCACGTGGATCCTCTGATAAATCGCAAGAGATTGCCTTTTTTTCAGTTAAATGCCATATGTGATACACGCTTCGGCAAACATGATCCATGACTGCGCATTTATTTATAAATTTCCAATCCAATTTGTACTTGCAAAGGTGTTCAATCTACATAAGTTACTTAATATGAGAGTGATTATTTTCTTTAATTATTTTAATATTTATTTTTCTGCATTTTGATAAACTGACTTTTCCAGCAAAATGACGTTTAATTAATTTCTGTGTTTCTTAGACTGTAATTTTATTTGCTCAAGCCTTTCATGTGAGACATTCAGACGTGTTTATCTATTATCTTGAAAACAGGTTTTGTCATCGCCAACTTTGTCATTCTGTTTTTTTCATATTCTCATTCACATTTTACTATTATATTAAATACATACTTTTTTTAACACTCAAAGGAATTTAACAAAAAGCGATTCATACAACGTCATGTGTAAACAAAAAATCCTAGATAACATTGAACGTCTAAGAATATTGAAAATAATCTTAAAATAATTTCTCGCTATAAATAAACTCTAAAGGGTTGATAAACCGTTAATATTTAATAATAATAATTTTCTATGCTTCATCTAAAATTGAAGGTGAAGAAAATAGTTTGTCATCGCAAACTTTGTCATTCTGTTTTTAATCCTTTTCTCATTCACATTTAACGGTTATATTAAGTACATACATTTTTTTGACATGAAAAGGAATTTAACAAAAAGTGATTCATATAACACCATGTGTAACCAATGAATCGTAGATAACATTGAACGTCTAAAAATATAGAAAAATAATCTTAAAATGTTTTTTGGCTTTAAATAAACTCCAAAGGGTTGATAAGCTGTCAAAAATTAATAAGTTTGCTATGTTTCATCTAAAGTTGAAGGTGAAAGAAAATACTTGTGAAATCCAATAAATCTGAATGTGTATTTATTTAAGTAATTCTATTGTACATATTTAAATATTAACTGTCTTATCTCTAGTGGAATGAAAAGAAAATAACATGTTTTTAAAACTTATCAGGGATTATTTGGCTGAGTCGTTTTAATAATCTATACAAATAAAATGTTTATCTGAAATTAGTTAAAACTGCGTCTGGAATAAAATGAACCGTTTAACTAGCCTGTTCTTTTACGTTTTTTAGATTGTAGTCTTATCTGATGAAGCCTTTTATAAAAGACACAGAGATGCCTATGTCTGTTAAGTCATTGGATTCCTTCAAAAGGATTTTAGGAAAATCACCCCTTGTCCTAAGACTTTTGCTCACTACTATTAGTCTGTAAAAGTATTAGGACAGGGGTGATTTTAAAATTTATTTTGATGCCTTATTAAAGATAAAATAGTTCTAGTCCTAATCAGTCAGTTAAGTGCCATACGTGATACACGCTTGGGCGATCATGTCTCGAAAGAGACATGACTGACTGGGCAGAAGATTATCTCGCAGTAGGTTGTCATTGCTTTCTGCGGTAGACTGGTTGCCGACCAAGGCTATAGAACCCAATCCGTCCTATTATTTAATCTATAACTGGAGGGAAGAGACGGATTAATACCTTTCCCAAGGGTATATGCGCGTAAGTGGATGCATGGAATTCAACTGGAATTCGAACTCGGCTCCCCGATTTCTCGTTCCGAGCCGATATCCACTGCGCCACAACGCACATCCTAATCCTAATACTAGTCCTAATACTTTTGCACAATACTGTATGCACGCACACACACCCCACCACACACACACACAGACACACACACAGATATATATATATATATATATATATATATATATATATATATTCTAAACATATATACTGTTAAATATAACAGACAGTGAATGTCTATTATTTTTATTCATGAGCCATTCTAAATATCGTATTTTGGCTTAAATTCAAGTGAAAATAAAGACAAAAATTGTCCAACATTTGACTAATCTTTTATTATGCGGGTTCTAAGCTTTTGGCTCAAATGGGCCAGCTTCAGAGAGGTTGAAGAGACGTTAACATAAAGACATCCACCATCAAAGATGATTTTATGTTGACATAAAACATTGCTTAGCAAGGGTAACAGTCACCGAAGAGCAGACGCAGTTCGTAAATTTGTTATGCTGCTCTATGACGTCACACCGCGTGAGAGACCGAAATTTTAACAGAACCAAATGTCTAAATTTTTTTTGTTATTTTTTTAATCATATCACCCCAAGCAAGGCATTCCACTGCCACTATAGCGCATGGGGTTACATAGAGCGATTGGATATAGGAAATGTTAGAAGGAGGGTAATAGACGAGTAAGGAGGGACATAGGAAGAGTGTTTGAGAAAATGGATGCGAGTTAGTGTGTTAGGAGGTGTCTATTGACCCTACATTTAAACTCCTGGAGGTTGTAGCTGTCGGGGAAGCAAGTATGCCGAAGGGAATTCCACAGTCGGGAAGTGCGAGAAAAGAAGTTGTTGGAGTAGAAATTGCGGTTACATTTCACCGGTTTCACTGTAAAAGTGTAGGACCTAGTTGCTAATCTAGTATCTCGTGCAAATTCATACCCCGAGGGGAACCAGTGATCTAAGTTCATAAGAGCAGAAGCCGTGAAAGTATTTATAGAAGAGGCACAGGAAAGCCACGTCACGCCGGTGAAAGAGTAACTGCAGGCGGTCAGCCAAGTCGGTATCGAACACGTTACAGGTTATCCGTTGTATTTTGTCAAGAACCCCGAGGATAATAGCAGGGGCACCCGACCAGTTGTGGCCCCAGTATTCAATACACGGGCGGGTGGTAGATTTATATATGTGCAGGATGGATTCAGGCGGAAAGAACTTCCGGGCCCTGCACAGAGAGCCGACTTTCGTAGCAGTGGATTTAGCAATGGACTCGACATAGTCATTCAACTTGAGGTCCGCTGAGATTGTCAGGCCATGCAGGCGTAGTGTTTTACTCTCTGGGAGGCAAGCCTGTTCTATGCTAATGGGAGGGAGGTGCAGTTGTCTATGGTGTTTAATTGATAACAGCTTCGTTTTGGAAGAATTGAAATTTACAAGCCATTTCTTACTCCAATCCACCACGGATTGGAGATCCTTTTCAAGCTCGGCAGCGAGGTTCGCCTTGTCGCCCACACCAGATTTTTGATCAAGGCGAGAGTAAACTGTGGTGTCATCGGCGTACATGCCTACTTGGGATGTTATGGCATCGGGGAGATCATTGATGTAGATCAGAAAGAGCGTAGGACCTAGGTGTGTGCCTTGAGGGACACCCGCTTTTGTAGGATAGCTCTAGGAGGCATGTACGTTTAATACCACCTTCAATGTGCGGTTAGAGAGGAATGACTGGATTAGGTCCAACAAAGTCCAGTTATGCCATAGCTTCGCAGTTTCCGTAGAAGGCCAGCTTGCCAGACTCTGTCGAACGCTTTAGAAATATCCAAGGCAACGGTTCGGGCTTCACCATTCTTGTCGAAAGCCTGGTATATATACTCATTGATGGTCGTTAGCATATCAGCAGTAGACCTAGTGAAGCGGAAGCCATACTGTTTGTCCGAGAAGAGCCTGTGGGCTGTGAGATGCTGAACGACCTTGGTGTTGATAATGGCTTCGAACACTTTGCCAAAGATCGGAAGAAGGCTGATAGGGCGTTTATTTGCGAGGTCCGGGGGTTCTGCAGTGTTCTTAAATATAGGAACTACAGAAGAAGACTTCCAACAGGCCGGAAAGCAGGAAGAAGATAGGCAGAATTTGTAGAGCTTAGAAAGGACAGAGGAGAGTTCAGGGGCACATTTCTTCAAGACTATGATTGGGATTCCGTCCTCACCACTAGCTTGGTGAGGGTCAAGTTTTGAGATTATGTGATAAATCATCGAGGTCGTGATGTTGACGTCATTCAATTGAGCCTCTGTTCTAGGTGAGAAGTCGGGTGTATAAACTCCAGACGAATCCAGACTCGAATCGATCGAGAATCTCCGAGCAAACATTCAGCCTTCTCCGATGAGGAGGTGAGGACCTCAAATTCATTGATTAGTGGGGGTATTGTGGACTTACTCTTCTTAAGCACTGTAATGTGTTATGACTAGATTGAAATGTGATTTTATTAAATGTGGGTTGTTTTGATTTAATATAGATGGCCTCCAATATATGAAATTTCTTTTTACTGTGTGTATCAGTGAGTATTATTCTGTTATTGACAAAATATGTATAATATTACCTACATGACTATGTTTTTCGAAGAAATGCTGTTAAATTGAACTCTGATCAGAAAGATGACAGTTCAATCTATAGGATGGCGTGGCTGTAGAAAAATCAATATACGTAGTGGGTTTATTATTATTACCAGAGATACAGTCTCTGAACGGGCATGTAAATTGATACACTACATTGGTTTTCTGTAGAGGATTTCGTCATTTGGTGGTAGGGTTATTAAAGACTATGAGGCCAAGAGTTTAAAGGTTTTTATATTATATTATGAGTTTAATTTGATTATTATTGTTTATTAGTTTAACATTTCTACCTATTATGTTCTGGGGTGTTCTTTCATCTTGTTTGTAATTATTATGCATTTGGTTGCAATAGATGGCTCATGTGAGACGAAAGCTTAGAACCAGCATAATAAAAATATCGAAATGTTAGACAATTTTTGTCTTTATTTTCACCTGAAATTAAAGCCAAAATACGATTTTTAAAACGGCTCATTTTTAAACATAATAGACATTCATTTTCTGTTATATTTAACAATATATGTTTAAAAAATTATCTTCTGCCTCGCTACACTAACATATATATATATATTTTTCTTTTAATCGTGTCACCCCAACCAAGGCATTCCACTGCCACTATGGCGCAGGAGGTTACATAGAGAGATTGGGTATAGGAAATGTCAGCAGGAGGGTGATAGACGACTTAGGATGTACATAGAGCGAGAGTTGGAGAGAGAGGGTGTGAGTTAATGTGTTAGGAGGTGTCTATTGACCCTACATTTAAACTCCTGGGGGTTATATCCGTCGGGGAAGCAAGCATACGGTAGGGAATTCCACAGGCGGGAAGTATGAGAAATGAAGCTGTTGGAGTAGAAATTGCGGTTACATTTCATCGGTTTCACTGTAAAAGGGTGGGACCTAGTTGTCAATCTAGTATCTCGTGCAAATTCACATCTAGGGGTACCAGTGATTTAAGTTCGTCAGAGCAGAAGCCATGAAAGTCTTTATATAAGAGGCACAGGGAAGCCACGTCACGCCGGTGAGAGAGTGATTGCAGGCGGTCAGCCAAGTCAGTATCAATCACATTACAGATTCTTCGCTGTATTTTGTCAAGAACCCTGAGGAGAATAACAGGGGCACCCGACCAGACGACCAGATGTGGCAGCAGTACTCAATACACGGGCGGATGGTAGATTTATATATATATATATATATATATATATATATATATATACTTGAGTTACAACATTTCTTTTAAACGTCTTTCATTCAATAGATGCGACAAAGAAGATTTAATTATAAACCTTAACATTAATAGGATCAATTATGAACACGGTAACAATGTGCTTACTATGTTTAACATACACATGACGTTATATACATAAACTTTACACACTTTTATTTACAAGTAAATCAAAATTAATTCTTGATAATGACAAAAACATAGCAAAAAGCATCCGAAAATACAAAACATTTATACAATTTTATAATTCGAGATTTGAAAAGAAATGTCAAAAAGGTGGGGTTTTACGGTATTTTTTAATGTTCAGTTGCAGTGAGAATGTAGACTTAGATTTTGATGAAAAATTATTTTATAATTATTTTTTTTTATTTTTGAAGACTTAAGATATCTTCTGGTTTTGTATTCAAAAATGTGTTACTGGTAATAACCTTTTTCTTTCAAAAATCTATTAAGGCAATAATTTCTTTTTCCTTCAAAAAATGTATTTCTTGCTTAATAGGACAATTTAATGTTAACGTTACCAACATAATACTACTCTCTAATAATCATTTGAGAGAATCCTGTCACTCTTCTATTCACATGGCTGATGCGGGCCGCCTGAAAATTGACGCGCTGCATATCTTAGACTGACGTTCTAAGAGGACATGAAGTGGAAAGACTGTACTGCATCCATTGCTAGACAAGCGGCCAGGGAGTTTTATTTTAATTTTATGGTGTCAGATGAATTTCCTTTTCAGAATCTACCTTAAAAGTATATGCCTATCATACGTCCACGCTATTAATATTGTTGCCACGCTTCTCCTGCTTCTCCTTCTTTTTCTCTAGAGCTTGTTCATAAAATCAGTCAGTTAAGTGCCATACATGATAAACGCTTTGGGCGATCAAATCGCGAACAAGATATAACTGACTAGGCAGAAGATTATCCCACAGTAGGTCGCCATTTCTTTCTGCGGTAGACTGGTTGCCAGCTAAGTCTATAGAACCTAGTCTGTCCCGTTATTTCACTCATAGCTAGAGGGGGAAGAGATGTAATATATTATTCCGTAGTGATTAGTGGGGTATCATTTTATAACTTCCTAACAATATAAAACCGATCTCCCTCTTTATGACCAGTAGATTATTATATTCAGTCAGATAAGTGCCATAAGTGATACACTCTTAGGGAGATCATGTCTCGAAAAAGACATGACTGACTGTGCAAAAGATTATCCAGTAGGTTGCCATTTCTTTCTGAGGCAGACTGGTTGCCAGTTAAGGCTATAGAGCCCAATCTGATTTATTATTTAACCCATAACTGAAGGGAAGAGACGGATTAACACCTTTCCCAAAGGTATTTGTGCGTAAGTGAATGCAAAGAATTCAACTGGAATTCGAACTCGGCTTTCCGATTTGTCGCACCACAAATCATATCCGTTCATAGTATACAATTTTTATTTCATAAAAAACAAAGAAAAATTAGCAATATTATTAGAAACTATCTGGCATCTTGGTTTCAGTCACTTTCCGATTGGTTTAAGGTGTCCTCTCTTTCTCTTTTCTATAAATACTTTAATAGTAATTGTCCAGATGAGTTCTAGATTGACACGAAGACTTACCAATTTCTAGTTTAGCTGGCTGAATGTATATATAAATTCTGTTAATATTTTCGTTTTTCGCACTTCTCGTGTGTGGAGACCCCTAATCGTTGGCTGCTTTCCAGACAACTTTATTCTGGAAAAATATGCAAAGTTATTTCTTATTTACGGTACTTCTTCTCAGTACTCCTTTTTAAGCAATCTCCCTGTTTCTAACACTTGCACACCTGCTAACCTCTTGAATCTTGCGTTATTTGAGATTTAACTCAATTAAATACATATATATATATATATATATATATATATATATATATATATATATATATAAAGGAAAACTCAACACGTCATATCAGTTATAAACTCTAGCTCATTTCAATGAGTTTAATTAGCTCATATCATCAGACCTTACAATATAACCTCCATATGGTACAAATTTTGTACCAGATGGAGGATATATTGTAAGGTCTGATGA